>OZ024813.1:162265613-162768493 GCA_964017055.1 Chloromyia formosa | reverse complement strand
AACCAGTCTGTCAAGCAGGTTAAGCAAGTTCCTGCCACATGTAGACAAATTCTCTCCGCGCGCTACCAACTGCCAGTCGCCATCCTTGGCGTTGGTCGTTTTTGCTACTTTTACTCGTCCCCCAACCAGGACATCTTTTCCGCAACGAAGCACACGAAGATTTATTACAGGAATTTGTTCAAAGAAAAAGCGCTGCAGAGAAAAATTATAAAACGGAGAGAGGAAGTGGAGACTAACAACTTTCACTTTTGCATTAAATTAGAGGGTTGGTTCCGGTGAAAATCGACTCGATTCGATGTTGTTGGGAGACGTTGGGGGGAGAATGAAGAAGAAGGGTGTTGTGGGCGTTCTGAGGAAGGATGAGAATGTAAGAAAGATGTGTGTCGTCTTGGGGTCCTGGTCAGCAGTCCTAGAGGAGAGAAATGCAATGTGGTGAAAATGAGGCTAAAAGTTCGATGCTAGTGTTTATATGGGGCCATTTTTTTGCGAAAGGTTGTGCACTCTCTGGGTGACTATTTGTGAGTGAATGGACGATGAAATGAGGCAGAAAAGCCTTACAACGTGCCAAGTATAACGCTTACAATTATCAACACCTAGCCTTTACACAATTCTACAAAAATCCGGCTGGTTAGTGCACCTCAGTCTTACTCTACGAAACAATGCCGTGGGAGCGAAGTTGATCTCCGGAATCTGAGTTTTTTTTTCTTGTTTCCGCCTTGCTCAACCGGGATCAGCCACCTATATTCTGATTGCAATCTTCTCCCTGTCCTCTCTTAATCCCATTCTCTATGATTGCCATTCCCTTTGCATATCAAACAAAACAAAAAATTCCGTTCAGTTTCCCTAAAATCCCATGCCCCGAAAAAAAGGACAAAGGCAAATATTCCTCCATTTTCTCATTAGCAACATTCACTCTCCCGACCTAGTTGCCAACTCTTCCATATAAACAATGGCTCGAAATGATGGGCTTCAGCACCAAAAAAGAAAAGAAGCGTACCAAAGCCTACCTGACTTCACCCATCACATTCCCGTGAAAATTATGGTGATGACGAGCGGTCTAATACGAGATCCGAATAAACATATCCTTCCCGCCGACAACGAATGAAACAAGCCGGTGGGGTGCCGACACGACTACGCTACACTAGAATGAGTCACGTCAAGCCAGGGTCTGACTTGGTGTATTTCGGGAAGGATAATCCACGATGAATCAAAAGACCACTCATTCGAGTCGATACTTAAATGATAAGGATCCGGGATTAGGAGTGAAGCTCATCATAGTCATCATTGTACGCTATCCATGACCAGTTGCGGAGTGGCAGGGTTAAGACCTCAATTTCTATTCCATTCTGAACGCTTGGGGTCGTTTTGGATGTTGTCTACTAAATGATGATGGTACATTATGTTGCACGTCCTGTGAATATTATCATATAGTCGTCGACTTTTAACGAGGGACGGGCGAATGTGAGCCCAGTCAACGGATAGGTATTTGGGTTAGATCCTTCGTCATATAAAATAGATTTTGTGGCCTTTTCTTCTCGTGTTTTTGTGTCCAGAGAATCATTTTGGTGTAGGGAATTAGGTGTGTTAGCTTTGGGGGTAAATTGGAAAGGTTTCTGTTGGAAGATATGCAGCGGCAGGATATGTGAATATTGGCTTATCTTAGCTCTGAATGAATGTGTTGTGTTTTTTTTTAATATTCAGCTTTAAAATTGCAGATCGACGTCATAATTGGATAAAGCGTCAAAATCTGATAAGAACGTCAAAATTTGCCAAGAACGTCAAAATCGCCAAATGACTGTAAAATTGTATTATATTAGTATAACGCTAAAATTGAAAACCAGCTTCAAATATACCTAAAAGTGTCAAAACCTCAAAAGGACCTCAAAAGTATACAAAAGTGCCAACTTTTTATGGTTGTCAATATTTCGTAAGTCCGTCAAAATTGGGCAAGAGCATCAAAAATGAATAAAGGCGTCAAAATTGCGTAAGAGCGCCGAAATCGTACAAAATTGACAAACCGTCAAGCACGCCAAAATTCCCGAATAGCGTCAAAATTTCACAACGACCTCAAACAATTAGGAGCCGCAATATTGCATAAAAGCACCAAAATGACAAAATTACCTAACCACACAAAGCTGCACAACAATTACGCCGCGTCGCAAGATCATCAACATTGTGTAACAGCGCCAAAATTGGACAATATCGTCAAACCACTAAAGACGTCAAAATTGTCTCACAGCGCCAACATTCTACAACGACGTCAAATCGCTATGGACCTTATGATTGCATAACAGCGTCAAAATTGCATAACCACACAAAATTGAACAGCATCAAAATTGCGTGATGGTGTTAGACTTGAGTTCCGTCAAAATTGTGCAAGAGCGCCAAAATTGCATAGCCCCGTCAACCCGCGTCAAAACTGCGTGACAGCGTCAAAGTTTCACAACGACGTCAAGCCGCTATTGACCTCAACATTGCATAACCACACAACATTGTACAACTCCGGGGTTTAGGTTAGGTACAAAGGCTACTACTACTACTTTGCCTTGACCCCAGTGGGGCATAGCGCGTCAGTTGACGTTTCGTTAGCATGTAGAAGATTTCGGATAGTGCAAGTTGCGGGCATACACATCCGGTCCTTTGTTTGTCGGTTTCTACGACAGGCCGGCAAAGGGAAAGGCCGTGGTATTATTCTTACGCCCCACACCGAAGAGGAAATGTTTACCAACCAAATTATCGCGCTCGGTGGCCGTGGTCGTTCGATCACCGCTCTACGATATAATCGCTGTCGCTTCTGCGAAGGTTATGATGTGACCTGCCTGTCTATTCTCTGCGAGTATGAGGCCCTTTGCAGTCGTCACCTAGAGTGCCTCATTGCGATCCCTTCTCTGATGTGGATGCTATCGCTACACTTGAACTCAGGCAGCTAAGTAGTGTTGTAGGCCGGCTCAAACTTTATCGTCAACCTTAAATGTGTGACTGAGAGACTTGGGTTTGCGACTGTGAAAAAAACTATCATAACGGAGCACTATTCTGCATTCCACGATCCCCTGAACTTTAAACACATACGAATAGTGTTGCGGTATGATAGTTTTTTCGCAGTTGCAAACAGAAGTCCTCCAGTCGAATTCACACCTTAAATCTTCGCATGGCTCGTGGGCTATACTCGTAGCACAATAGACCTCCCTCCTGGTTGTAGTGCTTGTGGGTTCTCCGGGCCCACGGCTTTTATTTTATCTTAATATTGCCATACACCCTCCCATTCAATTGAGCCACTCCGTCCGAGCACTTTTTCGACCATAGCAATTTTGGAAATCGAATCCTAGTAAACTGTTTCCCTTCACCACATCCGAAACCGTCAATTTGCTGGCCTATTTCATTTTTGAATCCACTCGGTGGACTCTTGAACTCAATCGCCTATTCTCCGCTTTAACGATTCGGCAATGTCAATAACATTCGACCGAAAGGAAAAAGAAAAAATATCTAAACGGCAAAATAATTGAAATATCTTTTCATTTCCTCCGAGCGCGAGACCCTCTGTATCTGTGCACCTCGCCGGTCGTCCTGAAACTTATTTATCAACTCTCGCTCACTCTTCCCTTCTCAATATCGAACTCGTCGCCCGAAATGCGAAGCAACCGAACACAAAAGGCGAAATAAAAAAAAAAAAACGAGAATCTAAATGGATGAAAAGTTTAATCTAATCGACTTTACGTTCGCCTTTTTTCAACCCTGTTAGCCTTTAATTTTCCTTTTCACTGATTTCTACATCTGATCCGTTTCTTTCTTCCTTTCATACTTTTTTTTGTGCCTTTCGCTGCTGTCTTCTTCGCAACCGTTGTCTCGGTCGTCGTCGTCATCATCGTCGTTGACGGTGTGCGCTTTTAAAGGACGAACAAGATGTACCGTGTGGATCCAGCGACCCGCGTGTTTGGTGTGGGCCTTTTCGACCCCAACCCGAACGGTTGGTTTGTGCCTGCGTGCCTGCCTATATTCAGTTTATTGAATAGAATTGAACGAGCTAAATACCATCGGCAACCTCACTTGGCGGAATAACTGAATAAAGGAAAAGGACCTTCAAGGAACTTGATTTTCATAAACCCACTTTCGACAGAGCTGAGTTGGATTCAATGGGTAGATCCAAGTCCTATTAAATCTCCATCCATAGCTTTGTTCAGGACTATCTTTGTGAATAATTAAATTGTCAATAATGAGACAAAACCGTATCCTTGGAAAAGCCTGCACTAAGTTTTCCTGATAATATCTCATGCTGTTTTTCGGGTCCTTTTATTGGAAATCAGATGAAGTTTTGACTTCCACCAGTAGTTCGCTTCTCGGCCATTTTCAAGACGTGTTCCTGTTTTGATACTACTCTCGAATGTGTCGTGTCGTCCTGGCACGACCTTCACGTTAGTCACTGATAGGAAAAACGGATAATGGATACCCGAAACTCACGTTCACATTTTCGCAGATTTTCTTTCCCTCGGCACTTTCTTGGTAGTCACCGTCTTTCTTTCTTTTTAAATTGAAATCATTTCTCCGCGTCGTCGTCGTCGTCAATTCAAATGGGAGGAGGATTTCGGGATTCGTTCATCTGTGGGGAAATGCAGATTTCATCATAACAATTTAAATCCAATTTGACACTCATTTTGTTATATTTTATTGGCATGAAAACGGATTCAATGATCGTGGACGAGAGATGGATATTGTCAGAGTGAGTTTAGTTCGACGGATGTGGAAAAGTACACGAGGGTAGTACAGAAGGTCCTTGAATTTCCTGTCATGTTCTCTATGTTGCTGTTGGAAGTTAACAGGAAGCTATTGTACTATCGTCTTAACTCATTAACTTTTTGCGAACAGACAAGAAATGCTGGGGTCAAAAACTCACGAGCTGACTAGTTGACGTCGCCAACTACTTGCATCGATGGCATCAAAGTCACGTTCTCCATCCACTTCGAGGGCGTCGTCATCGTCTTCTCGTCATCAAAAGAAAATTTTATCGCTTCTTCTTTGCCTTTCTTCGATTTCCGTGGATTCGATGGAGACGGCCATGAAGAGGCGTCTTATGAACATTCTTTAGTCGTTGTATCGACAAAAGACGGAGGCAAAGACCTCGATGTCAGAATGGCGACCTCAGTGGATGTTATCGCGATAATTTGTCTTGGATTTATCGATGATACCTCGTCGGTTAGGAGGAAGGCTACGGTTTTGAGAAAGGGTCTGTAGAATTGCTTCCTGGTCTACTGTTGAGTCATATCTGCACCCATCCATCCAGCAGCAATCTTCCATCATTCACTTTCCCTTCCGATGATAAATGTTCACATTTCTTCCCAAACCACTCCCGGCGTCGTCGTCGCGATATCCGACATCACATTCCCATCAGCCTGCTGTAGCTCAGGCAACAGCCACCTCAGCCAAAGAGAGGTGACAAAGTGACAGACATGTGGTGTACCTGAGGGGTCCGATTTATCACCGCTGCTGTTTTGTCTTTTTATTCCCACTGCTAGCGTCCGTAGCAGAAATGAATGTATGGCGGTACTGTATCTAACAGCGTGCATCTACTTAAGTTTCAATCTTCTTGTATACGCGACGACGACTATTCAACAATACTTTTGGGTCGGAAAATAACACAGGCGCACAACGAGAGTGCCCGCGTAGTGCCTGTGCCATTCTCGGCATGTACTGAGTTCCAAGACGAGGCGACAATGGAAGCAAAATGGGATAATAAGATTTTATGGTTTTTATGGTCATGTCGTTTGTTGTATATTTGAAAGCAATTACACTTACAACCTGGCCTCATAAAATCCGATATGGCAGTGTGCAATGTGCACAAAGAATGAACGTTTTACATTGATAAACATGCAAATTAACTTTTGTCGGATAAGGCAACAGAACCACCAGCCAGCCACATAGGACATCATCGCGTGAATTGAATTGTGCGCGAGATTCATATAATGGGTGGATTGGTGTGAAATAATGGCACATAGCGCCACATGAGGTCGAATCGCGAAGGTAGTAGAGACGTATTCGAGAGACAATGGTAAGTTTTTTGACCCAGCCGTGAAGCTGTTGTTGGCTCAGATTTGATTTCAGTGGAAATTTTGTTTGGGCCTTTAAACTTTCTTAAATATTTTTTTGTAAAAAAGTATTTGGACTCGGTACGTTTTGCTTGCCGTACGATACACTGACCACTAGTCTTGATGGGAGCTATACAGGAGACGAAGCTTAACACCAATTCGTCCCTCAACACCTATGGCAATTACAACATCATTAGAAAGGATATAGTGTCCAATGCTGGAGGTACAATTGAATTTCTGATCCATCAATCAGTACCATATCGTGAAATCGACGTCACAGTCACTGACAACATCTTGGAGGTACAGGCCATTGCCATTCAGTCGGGCAATATCGATATTGAAATCTACAACGTTTACATTCCACCTGTATCCAGTTGTCCCTCGGGATACAATGTCAATATCACACCACTACTAGCTGGCCCATATCGTCTCCTACTTGGTGAGTTCAATGCCCATCACGAACAAGCGGGCAATAAGCCGGAACATATGCCCAAATCCTATAGACCGATTAGCCTTACTTCCTTCTTCCTTAAAACCATGGAAAAGTTGCTTGATTTGCATATCAGGCACAAGATGGAACTTGTAGTGATGACGCCGGAGGACGAGGAGTATTGTTTGGCCGTGAAGGCCGGAAGACACCAAGAGTGCCAGAAAAACCTCTCCAACACACTGCAGGTGATGTGCGCTGGCAGACCAGCTCAGTTATCGGGAGTTACGGGGTGAGTCACGCAGCAGTTGGCCTCCGTCATCAGCGTACAAAGTAACTATCGCACATCAGGCCCGAAACACAAAAAAAAAGAGACGCAAGAGAAATAGAAAAAAAAATCGCCAAAATCGGAAATAAAGGTGCACGTCAGAACGGCAAACTCCCATCAAACAACAACAAATTCCCGTGCAGGGACAAAGGACTGCATCAGTCAAACTACTCAAATATGGCACGAAGGCCAGATACACACAAAAAGGAAACCGTCCATTCAGGACAGATCCTTTTCCCCTTCAGGTTGTGTGAGCCTATGGTGGTATGCGGCTCATATGTGGGCCCCAGATGACATGGGCCCCGCGCTCACAACCCTCCCTGCCGTGAGATTTCATGGCGCTTAAAGGTGAGAAATCTCCCAATTATAAATTTAATTCATTATACGCCGAGAGGAGGGAGAGTAGGAGGAAAAGGCTCTATTTAGCACTTCATTGTGCTATTAGCAACATAAGCATCAGGAATTCAAGTATGATATGCGCATGTACATAATCTTGATAGCCAAATCTATATATATGTGTTTATATATATTTTATAAACTGAATATATACCTAAACTTATATATATAAATATTTTCTTGTTTTTTCTCTTTTTTTTTTTATTTTAAATGCATACCTTATGATAAATTATTAATATTTCAATTGGAGTCTTTTAATATGTACGATCCCACGTTTACGTACATAAGTACATATAAGTACATAAGTACGTTTGAGATTGTGGATTTATCGACATTCGTGGATACTAGTATCATATTATATGATAAAATAGTCGTCTTTGTTTTCGTTTTGGAGAACGAAGTGTTTAACACTGAGTGGAAATGATCGGATATCGTTTCTTTTTATTCATGAACACACTCTCCTTTGGTGTCCTTGAAATACATACGAATACTGCGTGTTCCTGGTAGGATACTTAGCTATTTAACTACTTGTTTCGAATGAATATCGCACGCATGCACCGTTTTTGTCCAGTGAAAAATATACGTTTGCGGACTAATGACTATCAGTACATCAGGCTGGGCAGATTGAATGAACGCGGCATGTCTCATAAATTACATCGTTATGACGCGTGCAGCTAAAAATTTTTTTTTTCTGGTACTACTGACGGAGCCGGAGTAGTAACTCTAAAATATATTCGATTGAAATGTACGCCCGTTTGTTGCTGCCTCTCGTACCATAGTGAAGATGGTTTAAGGTCGCTATGATGCCCAATATATACAGTAAAAATCGCTCGAAGAAAGGATCATACCTACCAAATACATGGGTATCATCAATAATTATCTCTGTCTTATCCTCTCTCAATCCACTCAACGATCATACACATGTCAAAATATGGGTTTCAAGAAAAAAAAATATTAAATTCCATTTCATCGTCCGCTCTAGGCATAATTCAAAATACTTCTAGCAAACCAGTCTTCAGGACCTTAAGAACACAGAATCAAGCCCACTAATATTCTTATTCACCGCTGATTTTTGTATTAAGCTCAAATAACAGTGCATTTGGCGATCATATAGGTACACGGTAATTATATATATCTAAAAAAAACCAAGAAAGAATGTTTTCGCACACTACACTTTTCAGAAAAAAAATGTCTCTTAAATTGCAGATCTCGAAGTGTGTTCACATGGCAAAATTCAAATTTAATAATATTAGATAAAAAATAAATAAATAATGTATTCGTTGCTGAACCATTCCAGTTCATCAGCATGCTGTCTTATACCACATAAATAAATCGACTGTCATCATCTAGTTTTTGTTTATGATCATCTACATCTACAGCAATCTATTTGCATTCGACATATTCGCAATCACAAACCAAACTCTCCCGTTCAAACAATAAATGACCTTAAATTGCTCGCTTGGCCCTTTCGTTTAGTGTCAAAATTTATATGGCTACCTTTGCCGCGAGAGCTTTTAAGAGAAGAAAAATTATCACTTAAATAGAGGGAACGATAGAAAATTTGGCTGTAGCAAATTGTTGTAATTCTAATGGAAATTGTTCTCTTGACTTTTATGTGTGACCGAGTAATATCGTTTTCTATTTTTTTTTTATTTTTGCAAATGGGTATATACCATATTATTATTATCCTTATAGGCGGGATTTTCAGGAGAATTTAAAAGTTAAATACGGTTGCGCACTTTCCTAAAAGCTTTTAATTCGAGGCGAGCTTTCTCAATAGAATTGCTTGCTCCGTGCAACGTATAATCGCCATGATTTAAAAAAAAAACGATAAAAATTTGTGCTTTTTCTTCCTAAAGTCAACACAACGCCACAACTGCACGCGTTGGCGAACTAAACACGAATCCCCGCTGCTTTTACTCAGCTCGAATGGGGCCCACTTACCCGGGGCTCTCGCGCCTAAGGCGGAGCCCTCTCCACTGATGTGATTGTAAGTACGCCGTGTAGGCGACGCCGGGGAAATGAGGGCCACTTGCACCCACTGAACGTTCCCTTTTTACGCGCGAACCTCGCCCTTATGTAACACAGGCACACACTATTTTCTTGGTTTTGGGGACAAAACCGGCAGGAGGTCGATACAGATTGAACCGAATGCACTATCTTCTGATACAAAACTCGTTATGTTAGTTCCACTAGCGCAACGCGGTTATGATTTTCGGGCAAGTAGTCAACATTCCCGAAATGCGACTTGTTGTACAGGGGGATAATGGCGGACACCGAACACTAGTTTGGGGCGCCTTTTACTGCTGCTGAAGGATTAAAACTCTTCCAAAACTTCAACAATTCTATTTTTGAATAGAATTTCGCGCGCGGACACTCTACGTTGGGCTTGTAGCGAAGCGAGCGTACAATCCAGACCGAAAATCTTCGTTTAGCGAAATATAGCACAGACGATTTTGCTGGTTTTTCGCTTGGCTCTTTCGGTCTGCTCACACTTGCGGTCCGGCCTCAACCATTTGGCTTAAAAATAATCGAATTCCGCGTCAACGAACGGCCCTCACCGGCGGTCAAGCACGAACTCCCGACCATGCGGTTCCATCTCCCTGTCCGTCGCTCGTATAGAGGGCGCTGTTTTTGAACATTTTTGTTGTTCTCGCCGCCGCGACAATTACCATCCGAATTTTTTTCAGCCAATCCGGTAGGCAAAAATCTGGTGTATTTATGCAAAATAATATTATACGCGAACGCGTTAATATTTGCATAACTACACCAAACTTTCTCCTACCGGAAGGTACTTTCGCTCCTTTACCGCGAGATGGCCGGAGCAGTACCGAGTCAAATTCGAGATGGCGAAGGCGGCAAAAACAATTCAAAGATGTAACCGACAGAAATGAAAACATATTCTGACGGTTACTACTAAAGTAGTGACTTTGCGGAAAGATGGTGGGTAGAAAATTCTACAAACTGTCGAGCCCCCTACATCGTATGCAATTCGCGTACACGAAGGGTAAGTCAACAGTAACCGCTTTGCATAGCCTTGTCAGTACAATCGAAAAGTCCCTCAGTGAAAAGGAAATCGCGCTGTGCGCGTTTCTTGACATTGAGGGGGCTTTCGATAATACCGGCTACGAGTGCATTTCCAGAGCACTGGAACTCAGGGACATCCCGCCCGCTACCATTGCATGGATAGATGCCATGCTCCGGGGACGGGATATTCACTCAACTCTAGGCAGTACATCCATTTGCGTGAATGCCGTAAAGGGTTGTCCACAAGGTGGCGTTCTGTCACCCCTTTTGTGGTCCCTTGTCGTGGACGAGCTGATTTCCATGCTTAATGAGCGCGGTTATCTTACTATCGGATACGCGGATGATTTAACTATCATAGTCAGGGGCAAATTCGAATCTACCATCACTGAGGTGATGAGGTCGGCCCTTGACATAGTTCTACACTGGTGTGTGGCTGTGGGCTTACATGTAAACCCACAGAAAACTGTCGTTGTGCCGTTCACACGAAAACGAAACATAACATTGGATCCAATTTCGTTAGGCGGCACGACCATAGATTATTCCACTGAAGTTAAATGTCTCGGGGTAACTCTAGACTCGAAACTCACCTGGAATACTCACATAGATAATGTACTTGGCAAAGCCACACGCACAATGTGGGCTTGCAGAAGTTTCTTTGGACGGACATGGGGGCTCACTCCAAAGATAATTGAGTGGTTATACACCATGCTGGTGCGGCCTATGGTGACCTACGCAGCGCTTGTGTGGTGGCCGAAAACTCAGCAATCTTCTGTCTTACTGAAGTGCAATAAGCTTCAACGCCTTGCCTGCCTTGGCATCACTGGAGCTATGCGCACTTGTCCTACGCCAGCCCTGGAGGCGATTATTGGACTTAATCCGTTGCATATATTCATTCAAGAATCAGCAGCTCTAAATGCTCTCAGACTTCGGTTAACTTCCGACGTGCGTAGTGAAGAAAGCGGTCACATGAGCATTCTGAATCAAATTCCTGACGTGCAGATCTGCTCGAGATCAGATTACATGATCACGGAGGTTTGCTTCGGCAGAAAATATTCAGCCCTCATCCCTAACCGCTCTGAATGGGTAAATGGCACACCCTGTCCAGACCCTAGATGTATCAAGTGATTCACCGATGGGTCTAAAACAGAACAGGGTGTTGGTGCAGGTGTCTTTGGACCCAACACCAGGATTTCGATCGCAATGGGAGTCTCGCCCAGCGTTTTTCAAGCTGAGATCCACGCCATTGACGTCTGCGCCAGGGTAATCTTGGAAACTGGACTTCGCGGCGCTCACATTGCTATCTACTCAGACAGCCAAGCAGCTATAAAAGCGCTCTCCTCATTTAAGGTCTCTTCAAAACTGGTGAAGGAGTGTTACAATCTCCTTCAACTGTTGGCAACCAAAAACCGAGTCTTCTTGTGTTGGGTGCCAGGCCACCAGGGCATTGAGGGGAACGAGGCTGCGGATGAACTTGCTAGACAAGGATCATCCAGTCGTTTTCATGGACCTGAGCCTTACTGTGGCTTTGGACTGGCCTCGGCCAAACTGCGGATCACAGATTGGTTTGCACGATTGCGTCAACAGTACTGGGATAACCTTCCAGGGCTTCGTCAATCAAAGGAGCTGATAATGCCCTTCAGTCACAAGGGTACTACTCAAATGAGTAGAACCCATCTAAGACTCCTAGTTGAGTACTTATCTGGCCATCACTTGGTCAGATATCACCTGAACAAGATGGGTCTGTCAAGCGAGACTGAATGCCGTCTTTGTCTGGAAGACGTGGAAACGACCAAGCACCTCTTGTGCGAATGTCCCGCCATCGCGCGTTTTAGGATGTCACTCCTCGGGCAGGCTACTATCAGCACTGCAGAATTCAGGTTGATTCCTGCTAAAGACTTACTGCCCTTTATTAGAAGGGTGGACGGTCTTTTGGATTAATGAGCTACGGCACAATAGATCTTTATGGTCGCAGTGCCTTCCTGCTGGGAAAGTAGCTCGTATTTTTAAATCTATCTATCTATCACGAACTGTGGTACTCTAACCTCGACACCGATGCCAGAGGGGTTGCCATAGCCGAACAACTTGGCGCATCAGACTTATGTCCACTCAACGACGATACGCCCACTCGTTCTGCTGGAACATGTTCCAGCTCGCCCGATATCTCAGTTGTCAGCGCTGGAATTATCAATGATGCTCAATGGGAAGCAGTCCTGACGCTCTCCTCGGATCAACTGCCAATCCTAATAAAATTGGACAAACCATCAAATACTCAGTTTGCTGATCATCGCACGTTCATCAACCACAATAAAGCTGATTGGGACGACTTCAAGTCCTACACCAACACGGTCTTCGCTGCCTTACCAACTCCAACTGACGTGCGCACGGCCGAACGAAGCACATACTCCAGGAAGCGATTACGAAATTCATCCCAGCAGGTCAAATACCCAAAATTCGACCAAATTTCCCTACTTCAGCAGCTAGATTGGCAGATGATAGAGACCGTATACGTAAAATAGCATTAACCCGGACGATCCAAGGATCAAGGAGTTAAACCTTGATATCTTTAAACAGGTAGCAGATCAAAGGAGAAGGAAATGGAACTACCACCTCGACAATTGCAACTTGACAACGGGTGTCAATAAGCTCTGGTCAACGGTTAGGGCCCTTACAAACCCAACCAAACACAAAGGGCATGTTGCAATCCAATTCGGCAACATTACAGTTAACGACCCAACAAAATGCGCGAACAATTTTAACAAACAATTTATCAAACATCCACCTCCTGATAGACCTAAGCGCATTATTACTAGGAGCATACGTGACCGTCCAGCTGACCAGCAACTTCAATTTACATCTCAGGAAGTTGCAGAACCAATAAAAAGAGCGAAGAGTTCCAAAGCCCTTGGACCAGACGGTATATCGATGGTCATGCTCAAACATCTTGACACACGAGCAATTGAATACATAACGGCCACGATCAACCTCTCCATCTCATCGTCTATCATCCCCGAATATTGGAAGAAAGGAAGAGTGATCCCTATTCTTAAACCGGGAAAAAACCAACACTGGGCGAATCATACCGTCCCATCACACTTTTGTATCCTGTAACCAACACCTTTGAAGCGCTGCTCCACCCTATAATTGCGACTCATACTCAGATGGCCAACCACCAACATGGCTTTAGAAGGATGCACAGCACCACGACGGCTTTGGATGTCATTAGTCATTACATCGAAAATACTTAATGGCCTCAACCAAGCACGTCCTTGTCAACGAACGATTATGGTGGCATTAGACTTGTCAAAGGCATTTGACACCGTCAGCCACTCGTTTCTCCTGTCTGACATTTGCGGAACATCGCTTTCGTCGCATATTGTAAAGTGGATCGCCAACTATCTTGCCGATAGACAGTCTTACACAGAATTTAGATCCGGGAAATCTAAACTAAGACGAATTAAACAGGGTGTTCCCCAAGGAGGAGTCTTATCTTCCACCCTGTTTAACCTTTACATGTCAGGACTCCCTACGCCACCTGACGGACTCGAAATTGTCAGTTAGTCCAATCGATAGTGAAAATTGCGATCCTTCATCCTAATCCGTGCACAGGGTCATACCATGAACCTACATACCAAATTTGGTGAAGATCAGAACACGGGAAGTGCCCGGATAAACGAACAAACGTACAGCATGCATCGGACTACACTCGTATGTTCGTCCATTCTATTTTTTTATATGGGACGGGCCAAAAACGCATACCCAGGACAAAAGTCATCACATTTTATTACATTTCCAATCCTCGCGGTGTGTAATGATTCTGCTGTTTCCACACCGTAAGAGTTAAAAATTGCATTAACTACAGCACTTGTCCTCAAATAACCCGGGGGCCGTCTACCATTCGAATAAATCAATTTTAATGCCAAACAACAAGCCCCAAAAACACGGCGGGCATCTCGATTAGCGTTTTTTCTTTACGGTGGTGCATTTTTGCGCTCTCGTTGGTCAATTCGAAAAGGCTGAAAACAAACCCGAAACGACGACCATCGCAACAAATCCCTCGCAGCTTTACAAGCGTGCAATATATAGTCCTGGAAATCGCGAACAAAACCACCACTATATGGTCGTTGCATTTTATGCAGGCAACGTTTTTTTCGCGTGTGCACACAATAAAAATTTGTTTTTAATTGTGGGTTAGCTCACAAGGATGACGGAATGTAGGGGCCGAAAAGGTAGGGCATGTAAACTGGTGGAAAGTCAGAGCTTAAAGGTCAAACCATGGACATACGACCCGTCGTCGCCAGAAATGCTTAATGTCAGTTCAAACGTGATTATTATAGGTAAAGAAGACGAAGGATTTAGCTTTCAAAGTCGAATACCACCGATAAAAATCGCTCAACATTGGACTCTTATATCTCATCCACTGTTCATTGAAAATTTTCGGGTTTTTTTTCGCAATAATTAATCGACATCCCCCATCACTGCAGAAATTCTTACCAGTTCCTTTCTTCCCCAAACTCTTGAGCGCAAATCCTTACGACACATCTCTTCTTCAACGACCCCCCATATCCCATTAAAATCGACAGACAACTTTCCAGCCCTCTTAAGTCAAAACAATCCACCACCTCACTTTGTCCGACCACAAAACATGTATTTACGCATATCCCACACAATATAAAAAGGGTGGACACAACAACAATATTGATCCATTGCCATCAAGCGGAAGGACATATCCGAAAAAAAGAAACATTCAATTCCGCTCCAAACGACCCACCACCACCCCTTTCGAATGCCGCGTCAAGCAATAATTACTATCGCAGTTTCTCCATTGATTGGCCAATTTTATCAATTAATAGGAACACACAAGGACTTTTTGATTAGCATCATTGTTTCATATACTCGGTATAGGGTTCACATGCCGAGGCCGGCCGGTCGGTTACAGTCAACTGAGGGATTCAATTTCATCTAAAAGGCGAAAGGGGAAAAAATAAATTGATTACTCCGTCTACGCCTCCGGCATCCTTTGGAGGTATGTCCTTTAAGCTTACGCTTTGCGAAACACACGATGCGTAAATGACAGGGTGGAAATATGAGTGACAACCATCCTGTTTGTAGGTGGACACCTTGTAGGTCACGGCAGAATGGCGAGAAAAAGTTGCAACAAAGCGACAATGAGTGTTACTTCCGAAAAATGGTACGCTTGAAATGAATGGAGAAATTGTGACGCAGGGAAGAGAGAGAGAATGAGAGTGAAGTTTACGAGAGCGTGAATTGAACCAGAAAGGACGACAATTTGGCTAATTTGAATTGGTGTTTATTCGCTTTCGGGGTGATGAATGTGATAAGGTTTTTATTGAAATTGCTTTTTGGGAGAATGCTTTCAGCGCAGCAGGTGAGGGGAGTTTAAATTGGTTGAAAAGGAAGCAGAGATACATATCAAGACTCAGGAGTACGGACTTTTGGAAGATGGACGGAACTCAAGTTGCAGGTTCCGTGAATTTGATGACAGCCCTGATCCTTTAGTTGATTTTGGGTTCAGAAAATCGTGGAAAGGACTGCTCCTAGTCGAGGTTAGGAAAATTAAATTCCTTTTTAATTCTTACACCAAATCGTACTCTCTGATGGACATGCCGATTGTCAGCTCTATGATGGAGGTCTTCACCGTTCCTTGGGACATTTGGCATACTTTAGACTTTCTTGAACCTGATGATTTTTTTTAATTTTACAGTTTTAATGCCCGGTTAACCTAGTCCGTTACGATCATGATACGCTTGATCACAGTCATCACATGTGTACTGTTCTATATTGACGATATCGTTAGGTTTAACCGAAGGACCAGGGCGGTTTCAAAGCTTTGGCCGGAATTTTCCTCGCCACCCCAGTTGCCCACGTCATAACAATAATATGTAATACAATTCTTGTACCTTGATACCATAGTGCGCGGGGGGATGAAAAAATGGCCTCCGGACCACTTATGTTTCCCAATCTTCCTAAGTCTAACGAAACAAATTCCCCTACATCGAGATTCTGAAAGAAATTTTAAAGAGACTGCGGAAAGTAGCAATACGACCGTCTCAAAAACTCCAGAAACTCTGGGTCTTGATGCTATACATCTCTTTCTTACTGACTCCAACTTCTTAGAAGGGAGGTCCCCATATCGTTCAGTTGCCGCTGACCATAAAACATTAACATAATAGGCCCCTCAAATTAAGCGTCGTCGTGGACGGGACTCGAACCCGAAACGCCGGTAGTCAAATATGAGACTGATGCCTCAACACACTTCCCTACCAGCCGCCCCGACCCATGCCGCTACCGCACCGACAAGTGAGGAAAGGGTCATGCCGATAAGTAAGAAAAGGGTCTAACATGAGAGCAATTTGAAAATAATTGGTGAGGCTGGTTTGCAAATTTTTTTTACACGTATGTATATTCGATCAACCTCATTCTGCGCCAAATATACCAAAAAAGAGCAGAAGTGATATCGCATCCGCGAAATGCGTGGAGAAACAGTTCGATTCCGCGAGGTAATTCCATTTCAGCGCAAAACGAAGTGCAACTTAACTCACCTCTGTCACTTGATCGAGCACAAGCCGTAGAGGGCACCGACTACTTCTACATCCCCGTCAACCACAACCACGTCCTCGTAGGAGTGTTTTTATCGAGGGCGGTTCGAATAATGTGGCAGTTTGCAGTCGAAATCAAATGCAGAGAGCAACTGATCAATGGGGCCTCGTTTATTGCTTTCGTTGGCTATCGTTTCTGTCGGGGCACTTCGATGATAGTTGATAAGTCAAACGCGATCTCGTTGCAAGAAATGATGCAATTAATTATTTTGCTGTTTTAGTACTACCTGAGGGCCTCATCCTCAGGGTATCGATCAAACCCTACGGGTACGTTCCTGTAAAAAAATGGTGGAATACTCGTGTGTAGGCGATGTGGCTAGCAACATCTCTCAGGATGTTAACCGGCCGTTTCAGTTGGAACTCCTGTTAGAGGAAGCCCTAAGGAAATCTGCAATGTTGGAAAACGTCGAGCAATTTATCGCTGCCTAACTTAACAGAAAAGAGCCAGCCAGGCTGATGAAATATGAAATGGATTTTTGCTGTTGGTGGTATGCGTATAAAGCATTTCCCCTCCAAATTAACGATTTTCGAATGAAATCAACAATTTTTCTAATGAGATTAACGATTTTCCGAATGAAATTAACGACTTTCCATATCGAATTAACGATTTTCTGAATCAAATAAGCTACTTTATGAATGAAATTAACGACTCGCAATAGAATCGCGCCCTTTTTATTCAAGGATAGACGTGGCGAACTCTTCTAGTATATGCATCAGCAAGTGATCACTCGGTGCAATTTAGGGCGATTATGCAACAACTTACCACGCGTGAAGCTATTCAATAATCTTCGGGGTCATATTCCGGAAGTCTATTTCTCGGAATTGGATTCATTGATTATCATCATCGTAGCGCGACAGTCCGACGTCGGGCCTTGGCTGCCTGGCATTAATTATTATCAGCCGTTCGTGCAATCTGCGCTTCAAGAATAACAGGCTCCAAGATCTCGATCGTAACCAGGATCATTTTAAGGATAATATAATAACTTGGGATTTGGAAAGATGACGTGCCAGGATATATGAAGCGAATCATTTTCAGATTCAAAAATTGTCAGTCCCCGGTACATATTTTATCGTAAGGGAAAGCATACCGAGGAGAATTCGAAAAGTTCAGTTCTAAATCCAAATTTGAATCTTCATTCAGGACCTCGACCATTGACGGCGTCTTCCGGCGTCTTTTACTGACGAGCTTGAAGTTCTGTGGGAGCTCTAATAATATCTAAAAGCAGTTTTTATTAACGTACCGAGGATCGAACCCATGTTCCCTAGATGCAGGATCTTAGAGTGGTGACTGAAACTTCACGGCTACCGAGCATGGGATAAAGTTGACAGCATAAACTACAATATTATACAAAGGCAGCTCAGCCTTCTACAGTATCTACAAAATTCTAAAGAAAAATTTATTGAATACGATTAGGTCATACAAGCACATACAAAAGGCAATTTTATCATCTCAGCTGCATATTAGGAAAATGAGGCTTTCTAAAGGAGTTAAGAATAACTTTTCATAGCTTTTTTGCTACCGGAATAGACGCTAATTTTCCAGCACTTATACAAAGCAAACAGTCCGCTTCGAAACCGTCTACGAATTTTTTTTTTGCACACAATGCAGCTGTCCTGATTAGTCAAACCGGTAACCAGTCATTGTATTGTTCAATTCCTATTTTTTTTTTATCGTCCAATCCACTTTATCCCTCCTTCCTCCCGTGATTCAATATTTCAAACCACCCGCTGTTGGGCTGCAAATACTTTCCCTGCGAACACTATACTCCTTTTGATCTCTTTTGGTCGTATGTGTCCTTGTCCTGACGACGAGAGGCAATGATTTCGAAAAGAATAACACACGAAAGAATCGTCGCGTCGTCGAGGGAAAGACTTGATAAAGTCATCGTCGACGTTGTGAAGTGCATGATTGTGAACGTAATTGAGTATGCAAAAATTGATTCCATCGTTCGTTCGCTGCATGTTTGCCACCAACACTTCGGGGCTCCTTTTGGGTCCTTTTTCCCCCCGTGTACGGATGTACGAGTACAAGTGTCACGAACGGCATATGATTAGTTGAGCCCAAAAGCAATATGCAGAACATGAATGCCTTCATGTTCAGTCGCGTTCTTCAGGATTGTGTGTGCCCTCTGATTGATATGCGATTTGTCAATAGTCGTTTCGTGTCGACTGTCTTACAAGACGACTATATGGCCATGTTCAGGAAGCCCACATAACGGGAATAAAACAAAAAAAAAACGAAGTATTCTTCTGGACTCTACTCTTGGCTCTCGTCACCGTCATGGGGGAAATAAGCGCATATATGTGCGGCATATTGGCCAACAAATATTTCGGTTTTACGACCCTACTGTTGCCTGTATATCCGATTTCTCTCTGTCTATATCATGGGATGCCCTTCGCCTGTTCTTCTTTCCTGTTTACACTACACACGCACAAAATCCGTACACTCACACATATATCCCCATGTATCGTAAAAATTCGCGTTTTGATCGAAAAGGATATTTTGATTCCCTACAGTTTACAGACACATTCGAAACATATTGTCGGAGTATGCGCAATCTGTACCACTACGAAATATTCACCCCAAAAAGAATATCCTTTGAATCCTTCGACGAGTGTTGGAACGATGTCGTCGTTTGCTTGAAATTTTCATGGGGGATTTTTATTCCAAGAGGTTGGCAAAACTTGTTTCCACGATGTCGTTGTTGTTGTTATTGTCGTCGTTGTCCTTGCCCGAAAGGATGTTTTCGTTTTCGGTGGCACGACACGAGACGGAAGCATCACTGGATGGATACGAGTGTACGAGTGTATAGGACGAGGAATATAAAACAAGGAACATGGACGGTTATGTGTATATTGAGTTGAATGAATAGATATCGGGGAATATAAGGACAGCGAAAATATGTTCAAAGGACGAGGAAGCAGGAGCAGTAGCAACAGCACACATATAGGGCTCATGCATCGTTTGGATGATTGTTATGAATATAGGAGAAGATGTGAGATTAAAATGGTTATGAAAATTCTATGAATTTTATTATTCATTGGAATAGTATTATCCTTTTGACTTGAGGATGCGATTTCTTTCAAGTTGTGTTGAGTCGCGTGTTGAGACTGACGATGTAAACGAATTTAAAGGATTTTGCGGTTGTAGAAGGAGAGAAGTGTTGATTGCGAATGGAAGCGATTTTCTAGCAACGACGTTGAAAAAACCGTTATAAGAACGTTCTACTGGTAGTCCTGAATGTTGGCAGGATCAGAGTCCCCAGCAATCAGTGTTATCCATCGAACTAACGATGAGGTCTTTCGGTTATTTATTTTTTGCTGACTCCGATGCGGGAATTTCATTGCCGGCAGAAGCATAGCAGCAGCATCATCGTCTGTGTCTTGAGTAAGGTGCTTTCTTGCACCCACCGCACATCAGCCAAAATTTTGTTAAAAAATTTGTAGAAAACTTTGCTGATATGCGGTAGTTGTAAGAAGGCACATTACCCTAGGCACATTTAATGCCCCTGCCACTGATATGCTTCTGCCGGCAGAACTACTTCATGTGGCTTAAACGTTTCGTTTCGTTGGCATAAACTAGTTTCGGACGATGCACGTTGCCAGCATTCATCTCCTGCTCCCATTGAGCCGCCTACCTGCGACAAGTTGGGAGATGTGGCTTATTATTACGCCTCGCAGCACATTGAAAAGACAGCACAACCATATCCACGGACGCCGTGGACGGGTCTAGAACCCGTAACCACCGTAGTCAGACATGAGAGCGACGCCTCTACGCACTGAGCTACCGGTCGCCCAAGCTGACAAGGAATATATGTTATAGCTGTCAGTTTTAATGAACCACTACCCTCCTTGCCTACATTGCTATGAGGTCCCCATAGCCAAATAATAATGTAGGGGAACTCTTTTCATAAAACCCCCTTGAACCACGCATCGACAGATCGCTGCGGCGACGGGCGATTGGCAGCACTGCAACTGTTATAAGCTTCCGTGTAATGGACTGTTTGCAGATTGTTAATATCTCGTTTAGTGTCCGAGTTAATGTCATTTAAGCGCGACGTATTCAAAGTCCATGGCGAATTTGGTTTAATGGTTATAACTGCACCATTTCAGCAAAGATTTTAATTTTGAAAATAGGAAACTATCGCACTATCGGAGCGTGGTGCGACGTTAGGTACAAAACTCGCGAAATAACAAGGCTGAGCGACCATGATAAATAAACGATGAGTTGTTCCACCACAAATGTGGTCTCATTTAGCGATTTTTTCGCGCAACCTTTTGAAAACGCTTTTGTATTCCTGACAGGTTTTACTTTGGGGTAAAAATTCAAAATCCACAAATCAGTTGACATCGAAGAAAACAGTGAGAATCACTTTGACAGAGGATCGACCCTGCAGTGTTTTGTTTTTGGCGTAGAGATCCTTTACCAACTCATGGTGATGACTCGACTTTTGTCTCAACGGCGTACCTGATACCCAACTCTCATCATCTGTGATGATCTGTGCACATTTTTCCCAATTTTACGTTGCATTGTTACTCTCGTAAACAGGACATTGCAAAAATCGCTTGAAAGTAAATCCATCAGTTGAATTTGCATGGAGCGTGCCTAAAGTACCGATTAACTCTGTATTCGTGTGACTAAAATTTCCACTTTTGACGCAGGGTAGTCCTTAGCACCAATCACTGGAATAAAAGTGATGCGTGCGTGATACTATTGTAACTATGCAACCTTCCAGTTACCATCTTCCCATAAAGCCTGTCTCGGAAATGAAGTGTTATACTTCATAATCCGTTTCGGAAGGGAAAGCTTAACACCTTACTTTAAATGGAAAAGAAATAATCCGACAGAGTTGGAAAATATATGCATGATGCGCTGTTGAATAATGATGACCCCATCTACACCAGGATCATCCATGGACTTCTTCTCAGCTTGCAGTAACATCAGGCGCCCTACATGAATGCAGGGGAACGAAGTAAAAATCACGTACAAAACGTAAAATTTTTACATATTGTCAGTACCACATTAGTATGCTCAATGTATGCAAATTGTATGGGACCCTGGTTGGTTATTGTAACTAGCCTAAATAACTCCAAACCTAACTGGCTTTTGTGCATATCCTCCTACACTTCATTTCACATATTTTGTTTTTCTTCTTGCTTTTTCTTTCGCGAAACTTATCAACCCTCGATCCGTCACAAATCTTCTCACGTTCATTTGAGGTTCATATAAACGCTTCTCTGATAAGCACTCATGAAAATCTTTAAACAATTTTCATTATCCACTTGAGATTAAATTGATTGGTCAATATAATGATCAATTGCCATTTCAAGTGAATCTGATAAACATCATGCTACTCCGAAAATTATCAATTGTTCGATTGTTCTGAGTTTATTTATCAGGGAGATTTGTATCGTTTGCCAAAAAAAAAGAGAGAAAGGAAAAAATATTGATTTTTTCCTTATCTAAATCTGATTTTATCGCTCGGCTGATTAGGGCATGCGGCTATAGATTGTGATTGCTCTCTTGGTCCGGCATTAATTTTGAACGTGAATGTATGCATTCTGGGTCATCTGACTGATGGATTGGCATTGCGGCATTGAAAAGATTGCCAAGGCACCGAGCAAAATCATTTGAAAAAATGTTAATTGGACTTTTCTGCATAATTCAGATATGGAATTAAAAATTAAGTAGTAAAAAGTAGTGTTGTTCACCTTTCCTTCCGTGGCCGTTTTACAAAGCAATGGAGACCGTTTTCCAGCGCAGCTGTATGACAAATCACCAGCGGCTAAGGCTTTTTTGTATAAACTTGGCACCAGCAATATGGAAACACCATATCAATCATAAATTTTGGTACTGCCTAAAGCGAAAATTCTGTCTGATATTTTGCGTAATAATTAAAACGGAAATCCCACTCTAGACTGTATGCTCGTACCGCATGAAGGAAAAATGCCCTCTTTAATTTCCTAAAGTGGGTTTCCTCTTTAGATAGCACAATCCCACCGGAAGCCACTCTTGTAAATCTCAAAGAGGGCTTACACGTTGGCGGGTACTAACCTATGGCGATCCACTCTGGGAAATTCCAAAAAGCACTTCCGGTTTAGGCAGTACGAACGCATGGAAATCCACTCTGGGAAATCTCAAACAGGCAGTAACAAAAATTTGGGGCGGAATCTGGTCCTAAGAAGGGATACGTATACGCAGGCCTCAGGTAAGCCAAGATGTTCATATCTGGTTACTCGCGTAGCTGAACCGTAACAGGATCAGAAGCATTTATGGCGCTCTAACTGAACATTTTCTAAGAGGTCGCTTAAAAATCATGAATATAGTATTGAACGCTAGCTGTCGTTTCTGCGAGGGCGATGATAAATTCTCTCTGCAGGTTCTTCGTGAATGTGAGGCATTGACTCAACGTCGCCAAGTACACCTTGGCATCGCCTTCCCTGAATCAAATGATCATTACTTCGATGCCGTTCATCCTTTTAAGTAAATTTATTAGCCCGAACAAACTTGATCGACAGACCTAGGCTTGTTGCCAGACCTACAGCACAATAGAACGACCTCAGTGCTAGTGGGCATTTTGGCGCTCGCAGCCCCTCTCGCAATCTAATCTAATCTAACGATTGCACTAAATTTGGGGTATCTGTTCACAATGAAAAATCATCTCAAACGCATAATAAATGTTTAGAGCGATGGTTGATTTTCGTTTTGGGGCGATAGTTTATATGCTAGAACTTTAGATAAACCTGGCCTCAACAACGTGGAGACACCATATTAGCGCGGCTTGACAGTATATTTATTAGCAGCGGCTATGGCTCTGGATAAACCAGTAACGAAATACTGCCGACCAGCGTAAAACCCTCCAACCATCTAAAGCCTGTTACAAGGAGAGTCGAACTGCTTTTAGGCTCCGCAATCTCTTGAGGAATATACCCGGAAGGAGGTAGGTCCGAGAAGCAAAAGACGTCGCTTGTCTGGCCTAACAGCGTGACCGACAGTGTCTCGGACCAACCGTACTCCATAGAACTTTCCCCTCTGCCAGTAGATTTGTATGTATGTATTGATAAGTAGTATAAACTACACAGTATAGACACAGAGCAGGTATACTAAGAGCAGGAACTCAGAACAGATTTATTTTTAAAGCAGGATGCAAATAATCCCACGCACACAAATAAGCCTCACCACTCTAGAAGCAACGGCTACAATTTAAAGTAAACCGACCTTTAGAGTGATAGGGACAGCAACACATCAAATCAACTGTGTCTGTTGATTAAAACGCCCAAGCTTCCTCAGTTGCTATTGTATGCGTGACATGGCTCCTCAATTTCATATGTGTGAGTTACCATTTTCGGCCATTGCATTCGTGCATTTCCATCTTTGGGGGCGTGGCTTGTGTCAAGTGCATGATAAAACGTCTGTGATGAAAAAACGATTTATTTGAAAAATTTTACAAATTTTGAAAACACCGTAATAGCACCTCCACCACTTAAGAAAAAATCATTTTACATCATAATTCATATGCCATAAATCATATATAATACTAAATCATAGACCACATAGCATGTTTTTTCTTTCCGGATATCCTAAAATGCGACCATAAAGATTCAGTTTCCGATTTTTCATCACACACTTTTTATTCATTCACTTGCTACAAGCCACACCCACAAAGATTCACCCACCCACACCCACAAAAATTCTTGGTGACCATCCCACAATTTCGTATGGTTCCCCTTACCTGACGAGCGCACGGTCGCCATCTTTGCACAGTTTATCAGCGTTCATGTACATTTGCCAGAGAGGATCAAACAGCATGCGATCTCATTGATAATGCATCCAATACGAAATGGGTTTGCTATCCGTTGCCATGCGAAGTTCACTCCGATTTTAGAGGCCCCGCCAGGCACAATGAACGCGGATATAAGACATAGATATAGACAATGCAATTCATCGTAAGACGACAACGCTATTTATCGTCGGATTAATCTAACGATGGATCGCCACAAAATATTTCGCGGCTAAAATTATATGGAACTGTAGAAACAAAACGACAACGATAGGCGCATACACTCTGCGATCGAACTGACGATCACAATATCGCCAGATAGGCGTCGACTGATCGCAAGGTAGATGGGGGGCCTTAGTTTTCACTTTTTGCACATCAATGGATGTGTACCGATTAGTGAACACAACACATACGCAAGTGAAATACTATGGGCAACCTTTGCTTAATTTATACTGAGTTCCAACTCTGTTATATTTTTCCTCTATGGTATAGAGAGAGAATCAATGCATACAAATCTACCGGCGGAGGCTAAAGTTGTATGGAGTGAGTTTTCTTGTGTAGTCGATACTATTGGTCAATATATACAATTCTACTGACAGTAGCGAAAGTTTGATGGAGTGATCACTCTTGTAGAATATCAATCCTCTTTGGTGAAACCTTTCATCGCTACAAAGCCTTAAGTCAGACAAGTACAAGGTTTTAATTTTAAGTGCATAAAATTCAAACATTACTGTACGCACATATCCTAAAACATGTCACAATCCGTTCCAAGAAACCTTAAGATGTCTGGATGACAAGACGGAGGTGATTTTTATTTTCACTTCAACGCATAAACTGATTTTTTTTTCAATCAGATTATGTGACATTAGTAAATTGATTTTTGTGTTAAGCATGAGGACTTTTCAGTCGATGTAAAGGGATGGTATTTAGTTTGATAAAGTGTACATTTAGTGTGATTTTAAGAGGGTGTAATAATTGATATTGAGTGAGAAGGAGGTCTAGTAGCAATGCTTCTTCAAAAGCGCCACCCTCACCCGAATGCCCACCATTAAGAAAATCTACTCCAAATTATTTAAACATGAGAAAGTTTGGACGCAAAAAAAGATCCTCATCCTGATTTCGCCTCGCATAATCATCTTTCACAAATCCATTCATCCATCCGCACCGAATTAAGCTTAATCCGAAAATTATATCAACTTTTCTAATTAACTCTATCAAATCAATTAAGTCCAGTCCCTGGACCGACAACAGTCTCATAATTATCCAGCAACGCCTACCACTTAATGTTATCTTATCGCAAAGTTTCCTTTTCGTCGTCCCTATGGTGAGATACACAGAAGCCACCATAGAACCCACCATCATCCTGCGGGGGTAACCTAAATATTTTCAATTTCAATTTATAGCTTGAAAATCATATAAAACACATCCCTTGCATCCTTTCGAGGATTTCCCTTCTCTCCCGATCCGATCCACTAACCCGTTCAACTTTCAGACAAAACTCATTGGAGGATACTCACTAACGACTAAAGCCCATTAATCCTTTCATCTGCGTCCAATTAACCAGGCACAGAGAAGAAAGAGAAAAATGAAGACCCCAAAGCATGGCAAAAGACCTCGTGAGTTGATACTCGGGTGCTGGTGGGGTCGTGTGGGGTGAAGCGGAAGAAACAAACGGCCACAAAGGATACGTTGCGAGTGTCCTGGAGAGACGCAAAAATAGACGACAAGTCAACTATGTGGTAAAAGAAGATAAATCCAAAAAAAAAAAAACGTTTCGTGTGTATTAAAATCGTTTGTGAGTTTCGCTCCATTCGCAGATAATTTCACTGAACGGAGAGATATAGTAGCAGATCCCGAGAAAAGGATTTATGCTTTCTTCTCGTTTATGTGTTTTTATGTGGCTGCGACGGCGAGAGACTAAGCACGAGTTGTTTTTGAACAGAATTTGCGCGCGCTAAACACACATAAAAGTGGCAAAGTTCTTCAGTGGATTTTGCACAGTTAGCTGTTATCCTTTGCGGATGGATAATCCTGAACGAAAATAGTATTTTGTTTCAAAGCCGGAGGTGGATTTGGTATTTTGTTGGGGCACAGTATCTGTTGCTGGGGATGTGGGGATGAGTTTGATTCATCGGTAACAGTCTCGAAAGGCTTCTGTGTGAATTATTCGAACAATATGTATTTGACTGGAAAAATATTTACCGCGAACATTTATTGGGCGAAGAGTTTTCCATAGCATACTTTACATTCCCTAATGGAGTGTGAAAAGAAGCCTAAAGGGCGTTCGTCCATATGTACATAGTAGTGATGTGTAACACTCTTTTTGAACGGCTCATCAGGATGAGCGAAAGATTCGGCACAACGACATAGCTCTCGAGTCGTTCAATTTAAGAATGACTCACTGTAAAATTAATTCCCAAACTAGCCCATCGCATAAATATTACCCAACGCATAACCAATCCACGCTCATTTCTCAATACATATAATGTACTACAATACATTCATTCACTCACATCCCATCCCATTATCTATCTAAAAGCAAAACCACAATCATTTATCTACCAATCCACGCTCATTTCTCAATACTTATAATGTACTAGAATACATTCATTCACTCATATCCCATCCCAGTATCTATCTAATAGCAAAACCACCATCATTTATCTACCAAAGCAATCCCATCTAAATCCATTCATATTCATCTCTATGCAGTATGCAATGCACGCATTGTGTATACTTCTAAATATATACGCAACAACCCATGCTGACTGCAAATGCAAACATATCAAAAATAATTTACTTACGTCGCGTCCCACCGCACAGCCAAGTTTCTCTAAATACAGAAAACAATCCCAACATTCTAAAACAAAAGTATTCGTCTTACGTATCATCATCTCAAGCTCAACTTTAGATGAAACCAAACAAAAACCCATAGCTTCCACTTGCACTACAGCTACAGTGTAAAGCAGCGTTCTGACGGGGCCAATACATGACATCGTGGCACGCTTTCGATCTCATGCTTGTATCGAGCGTGGACTGGAAAGTGAACTGCTTTTGCCTTGGGTTGTGGACCGTTCACACGACCACTATTTAGTTTATCCCATAAATCATTCTGTTTCAAGCAATTACACCACTACTATACCCTAGTTTTAAATAAACTGTTTTGTGGCCATAACTTCTAAAATATAATGAATTTCGCATTTTTGACACCATTTTGACCCCCCTTTAGATCCCCCATCCGGGCTGAGGAGCATGAAGGAGCGCTTCTCTATGTAAAATTCGTTCAAAAAGAGCGATACAAAATCGTACCGCACAATAAGATTCGTTCAAAAAGAGCGACACGTTCAAAAAGAGCGACACGTTCAAAATGAGTAATTGACTCTTTTCGAACGAATCTTTTTGTGCGGTTCGATTTTGTATCGCTCTTTTTGAACGACTCTTTTTGTGCGGTTCGATTTTGTATCGCTCTTTTTGAACGAATCTTTTTGTGCGAGTTAATTTTGTATGCCCGCCCCAGATTGACTGCCCCGTTTTCATGGGAAATAGTGGTCCTATCGGGCTTGCTCGAACTAAAGGGTATTGGGGGGTCGATAAGTCCGAATCTGGGGTCAAAAAAGAGAAAAGAAATTGGGGTCGCCCATCCTAGGCTGGCAGCCCCCTTTTCATGGGAAATAGTGGTCCGATCGGGCCGGCTCGAACTAAAGGGTATTGGGGGGTCGCTAAGTCCGAATCTGGGATCAAAAAAGAGAAAAAAAATTGGGGTCGCCCATCCTAGGCTGGCAGCCCCCTTTTCATGGGAAATAGTGCTCCGATCGGGCTGGCTCGAACTAAGGGGTATTGGGGGGTCGCTGACTCCAAATCTGGGGTCAAAAAATAGAAAAAAAAATGGGGTCGCCCATCCCAGACTGGCAGCCCCCTTTCATGGGAAATAGTGGTCCGATCGGGCTGGCTCGAACTAAAGGGCATTGGGGGGTCGCCAACTCCGAATATGAGGTCAAAAAAGAGAAAAAAAAATTGGGGTCGCCCATCCCAGACTGGCAGCCCCCTTTCATGGGAAATAGTGGTCCGATCGGACTGGCTCGAACTAAAGGGCATTGGGGGGTCGCCAACTCCGAATATGGGGTCAAAAAAAAAGAAAAAAAAATTGGGGCTGCCCATCTACGACTTTTAACCAAGTTTCAGACTCTTTGCATGACTCTTTTTGAACGACTCATTGGAAAGAGTCAGAGCTTATGTGCTGGCACAGTGAAAAGAGTCATTATGCCCATCACTAGTACATAGATCAAACACGTTCAATACACGGGAAAACTTCGACTAATTCTAGAGCAAATTCTGATGTAAAGCAACTATGTATATTGAAATGGGAATCATTGGAGCAATTCACAATGTTTGCCAATGACTACACTGAGCTGTACGAAATATATGACGAACCAGAGTTCTTCAAATTTATGAAGCTACGAAAGATGCAGTGAGCTGTACACGTAGAGCGAATAGAAGAACATTGAGTAACCAGAAGAGCAATCAAGGTTGATCTCAGAGGTGTAAGAGTACATGATCGATCAAAGACGCGCTAGGCAGACTCCGTATACGAAGACACCGAAGACCGAGTCGGCGAAGTTTGGAGGCGACTGCTATCGGAAGCCAAATCCCGCTGAGGACATGAAGGCTGATAAATAAGTCTAACGGAGTTGAGAAGCAAAGTATGGGGTGCCAGCGATGTAAAAACTGCCACAATCACTATCAATCCAACAGAAGTTGGTGGCCGTGGTCGTTCGGTCACCGCTCTACGATACTAATCTAAAGCTCGGAGTTCAAATCTCGGCGCGATAAAAAAAACTGCCTGTGGGTACTAATGGAACCCTCACAGTGCTCCGAGCTTATCAGTATAAAGACGGCGCGGATAAGAGGTGCATACTAGCAACTGCACTTCCGAAAAGTAGAGCGCTATCGAAACGTCACCAAGGCATAGAAATGCTAGAGATGTTGACGCGTTGTCCCTAGAGGGGTCGAGGCAATTAATTAACATGCGAATGGCAAAGACAAATGTAGGGTCTTACGTTTTACTGGGTAGTAGGCAGTACAGTAGTATCGAGTGCGAATGAGCGGCCACTCTGTCCGAGATTTCCTTAGGTGGATTTTTGTGGTTTCGTGCTACCTAAAGCGGAATAACACTCAGGGATTTTTGCTCGTTCCGCCTAAAGGAAGGTACTAACCTCGGTTTTTTGTGCGAAATCTCATGTAAAAACTGTCAAAAATCTGGTTCGCACGAAAACTTTCGCTCTTCTCGGTACTCAGTTCTTCGTAATCCCATACGCAGGCAAAAGTCTCCAAACTGTTGTTGGCAATTTCCACGCGAAAACAATTACTTTGCACTTTATTTCGTGTGGAAACCGGTCATTACAGTGGTGATCGCTCTCTTTTGAGTGAGAAGGGGAAATTCAAGTGTAGTGTAAGTGTAGAGCGCCGCGGATATGTGCTATGTGCAAGTCTACACTGTCACTTTTTCGTGGGAGAGATAAGTGCAACATTTTCGCACGAAGAGGTTAGTACCAGCCTTAAAGCGAAAATTTCTTGAATGTGGACTCAGAGTGCATTTCCGCTTTAGTTAGTATGAACCAAAATCCCAATCCTTAAAACGACAATTCCTTAAGCGTCGGTTCAGATTAACAAAATCGGCAAGGATTTAGCCACTATGCCAACGTCTCCCCTTAAGGGGGGAGATTGATACGAGTTTTTGGCCAATTAGGCATTTTAAAAATCATATCGTATTCATACGCGATCCAGAGAGATTGTAGAAAGCTCGAAGGCACACGATCCTCTGAATCCTATTATCGACGTAAGCCTTTTATTTGGACACTAGGGTTGAGATGAGGAACGAAGTGTCGAGTCCAGTATTTTCTGTTTCAGAAATTGTTACACCAAATCTCTATTATGTATTTAACCTACCTTGAAAGTCTTCCCAGTCTGGGTCCTAGATGTGTTCGACCTTAGTCCCATTTTTTTGAACAAACAAAATCCAATGCTAATTAGACCGCCCCTGACCATGATAGGCTCTAGCCTTGTCCCGAAACCGAGTCGGGCCCCCCAATTGGTACCTGGCCCACTTATCTTCCAAATGGCCCACGCGATACTGTAACTCAAGATGGGGCCAAATTTAACTTATCACATTCTTTCGTTCACTTCACAGCGCCTACCTCTCGTCGCTGCTGCGCTTATCAAACACTTGTCCAAATGTTTCCTTACCGAAACGCTCTAATATTTGCACAATTTATCGTATGATAATCAAAGTAAATCGAGTTAAAAATAAAAACAATTAACAGTGAACACATGTACCATGTTTCTGCTGCGCTGTGGTGTGCCTGCCTGGCCTGATAAGGAAGACGACATGTGTGTCATCGTCACTTTACACATGCTGAGTGGTGTTTTTGGTCTTATTTTTGCAGAATACCCCCAGAGTTGAAATGGATGGTTAGAATTGGAACTTTTGGGGAAACACGAGTGCGGAACAGATACCGAGTGCAAACGAGCTTCCACAGGTTGTAGCAAACGTGTCACATGAAAATTGTACAATTAAATGCCACTATTGTCACTGAAACGGGAGGCAAAGACACGGCAACAAAAACAACCTGCTGATCACGGGCTGAAGTTCGGGAGACGTTTTTTTCTATTTTTGTCTTTTCATCTTCGCAACGTATGTCTTATGTCATCAGGTCAGTTTCTTGGTCGTCTCTTCAGTCTTCAGCTTCACCATTCGGCTTCTTTTATAAAAGACCCAAAGACCTGTTTGTTTCCTTCGAGGTCAGGCCCCCGTCCCTCATATTTCGTCATCGTCTCTCTTGAAGGTTTTTTGTCGTGTTCTGGTTTGGTCTCTACTATCTGTTCTGCTTTTTTCTATATCTTTTGTTTGTTCTGTTGTAGCCCGAGCGATAACAATAAAGATAAAGAGTCACATAAAATATGAGATGTCATGTTGTGATTTTAAATTGTCACACATGAAGTGATGTATGGAGACACCGAATGGGATGGGAATTCTCATTTGTTGTTGGCTGTTTGCTCTATTTGGTGTGAGCTGAGCTGGGTCGAAAGATAGATTAGTTGCAGTTGTTGCTACGCCTTAGGATTGGACACAAATTGAATGGGTTATGGTTGAGAAATTGGTTTGAACAAATTGATATCAATTTGCGTTGAGAAGTTCTCGAAAAGAATCATTGAAATGAAGGGTGAGAGGTACGATGGGGGTTGGAAAAGGACAAAAGCCGTTAGACTGCAGGTCGGTATCATGACAGGTGGCAGGTGTTAGTACGGCAACTCGGAATATTTTCAGGGCTTCGACTGGTGTAATGCTTAATTTAGACACAGCACGTTTCACTAAGTGGAAGTTCTTTATGATCTGCCGGCTCGTTCAATTTTAGAATAGCACACTGTGAAACGAATATCCAACCCTATTCTCCGATGCGAACATCGTATATATACTCGCTTGTAGTGGATGCATGTTGGTGAAAATACTCAACCTAAGATCTAACGCGCATTGCCGCTTGTTGACGCTTGTGTTGCCGGCAGGCATTATCGCTCAAATACGCTTCCAATGGACGGCCGCACTTCTGTATTATCTCAAGCTCATCTTTACGTGAAACGAAACGAAATCAGATTCCCATATGCCATATCGTTCAGTGTGCCACATCGTTCAGTGTTGATACGGATGAAATCAACGAATTCGCCCCATTTTTCCCCAATTTGCATCGTGGCTGTCTGAATTCGCTCGTCGCAGACCCGTGGCGCTCGATTCACTCTATATCGTTGTACCGATGAAACGAACGGGCCCAGTATGAATTTACTTCACCTGGTTTCGGTCGTTTCACATCACTGATTAATTACACAACCAAGCAAATGTCTCAACATTCCGAAGACTAGGTAGGCTAGACGCAAACCAGTGCAATGAAGCATTTTCGAAGGATGTTATGTGAAAATAGTATGTGAGGGGAAAATAGCACTTATTCAAATATAATCTGTGCTTGTTTTGAGAGAGAGAGGTCCTCGAAGACCCGTACCTGTTATGTCGCGTAAAGATAGTCTTGGTCACTTTTTCTTATATTCGCTTTTTTTTTTCGAATTTCTTCGTTTTTCTTCACACTCAAAGAGTCTCCTATTTTTTTCTGGCTACACCATGGATCCTTGGAAAGCCTACCATACAATTAAAGTATCGTCAATGTCATCTAAGTTGTGTATACTCCAATTTTCGACCTGAACAAAACATCCATCCATCCATCATCGATCTTCACTTCAATCGTCCGGACCCATTACTTAACACCAAAATCACTGCGTTTTTCCGCGGGCGAAAGTCACCCCAATTAAACGACTAAAACATGAAAGCATTACAAAACACACAAATCCAAGACAATTAGCTTAATGTGAAAATATGATTTATGTAATTTCATCGTCATTTCGACTATTGAGAATTTATGAAGTCCTTAGCGTTCTCGGGGGTAATTCGTCGTCCCAAGGGCCTACAGATTGAGAACATTGTGGGTATGAAAGAGACCCCCATTAAGAAAGTAAACAGTTTTACTGGAATGCGCCTGTTGCAATAAATAAATATCCCGCGTAAACGACTAAAACAAAACAGTCAAATCCAGTGACAATTTCGCTTTTGAGCCCTTCTCAAATCGGCTCACTCTCGCCCTAATTCACTCTTCAAAGTAATGAATCAACAGCTAGAGCACAAGAGCACCCAATACAGCTCCATAATCCACAATTAGAGGTGGGCGAAAATAATCGACAGAAATTGCTGTTAAGAAATTCCAAACGTCCATGATGGCTACGAAAAAAAATTTCAGGGCTGACTGAACATACATAGTCAGTCATCAATAAGTTAAGCTGCGGCAACAATCACGCAAAGTTTTCAGGTTTCCTCGCCCAATGGAAAACTCTAATTGAGTTTAGACACGGAAAAGTTAAACCATCATCATCGTCATCTCGGGGTTTAGTCCGCACAAGGACTATATAGCTAGCAAAACACACATTGCATTGGATTTTCGAATAAGTTGAATATATTGAGGAGACTTGGGGTTGCCATATATAAGACGTAAAGTTGACTGAATGGACAAGTTATGTTTTAATTGATGGACAATTTGGTTGATCTTCGAATTTTTCGCTTGTAGATATCTTCGAATTTGATTGCCTAAAATGAAACTTCTTTTAACACAAAAACTTATTTAAGATTAGATAAAGAAAACATTTATTTCGAAATAGGGTCGTCTAATGTGATAAGTTAACCGGAGGACAGTATTTTGCAAATCGAATACCCAAAGTCGAGAACCCAGATCTTAGAGGCTTTAACTTCCCAGTCATTAGGTTAGGTTAGGTTATTGGGCTGCCGCAGGTGGCCACGGCACACTTAGACCCGAATTTGGGTCCATTGTGTTACCCCAGGAAGTCTCTTGTCCCTAGCACCTACCACTTAGAACCAGCCGGAGCTTTTAATATATCTGTGGGGCCAACAATTTCTATGTCGGCCAGTTCTCGCAGATGTGCGAAGAAGAATTCATGAAGGTGTGCCCTTCATTTCTCTGTCAGCACGGGACAGTCGCATAAAAGATGCACGATCCCCTCGTCGTCTCGATAACTCCGACAGAAGTCGTTGTAGGAGTGCCCAATCCTTCTTGCATGATCCCCAATAAGGCAATGACCGGGGATGAGCCCCACCAACTTTCCAATGCCTTGTCTATCTAGCGACAAAGACCAGGTGGTGCATGCAGGGTTCAGTCTGAGCCAAAGTGACGTAGATGTGCCCCAAGTGTCATCTAGTTTTGATATGCTCATGGGCATTACAATATCGTAGTGATCCTGAAGGATTACACCGGTTGCTCCCCTTTGAGCCAGTTCGTCTGCTTTCAGGCTCCCCTCAAAGTTTCTGTGACCCGAAATCCAGCATAGAGTGATGTTGAAGTAATATCCTATCTCCAGGATGGCGATATGACATTCCTCCACAGTCTTCGATGTATTTTGGATGGATTCCAGGGATCTCATCGATGCGATACTGTCCGTGAAGATTATAATATCCCTAATCGATACGACATGTTGTTGGAACCGTAATTGCCGTGACTTCCGCCTGGAGGACACATCAGTGATCCGGAAGGCGCGAAGAATGGCATAAATCTAGCCTATCAGAAAATCCCTACTCCTCTGGTACTTTTGGTGCCATCTGTATGTATTTCCATGGAACTCCGCGCGGTATCCAGCCATTAACATCTGAGTATTCGATTTATGGATTATTGAATAAGTTTAATTTAAAATACGAGTATGTTCGTCTGGGTCAATCCCGGATAACAATATTTTGAAAATTAAATGCTCAAAAGTGGAGTATCAGATCTAAAAGGCTGGAGAAGTCGGCAAAGAGCACAGTTAGATCAAAATAGAATTCAATTTCGAGACGGCAGCATTTTAAGATTCTTATACCCAAAAGCGTAATATGCATATTTGACGCCCAAGCTTGTCGAATGACAAAGGTAAGAAGAAGAGAATAAGTAAGAATTATTGATTTTACGGCTCGTCTGATTTCAAATGCCAAAATATTAGAATACCCAGAAAGAAGTATGGCAACCCTATAAATATATTTTTGAGTATAGGACACTCCAAAACTTTGAAGGATAAACGGTCGATTAGTGCAGTTCCGCAATCAAAGCATTTTGAAATTTGAATATCCAAAAGTGAAATATTCATAACTAACGCCCAAACTTGTCGAACGAGAAAGGTTAGTACCAACTCTACGACTTGAAAAGTGTCTATTCTGATTTTAGGTGTCAAAATATTGGAATACCCACAAGGGAGGGGGGATGTATAACAACTCTACAAATAATTTTTTGGGTATTGGGTATTCTAAAACTTTATGGGATAATCTCCAAAAATATGAATCTAATTTAACACTACGCAACCAAAATTTGGTGGTCGGATGATCAGTGTTTATCGGCTCACCATCCAATCATCTTGTTGTTGTACATATTGTTGGAAGTCTGAAGGACTGGAGATTGTGGCAGCACCCCGGAAGTCGAATCTTCGAAAATCTATTCGTGGGCAATGACAAGGATATTATGAAATTGGTGCGAGATGCGACTTTGAAATTCCACCTTGGATCCTGAATACCCAAAACAGGAATTACGTTAGAGCTTCTATACTCTGCGGTGCGAATTTGAATGCGTTACCGTTAGTTTGAACAACTGCCAACTCAAGGGCTTGGTGAATCCCTTTTTTTATAACAAATAATGATGGTGACCTGACAAGTTTGATTCTGCATTGTTACAGCATATGGTCGGGAATACCCAAAAACATTATTCTAGGTCAACATAAGGTTCGGATCACACGATGAGAATATGATATTTCGGATTTCAAAGCTCGTGAATACGGTTCTCGGATAAGTTCAGTAAACCATTAGCGGCCAGAAAGGCCTGGCAGTTTTTACTATTTCCAGAAATTAAGCTTCCGGAAATCCTGGCAATTTTCGCTTCTACTTCTGAGCAAAAAAAAAAAAAGGAATGCACCCCAATTTCCTATCTACGACAACACCACCCTTTCTCCCTACACGCTATTCGTTTATTTTCATTTCCACGAAAAGTCAACACGTAGCCCCGGTCGCTCTTATTTGATTGCCTGTGAAAGTTTACCGTCCCGACTAAGTAAAACATGACTTCAGCTCAACTTCCTTTCAACGAGTCAATCTTCTGTACTCGTTTGTGTTGTTTGTGTATAAACCGAATACCTATAGGAGCTCGCTCTCGAAATCCAATATCCACGAATATAATTTACGAGCGTTCAATCAACCGATGGTCATAAATCACACTCACTCGATCTGCGATAGTAGTGTGAACTGTGAAGTAAATCGTATCAGGAATCCGTTCCTCTATCATCGACGCGGACGACGAAACAGAGCTGTTGAAAGGTGAGAGATAGTTCGTTTCGATGTTTTGTAAGTAAAAAAAAACATTTGAGCAGTGGGTGGAACGAGGTATCGGGCAAGGTTTAATCGACCGTTTCGATGACAATCAAGACAGCAGAGGGTAGAGCCTTAATAAGCCTGGCGCCATCGTTATTGCGAGGGCGGGTGAATAGATAACTCTCTACAGGAGGTGCATAAATTAGACAGTAAATCAGTCCAACTAGACTAAAGAGTAGTCATAAAGTCATAAATCAATTATCAAACTGTCACTGAAATTCATCCATTTACACTTCAGACAAATTGTCTGTGATTACTTGTCTACCTTTCAACATCATACATTTCACGTTGAGCACACATCATTCAATGTCGGACAACTTGTGTGCCAATAAATCCGAATCGTCTGTTTCGGTTTTGTATTGTGCGTTGTCATATCTCGGAAAGAAAACGATATGGTGGACGATATGTGGAAGAAAGTCATTGGTGTGTAGTCAGGCGAAAAGTTGAATCGCTTTCGATTAGGCCCGAAAGATTTTAATGGTGATGCGGTGTGGGTTACAGAGTAGCAGCCGAAGAGGATCAGGCTTGTATGAAGATGCATCGAATTGGCGATAATTTGAAGCATTTCCAAACTTTGTGGAAAGCACCTTAACAGAATGCTTGCATATTGGATGAGGGTGAGGGGCTTTCACCCATTTCTCTCGCAATATAGTTTGAGGCAAATTTTCAGACAATTCTAAGGTTCTCTCCGGTAATCTTGATCTCGACACCCGTTCAAGGAACTATTAACCAAAAAATGATGATACCTCCATATGGAGGCAAATCATCCCTTGAAAAAAAACCAGTCCCTTAATAATGAAAAAATCCCCCAAACTTTTAGGGACATTTGACGTGAATAACCTCCGAAAATCATCTGTAAAATTGGGTTGAGTACGAAATCCCCAGTCACTTAATTCCCAAACCAAACTCCCCAGTCACATATTACCCAAACCAAAATCCCTAAAAACAGAACCCCGAACCCCCAAATACATAATCCCCAAACAGAAAATCTCCAAGTACACAATCCCTAACTAAATAATCCCCAAACACATAATCAAATACCCAAATCTTCATTTGAGATGTGATCTTAGAACGTGCGTGCTTCCTAAGGCCATTGCTCAAATGGGGATTTGTGGATTATTGGAGTTAACTTTATAATTTTTATTTGATTGCTTAATTTACTTAAGATCGCCATCGGGATGAGCTTGTTGTAATGTTAATATATTGGGTTAATGTTGTATGTTTATTTATATTTGGAGATCTTTATTTCCTAAACCGAAAATTCTTTTCAGATTCGGAACACTAGCAAAAAAGAATATTGTGATATTTAAAAAGTACGAACCTGTACTTTCTAAAGCGCAAATTCCTTTATGTACGGACCTGGCCTATATACACATATCATATTTTTTTCTGGTTCTGGCTAGATCTGGAATTCGGAAAAAAAGGACTTGTATAAATTTGTTAATTTTTAATTAAAATTCATTAGAAACCATAAGCACCACGAAAGCTTAATTTTTCAGCATTTTCGGGAATTTCGGATGGGATTTTGTATTTGGGTATTAGGCATTTGGGGATTATGTATTTGGAAATTTTATATTGGAGAATTTTTTGTTTGGGCATTTTGTAGGGCTAAAACCTTCATATCTACCCGAACCAATAGACCTCTGGTTCATCCTAGATCCTTCCCTAAAAAATCCGAAACCCAGTCCACTTCGTCGTCCCATTCAGAGAACCAAAACATACCAAAGGCCATCGGACCATCATATAATTTCCATTGATCCTCTATCATGTTTGACACACGTATCCTGGAAAAGTGCCAACGCCAGATGCTGTAACAATCCGAGCCCAAGAAGAGCCCAGAAGAAGACCCAGCCAGTATACGATGAATATAAAAGAACGATGGTTATGCGCTAAAAGTCAACCAGAAAAATCGCTTAAACACCCACACAGCCCGCTATTCTCTCGCCCTTCCATCTCTGACTTCTTTTCGTGTTCGTGCTTCAACAGTCGACAGAAGTTCATCCCGACAAATAAGGGCAAATAAAAAGGAACACCCCCTCCGGAAAAAAATATCGAAAACGATAAACAAAAATTTTCCCAATATGAAAACATTTTCATCGTTTTATTTTTGTTGTTATCGTGTCCTCATCGTCATTCGGCTCTTCTCTGCGTATCTTTCCGAATGTTTTGTTTGATGATTGTGTGTTTATTTCCCTTTATAATAATATCATCTGGAATTTATACACTTTGATCAAATCACATCATTCATCCGGTTCGCTTCTGTGACTTTAGAGCAGCAATAGCAGAGCAGACAGCAGAAGCAATTGCTGTATCTGCCGAGGCTCATATATTGGATCCGTTTTCCATCCTCCTTCAGCAGAGCCCCCCGAGCTCCACTTCTTCTCTTCTGTGCTTTCGACTCGAATGTTTTTCCGATGAATTTTGTATCTTTACAATTATCTGTGTATGTTTATCGGATATGTCGTTCGAGTATCATTTTTCGGTCGTTTATTGGAAATATGTTGGATTAAATTGTTGGACCGTATGATGTTATTTCATGAATGTTTGTTTCAAATTGAGCACACGCACGCCGTGTGAGAGAGGCATGTGAAAATGTCGAGGACATTTATATAACACAAATAGCTCGACAGCTGGTTGTGGAGATTTTTTTATGAACTTTTGGTTTGGGATGTGGTGAGCTTGATAGAGGGATAATTTAATATATGTATTTTGACTTCTCGAACAGTTCTCTGAGCGATTGATGTGGAGGCTCGTCAACCAATGGGCATGTTTTTTTTCAGTTCGTGGCTTATTGCAGATGTTTCGTATACTCATATTTTCTTAAAAAAAAATTTCTTGGTACAGCGAAGAATTCCTTCGGTAACTTGCATTCTAGTACAGTGTTACCTCGTACGAGGGCGGTTCAAATATGATCGAGACAAACGCTCTGACACATTTATTTATTATCGTAAATATTTACAAAAATTTACAGTTTTTCTATGTAATTCTCCCCCACATTTTTGCCACCTCTCCGGAAGTTTTTTGATGCCGGTATCGAAGAATTCCTTGGGCAACTTGGACAGTCATGTGCGCACGAACTCCTCTACCTCGTCGTCGGTGTTGAATCTATGCCCTCCGAGGGCTTCTTTCAGTGGTCCAAACATGTGGTAGTCGCAGGGTGATAAATCCGGACTGTAGGGGGGGGGGGGGGTGTTCTAGTACCTCCCACCTCAATTCTGATATTGTATCAGGTATAAGGGCGCGCGAAGTTCAACAGTTTGGGAACCCATCGCGCCGTTATTTTGCAATATTGAAGGTGTTCGTGGATGATAGACTCTACACTACCAATACTAATGCCGACTTCAGCAAATGTTTCGAACATTCATCCTACGGTCCTCCAAAATGAGTTGTTCTACGCGGCGAATGTTGTCTGGTGTGATGCTGGTTCGCGGTCGACGATCATGCGGCTCATTCTCGACGGTTTCGCGGCCATCTTTGAATGCTTTGGCCCATTTAAAAACAGCAGACCTACTCAGGCACTCACTACCGAACTGATTTCGCAAACGCCGAAGAATTTCCGCGTTTTAACGCCTTCCCACACCAAAAAACGAATGACAATACGTTGCGCCACGGCGGTCGGCACTTGATGTTCACCCATGGTCGTAGCACGCGCGTGAAACGTGCGTTCGCGACGAAAACTATGCCACACTATTCGTAAGGGACCCAGCTATCACATACTCACGCCGCGACCTTCAAAACATACAGGCGCGCCATCCAGTGGCGCAACCACGGGGAGGGCTAAGGGGGCTAAAGCCCCTCCCAGGACCAATAAATATTAAAAATAAAAAAAATATGTTGAAGGTGAAATAATTTTTTTGTAACTCAACGCTTTTGTTTCCTGAACCTAAAACGAAGTTTGGAAATTTTGACTGGGAACCCCCTTTTAATACAACAGCTCACTTTTTTCAATGTTATGGATTGACATCTCGTATTCCCTAAAGTATATTCTTAAAGTACACCAAATTTGCTAAAACGTAATAGCAAAATAACTGCTCAGACCTTCTTGATTAACGGCTCTTAAAAATTGCGATGAATATTTTCGTCACACTAATGAGGACAAAGTGCATTATTTTGGTTTTCGCGTTCAAAATTTGTGTGGGCAAACCACAGAGAATAACTATGGAGGAGCAATCCGCATATACTCAACACTAAACTACTTGAAGCAATTCCAGTCGTAAAAAGTAGAGAGAGAGACACACGCCCTCCACTGCGCAACACCCGCGCAGTCTATATAAAAGCACAGGAAGCACGGAAGATGTCATCCCCTCTCCTACTTTTCCAATCGGAACAATAACATTCCAGTCTGTCTCTCTGCCGCGGAACACCCGCCCGATCCATATAGAGCAAAAGAGATGTCAAATTTTCATCCCCCTTCCTACTTCCTCACTTGTGCCGAATTGCGTCGTTTCTCTCGCTCTTTTTCACTTCCTCTTATACTCTCTCTTCAAAGGGGCAAACCAAGAATTTATATTCAGCATCTTCCCACCTGCGCCAGTAGTCCGGATGGCGCAACGGTTAGCACGTTCGCCTTCTACGCACTGGGCCCCGGTTCAATTCCTACTGAATGCGGAAATTTCTGATAAAAATGGGTCGGACTATGAGCCCACTCAGCTCTTAAATGAGTACCCATTTATGGGGTAAATAACTCGGTTGAGCGTGTTGCTGATCACCTTTGCACAAGACATACCACCACGATCTAGAAAATGAGATGATGCTAACTCTCGAGCTATCTCGAGGCCATAGTTCAAAATTGGTCTGTTTCGCCAGTTATTTTTCCACCTATGCCTGTTTTTTCCGCCCCGCGTTGCTAGACAAGTTGGTCATATCGATATTTTGAGTTTTGTTAATAGAACCGTTAGTGATAAAGATAAATTGAGAATTGTTTTGGTTTCAAAAGTCAGGCTACTTACACACAGGCCCGAACTCAATCGTACTTTTAGGTAAATCAGAGGTTCTATACAGATGTGTTCATGAATCGCTCACGGGCTAAAGGGCTCATCGGTTCACCAAGGAGCAATATTATGTGCTAGAATGGGAATTGAAGGCAAGGGTTGAAGGTCCAGGCCAAAGGCGTCAAAATCATAAAAAAATTAGGTGCATCCTTTAAGAAAAGAAAAAATTTTTTAGGGTTCATTTTTTACTTTTTATTGAGTTTCAAGTGAACTCCCTCCAATTGGTAATTTACATCCTGCCGCATTTCGCCGTTTTTTTAAAGTAGAATTTTTCAAACGGTCGCGACTGAAATCATTAATTTATTAGGTTGAATGGAAAGTTGGCGCATAAGAAGATTACATTATTTTTCCTCCTGGACTTGTCCACTCATGAATTTACCATTGACTTAAATAGAGGTTTACATTCGGTAAGTTTGTGGGTGATGAGTCTTAGCCACAGTCAGATTTTGTCAAAGCCTCCATTTAATCCATTAGTCGATGAGACAGTGAGTCGATGAGTCAATGAGCCAGTGAGTCGATGAGTTGATGAGCTCGTTAGCCGCCGATCGTCTGAAATCAGTCTAACGTTTGTTTTTAAATTTTTCGTTATTGAAAAGTAGACACGCAAATTAAAGTTTCTTTGTCAACATACTACATTATAAAGAAATTGATTGTGCTAAAATAATTTTGTGCCCTATTTTACTGCAAGGAAGATGGAATGAATATCAGCCGCAGAACCTGTTTGTCAACATATTATTTAATATTATTAGTGACCACTTATTTGTTTTCTCAGCCCCTCCCAGAACAAAATGCTGGTTGCGGCACTGGCGCCATCTACAGCGTTTATCTCGATCATATTTGAACCGCCCTCGTATATTGAACTACTGTATCACCACCTTTCACTAGAGGTACCAATCCTTCTCTAAAACTTTGTTACAATAGTAAATTGCAATAGCGACCTTGTGCACAACCAAACCCATGAAATATGTGCTGTTGGTGAAAACTAAGAGCTACGTGTTTTTCAGAAACCCAACGCCGCCATTTTCGGGGCTGCGGGACACAAAAGTTGACCATCGGCATGTGACCGAAAACGCTAAAGGAAACATCATAATATTCTCAACTCATTCTTAAATGCAACTTTATGAGCTCGTTTGATTGTCTACCACAAGCTTCATTGCCCCTTCTCATACCACTAGTCCCCAGCCACCATCCGCTAAACTATTCTAACCGATAATGTCTACTACTCTCGTTAAGTGTTAACCACTATTTATCTTTGTAAACATTTTATAACGAGCACGAGCCATAACATTCCAACCACAATGTTTATCTTGAGCCATGTCGGTTGATGAGTGGGTGTGCGATAGCAACAATAGTGGCGTTGCGTGTTACACGGAGTAAATTTTCCGTAAATCTCGTCATCAGGCCACCCTTTTGTTGCACAACATTCCCGAATTCCGTCAAACAATTTCGCACAATGATTACAAGCAGCCAATACTGTTAAATGAAACCACTTGAAAATTGGAAGGCGCTCTCTCAATAGAGAAGGCCAAAATGATTTGGTCCCTTATGTACGCGGAGCACCTTTGAACTGCATCCGAAACCCCCACATTCCAGGGGGATCCTTTCATTCCTCCAATGCGTCAGTCAGTCGCAACATGTTTTTCTCATGACTATTTCAATATAACGCGCGACGACGACGACAACGCCCGTAGAGCCTAGAGTCATGTATATTTGATAAGTCAATAAAATTTATTGGCTGTTCGCTATGGTTTTATGGCAACATGTTACGATTGTTAGCCGACCGTCAGAGGAGGAGAAGGAGGTTCGGGTGGTTTCATTTGTTTTGAAGGATAAAAAAAAGGGCAGGGTAGGGAGCAATGGGTTGATTTTATCGTGAAATTGACGACTGACATTAAAGCGTCTAAATGAAATACTGCTTTCGTTACAGACTATGATGACGACTGGCAACGAAATTGGATCGGAAATAGATGTTGATTTTTTTTATGCGGTGGAGCGGGGTCCAAAGGAGTTAAAAATGTGATGAGAAAATTGGAAACTAGAATTTTTCAGACGATGGATCCTTGCATCGTAAATTTTGTGGACATCTTATCGATCGGTACTAAGCTTATCAGCCTAGTGATTTTTGTTTTGGACGTGCAAGCGGGACGTACCGAGTGCAAACCCTACTGACCTGACCCCGACTGTTTGTGTTCTTAATAAAATACATATAAGAAAAATAATAGCCGCCTTTGCAATTAAACGTCAGACTGAATGTACTCGCATTAACAACAGGTTCATTTTTTCCTTTATTGGGAAAACTATTTTCCTTTTTCATTTCTTGGGAAAACTAGTTTCCTTTTTTCCTTAATGTCCTTTATGACCCTTTTGTCCTTTACGACTTTTATGTCATTTATGCCCTTTGGATCTCTTATGACTTTTTTGTCCTTTCTGTCCTTTATTTTTGTCGTGGGACGATTCCATTCTCCATGGCCTTAACGATAAAACTTGGGAACCTCCCTTGCCCGGCCAGCTCAGTCGACAGAGCATTAGGCTCTTAATCCCAAGATCGTGGGTCCATGCCCCTCATTGGACGCAAAATATGTAAAGGACCGGTATGTGGACTTTCGAAGATGCCCATGGGGATCGGATGTGGATTGCCACAGAGACCGTGGAGTTCAGTCAGACAGTGCGAAGAAAAAAGCCCCTCAACGTGCTAGGCAGCGGCCTTTGATTACTGTAGCTCAGCTCGGGAGACGTGGGCGCCGTCAATTACATATGGAATGTATCTTTGAGTCAGTTAATATACTCGTTGGAGTACATCTACTCCATTGTCCATTTGATGAACTTTTTTTTTGACATGGATATGTCTTATAGCTGGGGGTCATCCTAAAAATCTGTCCGTCACACGAAATGTCTGTTTTTCTACTCGGGGATCAGAAGAGGAAACAAGCCCATTGAAAATTTTTCCGAGTTCTATGAATGTAGTGGCCGATCCTCAGTCAATCCGAGTCAGTCATCAAAGGGAACCCACGAAAATCGAAAAACTTCGCATCATGAACTGACTAAACAACCAGGCACCCATAAAACAAGTCAACATCATTCAACTGCCATTCCCTCGTGATTCAAATCTGTTCACAACACCAGCCACATCCAGACAACCTGTCTCCCTCACTCGTGCACAGCGCTATGGCTCCTCCTTCACAGCAATCTTTTTGTTTTCATCAATTAGTCACTAACCTGACTCAGTAAGAAAATCGTTGGGGTAGGTCGGGAAATAGCTTCAACTTCACACACACACTCGTATGCAGGCAATGGAGAGACGGTTGAGTCGAAGAAGTTCAATGGATGGGCGTTGCTTCGTCATCGGCGACAGTGCGAAAGAGATGCTTGCTCCACGGACCTTGGACTACACTTCCGCGGCGGATCCACCCCTTTCTTGTGATGGCCAATCCCATGCAGCCGACTGAAATCAGTGTCACCAAGGTCACCAACGTGTTTTTCCCGTGGATGTAAGGAACTTACGACCGTACTTGTATCGCGCATACCGCGTACTATCACAATCGATGATATATCAACTAACAGTGCACAATTCTGATTTAGTGAAGAGAATAGTGCAGATGATGCAGTTTGTGCAGCGCGGATAACGTAAACGTTAATGCAATAAAATTGTGTTGTCGCGCTTACTGTCTTTAGACTTAGACGAGTACTATCTAAGTATCTAATAGTAAGTGTGTTTAGCTGGACCGCGGCTTGACGCGATCGATCGCGGATTGACGTACTAACGAAGCACAGGCGCATATAAATATGTAGAGTGTATGATCGCTTGATCCACACACGGGGCAACGGTTGGGTTAATTTGTATTCTCCTGTACACTATGCGGGACGGTATGTCTTGAAAATGATACAAAGTATCTACACTGCATGCAGATACATCGGTACATCTTATGCCTACCGAAAGCGTGGGACGTGTTTTGTCGAATGAATTCATCCAGTATAACTATACTGGGATCTTTATAAAACTTACGTCGATATCTTCAACACAACAGGTTCCACGCAGTCGGTAGCCAAAGACAATTCCATGTTCCGATGTATCTGCATGCAGTGTAGATACTTTGTATCATTTTTTTATACATATATCTGGCTCTGGCATGCGGGTGCCATTTTACAAATGAAGACGAGCCGTGCTTTTTAAATAAATGTTTTGAATAAGAACGCATCAGCAGAGCAAGGCTGGGAGGAAAACCGATAGCTAGATGGGAAGGCTCAGTAGATGCGGACACCGAAAAATTGGAGGATGCGGTCATTGCGGTCACACGATCTAGACGTTCAAGTCCCGATGTCAGACTCATGAACCAAAATAATGAAGATGAATTTCTAAATATAAGTTCTTTTCAATCCTGGCAGATGCTCTCGTCTGTAAAGGATCCACCCTGACTCCAACAGTCACATTTTTGTCCATTCTCCCGATTCCAACTTCCAACTTTTTCCATTCAGCTCGATAACTACCTCCAGTTGAGAACCTTTCCATAGTATTCTCATGATATGCCTTCAAGCCGCCAAACAATAGTCTCAATTTTGAAGTGAACCATTTTCACACCTGTAATTTACTCAAGTGTATACACACTACTTACTATGAGCATTTTTTTTCTACTCTCCGGTAGTAGACTTCCAAGTTTGTTGGTTGTTGTTGCTCATGTTACTAATGTTATTATTGTTGTACATGGCATGTTATATAATAATCGGTAGTACAATTTGCAAACAACTAAAGTGTGAGAGCACCGCACAACCAAGTACTTGACTCACTGCGGATGGCTAGATAGCGTCAGGCAAAGCGGGCAAAGGTGCAGTCACAGAGACAGGCAGGTTGCAAAGAGGAAGGAAGCAAGGTGACTTTCTTCTCCCCGCGGTAAACTAATAAACAAACAACACTCGTACATGAGTATCGTGTTGCTGTTGTTGTATGCTATCAAAGTACGGATGCTGAAAGAAGAATCTGCAGATTCAGATCAGGCATAGTATGGAATCATCTCGACGCAGGAATGGCAAAGCTATTTTCCCACACTGTTCGGATGGGTGTTTACGTATTTGTGGGGCATTAAAAGCAATGACTACACACTAGTCGCCTCATGTAAAGTGGGAAGAATGTCATGATCATTATTATCAGCATTGTAATCGGTAGTTGCGGTGCTGGAAATGCTGGAAAAATTACTACCAGTTTAGACTAATGGATTCAAGTGCACGAGAGACGGGAGGTGACTGGGATGAATTTTTCGTAGGGGAAGTGAGATGGTGGCGTTTGCGTCCTTGAGGGTGGTGTGGAATCGAGAAGAGTCCAACGACACGGACCAGAGATACTATAGTCGATTGTTTCGTGGTCAGTCACTGATCCTTTCAATTGCCACGAAATGACTCTCGTAGCATTCTCTAGCACGGTTGCATTGTCACCATTGGTTATGACATGCAACCATTCAATGTAAATATATTTTTGAAAAATTTCTCAGTAGAAAATGAGAAAGATGGCCTAGTATACGGCTAACTAACTTACCCCCAGAATCCGCCCCGTCCGGTATAATAATCATAACTTGAGCTCAACCAACGAAAAACTGTCAGATTCTGCTTAAATGTTGTAAATTAGATCTGAGTTCTTCACACCCACTACTGGCCCGGAATTGGTATTTGGGCGAATGCGGATTGTCTTGGAATGTCGAATCTGATATGCAGTTCGCCTGATATGCGCCCATCATCGAATAATAAGAACCTACATGGTACTTACTGACGCGCTCGGTAGCCGTGAGTTCTCGGTCGCCACGCTATTATTTTACATTTAGAGAAACTAGGTTCAATCCTCGGCGCGTTAATAAAAAAATGCCTGTGGGTGCTACTGGAACTCCCACAGCGTTCCGAAAGACCCTTAAAGTCAGTATGCCCTTTGTGAGATCACTCTTAACGGGAGCGGAGCTCACGATTAAGCTAATCCTGGAACGAACAACTGCCGGGTATTTGCATAGAAAATGTTTGCAGGACTCAACATCCTCCAGGCATAGCCGGCACTCCCTTTAGGTGGACAGACCCATTTCGATAGATGAAGTTCCGTGGGTACTCCATTATCAACCTCTATCCAAGCTGCTAGCTTCTTTAACAACGTAGGGTCAATAAGATCTTTGATTGCCGCAATCCTGAGATATTACTATAGTAGTCTCCTCTCTTATCAGCACCCTGACTGCAACCCAGCTCAAACCGTAGAAGAGATAGGCCCCGTAGAATTTCGTAGATGAACCCTGTCTAGCGAGTTGAACAGTTTTGTTGTGATTAATGCCCCGATGGCCAGATACCCAACATAGATAACCCGTTTAGTGTTGGTAAGACACCAGTTCCAGCTGGCTAAAGTGCTTCTTCTCCAGCAGCTGTGACAAAATTAGGCGGCTTACATCGTCTCTTCATGGGGAAACCCTGACATTTTGTTAAAACAACAATGAGCTGCCCTTTAATAAGCCCTAATGGGTCCAATAGTGTTTCGATTTCTGAAAATCGGAAAATTCAGCCAGTCTGCAAAAATATCCTCTTATAACTTTTGCATTTCTTATAAGGGTAAAATACGTAGGAGCCTCCTAAATAAACTGTGGACAAAGTGCCAAATATTTCCAAAAGAAACATGTGAGAGGGTCCAATGTCCAATGGACCCTCGTGCCGATTTAAGGGCAAAGCTTTTGCCTGCCCCTTTCTTGATTTTCATTTGAGTGATCACGCAGAAAAGTTCAAGAAGTCGAAAGGTTGTAAGCTAATAATATAATCTTTCTCTAGATTAGCCTCCTGAAGATAGTCACACACTACACTAGAATAGGATCCTTTTGAATTTTTCCATCCGCTTAGTCCTTGAAGCCTCTGCAACTGTTTTCGGCTCGATTCAATCCTTTACGGCTCGATTAGTAGACTAATTACTCTTATTCCCCTCCTGGCAAAAAGCAATTAAACACAGTTCTAGTACTTAAATCTCCACACTTACTAATTCACATTTTTTCCTCTTCTCCCCAGTATGCTATTAAATACGGTCAAAAGCGCAAAGAGAAACGCCTATCGGCACTTCATGAATTGACAACAACCATTATTATTGATAATAAACCACCAAAAATTATTGATACGACAGCGAATAATCGTTTGGATCAAGATAATCGCGATCGCGAACGTGAATGGACAAACTATCATCATCAGCAAACAAAATTGAGCTTAGTGAATAATAATAATAACCATAATAAAAATAATAATCAAAATAAAGATAGTGGTAATAGTAACAATAATCTAAATTTAAATCTAAATAGTGGTAATAGTAATGTTAATACAAATAGTAGTAATAATGGTAATCATGCACAGAATAATTTGATTAATCATACATCTCATGTAAGTATACATTTATTTTTGGTATCTGTTTTTTTTTCTGATTGTGTTCAAATTTATTTAGATAAAGTTAAAAGGGGGTTTTGATGCGATTTGGCGTTGGAGTTGTGTCTGTTTGGTGTAATTTCGTACAACAAGTACTTCTTAGTACAGCGTTGGTACAGTTCTGTGTATAGTATACTAGTACAGTGTTGAAAAATCAAAGTCCTCAATCCATCTGATTACATAGATCTGTTTTAAATTGTATTGTTTTTGTCATTCTGGATTGAGCAAATAAGGTCAGCTTATCTAATTTCATTCATCAGGCAGTATAGTTTTGGTTCAATTTTGAGTGTGCTAGTACGGCAAAAGCAAACAGTTTCTCCGGCTATGTTAACCGAGATCAATGTACTCTGTTAAATTGGGGGATTCTGGTACTGAAAATGAAAATTTGTCTAGTTTCATGCAACATATACATAATTGCTAGTTCAGATTTGGTACAATTTTGTAAGTACTGGTATCGTATTTCAAAGATTAAAGAAGCCTTTCTTCGTGCCATGCCATTACATAGATTTTCAATAAATTCGGATTTTGCTGCGTTGTCGTGCGCTGAAAGTAAAGTAGTCTTTTGTGCAGTCTTGGTACAATTTTGTAGGTGATAGTACAGATAGTACTATGAGCCCACTCAGCTCCCATTTGAGGTAAATAACTCCGTTGATCGTGTTGCTGATCATACACCTCTACACAAAAAACCCCGTCACGATCTATTAAATGAGGTGATACTAACTCATCTTGATGCCTTGGTCCAGTATTATCCACAGCACACATAAACCACAAATGGGTCCATTGTGATACCGTTAAAATTTCTACACCTCACTCTAAAATCTAGGTTGTGTAGCAACGCCGTGGCGTTGAGGGGGCTTGGCAGCTCTTTACCACTCTTGATGAACGGGTCGCTCCGGTGTATAGAACCGGTTGGCGTAGGAACCAAAAACCTAGGTGTGAAAGCAGTCGGTGCCAGCAATGAAACGATTGAGCTGAGTCGCGCCAGCGTTGTTGAGTCCCTAAAGTCGTAGAAGAACGAGGAACCAAGAAATCTCCTCCTCCTATCTTCCAAACTTCTATAATAACGTGAAAAGGTGAATAACGCTCTCTTCCTCATTCACATCCTCACAGCTTCTACAGTAATCATGGTGAGGAAGGCGGGGCCTCCCTAACGGAACAGTACCCTGTAATGACTCCAACTACTCTGCCGATGTGTAATATATTTAACCGCACCAGTACGGCAGTACGACTAGGATCGCTGACGTGGTTTGGCACGAACTACCACGGAGCCATCTAGTGTTGGCCTTGTTGACCGGCCCTTAAGGGGCTCATACACAGGCCAACGGTTGAACAACGGTCGGTATCAAATTCGTCGCGCATTTGTTGCCCAACTACACAAATAAGGCTGCGTTTATGCCCCAAAGAATCGCGTCGCGCGACGTAACAGCAAGTCGCTTTAAATTGCCGCTGCCAGCGACATCGCTACTAGCGTAGCGATTTACTAATTTATGATAGAGAGCGAGTTTGTTTATTCGATTTTTTGCAGTACGATTTATGGAGTTTTTACTGCTATAGCAACCGCCAATAAAACACAATTTTGTTTTTACGCGGTGCCTCTGATTTTTGTGACATAGCCGTTGGAAACTTGCTCGAAAAATTCACACAACTTGATTCAAGTCGATAGTCGCTCTCAGTCGCCAAAGGTGTGTTTTCCTAGACACACGATCGTCGCATACTATTCGCGATTGGCGATCAACCCATAGAGCACGGAGCACTATTTGTGTGTATTTTTTTCATCGTCGCCTGCGATCGACGCAGAGTGGTGCTTAGCAAAACACCCCGTAACAATTTCTATTCAATTTGGCCTGCACGTCATTTACTTGTGAATTTCGCGGAGCAAACTACGATATAGAGTGCACAATTTGTATGACATTCACTCACTGAGGTTGTAGTAAAAATAAAAATAAATAACTGGCGCAACAGTCCAATTTGAACCACGGCCTCGAGATGAGTTTAGCATCATCTCATTTTCTAGATCGTGACGGTTTTTTGTGCAGAGGTATGTGATCAGCAACACGCTCAACCGAGTTATTTACCCCATAATGGGTACTCATTTAACAGCTGAGTGGGCTCATAGTCCGACACGTAAATCCCCGGAATCGAACCGGGGCCCAGTGCGTTGAAGGCGAACGTGCTAACCGTTGCGCCATCCGGACTACTGAGGTTGTAGTAAGTGTAGTAAAAATCCCAATGCATCTACTGTCACTAAGCTACAGCCAGCTCGTGTTGCCACTCATTGCGCTGTGGGAATTTCCACCAGATTGTGTTGCTGGATCTACAAGGCCTCTTCGGCAGACATTTGCTTCCCATCACATTTTTGGCGGCTAACGCAAAGTAAAAAGGTCTAAGGTTTTACAACAGTTAATCTCTGCCAGGCCAGGAGTACCACTTAGTATAAGGATCAAAAAGATGTTTTATCGGACCAGAAGTGGGCCCAGGTTGAGTCGAAAGAATGTAATGATGTTCAGAGGACACTGAAGTGTCATACATTCTTGACGTCCAACGGTCTCCTCTAAAAAGGACGAGATGAATACGGGTTTTTTGGCTTTTTAATCACTTGAAAACCGTCGCTAGCTTGGGGACGTACTATGAACACGGTTTTCTAAATACACTACCGGGGACAAAATTTCTAATAAGCGAAGTGAACTGATGTCCTCGCCATAGGCAATGTCTATGATGAGCAGGCCCTGAGACAACAGATTTCCTACAGGGACTTGGAAATCAGGATAAACTAAGGAGAACGCTTTTCACCTTCATTCTCCCCGACGTTCGCTGTACAGGTAGGAGAAAAGATATTTTTGGGTTCTTCCACTTCCGAGACCTGAAAGATCTGAGTGTCAGTCACCTTCAGCTAAGTCGATTTGGATGGCCGAAAATTCGGTGGTATCACAGTGGACCCAGTGATAGCACGAACTGAACATTCGATTTTAAGCACGATTGCAGAGGAAGTGGTAGTTCTAAAGACTTATCGTCAACGGAAATGCCAGGCCTCAAAGGACCTTTAAAGTTTAAACAATATTGAAAAAAAAAAATCCAAACAAACCAATTACCTGCGTCAAAACACCGCCCATTTGCGTGTTTCCAACCATTACACTCTTCTTTCTGTGCATTAATTTCACCAGAAATGGCAGTCATACTCATCATATCGACATTTATTCGATTATCGATTCGGTTATCAATTTCATTATCTGACTATTAATTAATATACGAACGAGAGAAATACGCCAATGATGGCGCGGCCAGCATTGGAACAAAGTTGGACACAAGCTCTCGAGTCCTACGCGCCAAAGCGCAGGCCAAGTGAACAGTGAACGGTCCCCCAATATATACGCAATGCATGGCTTTACCTTAACGTCCGTACACGGAGAACGAGACCCGAGGAGGATGATGATTCCCAAAGCGATATGGAACCGAGGAAAATATTCGATTAAATCAAATCTTGTCAGGCGAAAAGCCTCCTGGTCTGGTTTCAAAATTGCCAGTCAGCCGAGTGGCTTCCGTACATACACACGTTCCAATGAAACGCACTTTTGGTTCACATGCTCTCATTCCGTTCGCAGTTCAAAAATGATGATGATGGGAGGCTCGATGAGAAAAAAACGAATGGTCGGTCGGTCAAGCAGGCCAGCGCCAATGATGAGGTTGCTGCTGATGCTCTTCTGACCAGGGCGACTCGGTGCTGTATACAGTACGCGCGATGGGCATAAAACTAATTACGTGAATAATGACTTGCGGGTTCATTTTGCTGGATCAATGATTTTCGCTATGACTCTTTGCTTTGACCACGCTTGCTCGTGCTCCACATGAACTGGCTAGTGAGTGTGTGCTACCTTCCGGAAAGGATATGTTCACATGTGTACACTTTTAATGTACTTATGGATGGGGGTGTGAAAGGAAAAGGCCTGGGGGAGCGCAGAACGGTGTCAGCGGCTTAAGCTACGTGCCAAGAGCCCCCCGAGACTGTCAATAGGCCTCTTTTGGCGTCATTCGTGGGAAATTGATAGTGCTCATGGAATCGGATGTAATTTGATTTGAAGAAAGGTGACTCGAATGAACAAGATGATTGACGCATTTGTGTGGGATGTAATTGGACGTGTAAATACATTCTTTTGTGCAGAAAAACGTATAATACCATCAGCCATAAGTCAACAGGATGATGCCTCTCATTCGCCATGTTCCATTATTAACTTCCCCAAATTAGTTTTTTTTTTTGCCCTAAACACATTTCAACTACCTTTTACCCACAAAGTAGTCAACCTTTTCACCCCGTTTCGTCCCTGATCCTTCCAACCGACTTGTGTTCCTCTACAGTCCCAGTCAGGATACTGAAAAGAGCTTCTCGTGTTTCAACCTAGTGAATAATTTAGCTGTCATGGCCTTTGGAATAATTAATTTATGCGCCTTTCATGCTTCCGAACTGTGTGACTGCGAAAAAACCGAAGAAGACGAAGAGGTCGACAAACGAAACAATCATCATCGCAAAAAGGGGGCTTCTAAGCTATGTTCACCGTGCCTCTAGAGCACACCGGCACCAGCAAAGTAAGCAACACATTTCACACAGGACACACAAAAACGGAGCAAAAGTGGAATCGTGCAAAATACTCGTACATTGCCATAGTCAAGTCGAGGCGTTAAAACCTACTTTACGAAACCCAGCTCGCTCTCCATAGCCCGTTTCTTCCTCTGTGCCTTATTATTTTTACGAATAGGGAGCGCTTGCCACCGCCGTATTGTGTATATCCTGCAAATGCTGGTCTCTGCAAATCGTCGAGCACTGAATTTATCGGGATTCTTGTTTCGTGTCTGTTTGCAAAATGAAAACGGATTCCGACCAGATATACAGACAACCGTGCCGGATAGAAGCGGACGGAAGAATCGGGACCAACGACTGGGCAAAAGAACTTGTATGCAGTGCAAGGGGTGTTCGGGAAAAGAAAAGGCACCTAAGCTAAACCGGGAAATTCGGAAGAGCCTTGCCAGTCGTTATCCCCAACATGAACACTCACTTTGACTAAGACGGGTAAATTACACCTTTTCAGTGGTCTTGTCTGCATGATGATGATGGTGCGAGCGACGACGCTGACTGGTAGAGCCAACTAAAAGGGGAGCAAACAAAAAAGAAAGTGTGCAGGAGATTTTGCTACCACTCTTCCATTTATCACTAGGCAGGAACTCGAACTAGCACCAGCAAACAGATGAAATGAAATTCCAAAGATATTTGTCTTCAGTTTTCTATGAATAGTGCGAGAGTTGTCGGCTAAGCTGCGCTCTTTTCCACAGCTAAACTGTAATGAGAATCGTAGATTTAAGCAAGGACGACGAAGACTAAGTCGATAAAAGGTCCCGTAATGAATTGAAATAAAAATAAAAACCAACTACGAAGGATCTATAGGGATAAAAATGAGGTGCGCCCACCAAGAGCGTTGGGCTCAGAGCAAAAGCAATGCCAAGGACCAAAAAGCGAAGAAGCATGATGGTGCGGTGTGATTGAATAAGATCCGGAAGAGATCACTAATTGGAACACAAATTGGATGCCATTAACTTATTTAGGAGGTGAATTTCTGAGGAAATGACTCTTTTGGTTGTTGTTGTTTTTTTGTGCCACGTTTTTCTTTTGCAACATGAATTATGATAGTCCGATCCTGGGATAAGTTGGCGCCTCAAGTGCCCCGATAAGTTTCAGAATGAATACAACCGGTGGGTGGATAAACAGTGGTGTCAGTTGGCGAAAAGGATATTTTCCGGAACAGAGCAATGAGATTGAATCATTTAAAGCCTTTGGAGGTGTCTGGTTTGGTCTTGGGGTCATGGATCGAGCTATTGCAACATTTTTTTAAGAGATTAGAGTAGAACGAAGGCAGCAAAGTTATTTCGTATGTATAGTAAGTACCTAGATCAACATTGTACTAGTGCAAACTGAAGCATGACAAACAAAATCGAAGACTCTCTTGAATGAGCTGCCCCTGAAAAATTAAAAAATTTGAAAGCCTCAAAAGCCGATCCATTCCACCAAAAAAGAAACTATCAGAAGCGAAATCTGAAGGGGCAAACATGCTAACAAGAGACTGACAGAGAAAGTGTAAACTGTATTTTGGAAAATTCTCAAACAATGGGCGTGTTCTTTCAACAGTCCAGATCACAGCAGAAAGAAAAGTGCACGCGTTACACTGACAAAATTGTTCTACATATACAGATTAGGTTGTTAGTGCAATGCATGCGACTACTGGTCTGCTCTTGATCTGTACTGTTGAAGAAAACACGCCTAATACTTGCATTGGATTGCATTGAGGTGTCGATTTTATACTTTTTATAAATTAGTACATTGTATATTTTTTTTAGTACATTGTTCTTTTTGTTTAGGAGCCTGTTATATTTTTTATAACGTATTTTTTTTTTACATTGTGCTTCTTGTTTAGTGCAGTGTACTACATCTTAGCACATTGTTCTAATTTGTTTAGTACTGTGTACTATTTTTTAATAGATTGTACTACCTTTTTTGGTACATTGTACTTACCTTTGCTAGAGATCACCGAATAGAACCATCAATTTTCGGAAGAAAGCCCCACCACTGCATCTTTGTCATCGCTTTATGTCTCGGGTACCCTTGTAACTGCCAGAAAGTTCAATGTCTTCTGTGGGTTCCGGGTTTGGGTTGACAGATAAAGTGGTAATGTGCTGTGTGGGAGAGCTCAGTATGTGTGGACGCCGCGCAGCTACTGGCTTCCAAAATTGGAGGACGCGGTCACGTGACCGAGATAATTGGAGGACAACGATCCAAGCGGCCAAGGCCCGACGGCGGGCTGTCGCGCCACGATGATGATGATGGATGTTCAAAATCGGGCTAAATTGGATTAAAGGGCCCACCCCTGGTTCATTAGGAACCGCAAAAAACTGCGACCCATGGATTTATTATACTATTGCCCTATAATCTGTGGAGTCAGTCTAGATCTGTTGGTTTAGTGTCTTTACAATCAAATTTCTGAGATGGCCAGGTTTAGTTGAGGCTATGTCTTCGACCATAGGGCAAACCATGCCGGAACACTCGATTCGGTGACGAGCAAAAGTATCACACGATATGTGCTCGGCAGTTTCATCGTTAGCTTCACAAAAGCGACAGCTGGCAGCAGATATGATTCTCATGGCCTTCAGTTGACCCCGGCGGCGTAGAGAGTGACCTGTGAGTAGTCCACAATTCTGACCCTGTTCCGACTCAAGTTGAGCAGATCGAGGTTGCGGTTACATGAGTATCCAGCGATTGATAGTTTGTCCTGCCTCAGGCCCAGGAGAGAGTCCCACAGAGAGGCGGCTGCTTCCTAACGTGGCTGAAAGTTATCTTACAGAAAGGTGCTGAATCGATGAAAGACGTTAAGGAGGCCTGCCTAGTAAGCTCGCTTGTTCATTGCCCTCGATGTAAGAGTGGCCGGCGACCTACACTTCACTGGTTCCTAGCAGGACTGCACCGTCCGAGGTGCTTATCAGTACCTGAATGGCCGCTTGACTGCCGTATAAAATCAAATGTCAGTTGAGATAGTCATCGGTTTGGCAGAGTCGCCCACACCCTTCCCTAATACAGTTGACAGGGTACCCACAGGGATGAATATTTTTTTTTTGAGCCAACAATACCCGAACCTGAGCAGTGTTCTATCTTTGAACCGTTCGTGAACCAACGAATGATTCGATTTTAACACGTCCAGAAACGTCGACATCACTCCACTAAGTCATCGACATTCGAACCGTATTTTTTGCAACAAATTGATGTACATTCACATCCCATAAATTGGATAAACGACTTTATTGTCCATTTTAAGTGTGTCTGTTCGCCTCCTCCAAAATCACAGAAAGGTACCCATTGTGTGAACACACACGGTCCACAATAATGCATGGAAATATATTGTAATACAATTGGGCCATTGCGAACATTATTTCAACGTTGTCTGCGAGTACCTCCAAAGATAGTGGCTAACATGAGGCATACATATACATAATAAACAAACAATATTGCTAGCCACAGAACTCGTGCACTCACTCCTACGTATGAACTTGTCGAAAGGCTCATTTTTCTAGGACTTTCTTACATCATTGGATGGCTATGTCCTTTTGGGACGAGAAAGCCGGGAATTTATTTAATGCCTTGGCTAAAGTCTGTAAATCAAATCGATAACATTTTCGTCCATAAACACCGGAACCTATTCTTGTCTAGTGTCCATCGTTTTATTGATCCATAACTTTGTAGCCCCAATCAATTCCTTTGATGAATCTAGTGCTCTTCATTCGCCCGCCGCATTGTAGTCGCTTCGCTAGAATTTTTCGTTGAAATATGGAAATATGGCTATATATAATATGCTCCACTTCTCTACTTGCCTTCCCCTGGTCTCTCCTTCTCTCTATCGTCGACCAGGTTGTTTCAATTTGGCATCGCCTTGACTTCATAACTTTTTAGCCCAAACACCCAGTCCCCCGTCATATATCTCTGTATCTGTTCATTTTGCTGCACTCGATTCCACCATCATCGTATGCAAAAAGGAATATGCAAGCGAACCGAAGTCGAGCCAACATGAACAGCTTGCGCTTCAGGCCATTTGTTGTTCATGTCCAATAAATTTCCTCTCGTTGAAATAATTATTAATCGTGCATAATGCAAATTGTTAACATTCATTAAGTTATTTGTGAGATATACGAGTACATTCTTGTACGTTTGGATCGGATTAGATTCTGCATTGGGCTGTGCGGTTTTGACCGTATGCAAATTGGAAACAGCATGTTTGGGTTGCACACGTTGGATGCAATGTAACATGGATAGGGACCAGGTTGGTAGGAAAAATCGAATGTGGTGAATGTGCAGTGATATTTGGTTTCATTTGGTGTGGGGCTTTTATGGGGACAGGGTTGTCAAATTTGGGTCGAAGATTCAGTATTAAGAATGGCGTTAAATTAACGAAAACATTTCATATTAGCCTGTAACCGCAAAGAGTGAGACTAACAAACAAATAGAGTTTTAAGATTTTTGACAATTTTTTGATTTCTAGTTCTATGGGCATCAAAAAGTTTCCAATAGAGGTCTAGATTTAAAAATTCAGTCTTCCCATTTTACATGAGTTTAATACCACGCTAACTGGAAGTCCAGTTGGCTTCTCTTTTTTCATTTCCGTAAAATATGGAAATTTTTGACAACTTTTCGGTTTCTACGTAGTTCCACCAGTATCTAAAATATCTTCAGCATTGGACTAGAAGCACTAAACGTAAAACTGTAGATTCGTTTCCATCGGTATTAGCCTTTTAGTCCAAAGCTCGACACATATGACGAACCAAATGGTTCCCGACCACCAGCGTACCAGTGGAAATGAGGAGATTTTCCTTCCGCATGTTCTGTTGATTTTGACGTGGTTCGATGGTGGCCACGAACCATTTGGTTCGCCATATGTGTCGAGTTTCAGGGTTGGAGGTTTTTTGGATTTTTTGTTATTGATTTTGATTTTTTAGTTCTGCCAGTGTCAAAAATGTCTCCATCAACGGCCTCGACACAAAACTGCAATCGCTTTCTCTAGTTTTTTTTTCGCCATTTTACACAAAGAATACTTCAATAGGCGCGTTTTTTCAACATTCAACAGATCAGAGCAGAATAAAAATTGCACGCGTTACACTAACAAAATTGTTCTATACAGGGCAGGTTGTTAGTGTAATGCGTGCCATTGCTGTTCTGCTCTTAAGCTGGACTATCGAAAAAAAACGCGTATTATATAGCCAGGATTTGAATTTGAAGCTCTATTTTTTGAGACCGAGGTCCTTGCCCTCTCGGCAGTACCTTCAAACCTATTCAACGTTATAAAAAGAAAAACATGCCATGAATTACACGGGAGAACAATTTTGACACTTTTTTCTGTTTTTTTTTTTTAATTTTGCACCTAATTTATAGTAAAACGGCCTCGCTGATTCCAAAAATGCAGTCCGTTTTTCCCCTTTACGTCAGGTTTTCGAGATATCGTTTGTTTTTTAATTTTACGGAAAATTACAAAAGGCCCCCTTAAAAATCAACTTTTTTTAAAAGCTACGGGGCTGCATCCTTGTGCAGGACCTTCTAGTACCTGTATACAATAAAATTAAAAGCAATAAAAAAAAGTAAAATAATTTCTCGCTACCTGGATTGTTTGTTAAAAGTTGTGAAATTCTTCGGCCATTTTTAAGGCTCTTTTATGTAAAAAAATGTATTTAAAAGCCTCTGTTCCAATATATTACTTTATTATTGTGCTCTTAACTTGTGTAATGGAAGCCTCTACTATCCCTCGTCGAAAGTGTCTCAACGCTCCGGACTCATTTTGCTATATATGTGGCAGTTATACATTTCTAAGTCAGAGGACAAAAATAGGCCCCTTTGTTCACCAGGCATATCTTGCCTACTTCAAAACTCCAATTTGCAATCAGGATAAATGGTGGGTCCCTTATAAAGTGTGCAGGTGCTATGTCACACATTTGGGGAATATGTAGGATAGCAGAGCTCGTGATAAACACTGGACACAAAGGAATTGGCCCCCGAGATCTGATCTGAAGGCTGGTGATCCGAATATTGTTCATGAACCGCTTGTGGATCGACAAAAAATCAGTTTCCCGCCGTTGCATATAAAACTAGGCCTGATGAAACAATTTGTGAAAGCCTTACCAACAGAAGGCAATTGTTTTAAGTATATTCTGTCGGCACTTCCTGCGCTATCATACGAAAAAATAAAGGCTGGTGTATTTGACGGTCCACAAATTCGACAGCTACTTAGAGATACAAATTTTATTGAATCAATCGAAGAAAATGAAAAGACAGCATAGCTGGCATTTAAGAATATAGTGAACAACTTTCTAGGCAATATACGTGCATCGAATTATGCGATAGTAGTCGAGCAACTATTGGACAGTTTTCAAAGGCTTCTACGACCAAAAATTAGCTAGAAATGAATATCAAATCGAAATAAACAAAATGCTGTTCCCCCATGTTATGATTCCAGAAATCCTTAAAGTTTTTTGATTGCTTTTTAATTTCTAGTTCCACCAGTGTCAAAAATATCTCCAGTAAAGCCTAAAGGGTAAACTGTCATTTATTTTGAATACATTTTTTCTAATATCCTTTCCTACGCGGTCGGTAATCGTGAGTTCCCAGTTATTACTCTACGATGCTTGAAACCACCTGTGGGTACTATTAGAACTCTCACTGCGTTCCAAACTTATCAGTAAAAGACATCTATGCGGAGAGGAGGTGCAGGCTAGCAACTGCATCATCCGAAATGTCTATTTTACCAAAATGTCAAGAAGGTATTGCTATGGTTGAGATGTTCAAGCGCTCATACCCCAGGCAATTACTATCCTTTCCTGTTTCTTTTTAAGTTTTGAATCAAATCTAAAGCAATTTGATAGTTTTTGTCATTTTTTGGCGGTTTTTCCCGTCATTCGACTTCTTAGGTATTTCAACAGAGCCTGTCCTGACAGCGCCCTTATATTGTCTTCAAGTTCCTTTCAATTGTATTCAACGTTATCAAACAAGAAAATGCCATATTAAGATTCCCGAAGTTCATGTGTTTTTAACAGCTTTTTTATTTTTAGTTTCATGTCCTTTCCTAGCCATTTTTTCAAATCTTGAATCAAATATTTGACAAATTTTAGGACACACGTTTTAGCGCTTTTATTCGTCATAGTTTTAATTTCTTACGTATGTCAAGAAGACGTTATAATTATTGGTATTGTAAGCAGAAACATGGCTCGACTGGTAGCGCAGTGTGTTGAGGCATCAGTCTCATGTCTTACTATCGGCGTTTCGGGTTCGAATCCCGTCCACGACGACGTTCGTGGCCATGGATGTGCATGCTGGCAACTGGGGGCAAAAACTCCTCTTCCATAGTCCTCCGCGTGGGCGCCCCCTGGAACGGCAGTGGTCACTGACCATTGCTAACCAACGTCAAGCCGCCAGTGATGGCGGTGCGATGATTTGGTTGAGGTACCCCTGTGGTGTGGGGTGTGAAAAAAATACCACGGCCTTTCCCTTTGAGGGTCTGTCGTTAAAACCGACAATCAAAGGACAGGATGTGTATGCCAGCAACTTGCACTATCCGAAATCTTTATATGCAAACGAAACGTCAACTATGCCTCGGATAAGGACTGACTCAACGGTTACGACTTTTAGCTATCGTACAATGACAAAGATTGGATTCTGGAATGTGCGTACTCTCCTGGACAATGGATCAGAAGGTCCCCAGAACGCACGATTTCTTCAATTAGAGAGTGAATTTCTGAGGTACAAATTAAATATCTTAGGAGTTAGTGAGATAAGATGGTGGAACAGCGGAGAATTCATCTCTCCAACGGGCAGCACTGTAATGTTGTACTCCGGTAAAGCTACCGGTAGTCGTCGTGAGTCAGGTGTGGGGCTTCTTTTAACCAGAGCCGCGCGAAACTGTCTCTTATCCTGGGAACCGGTCTCTGACAGGGTCTTGACCGCCAGGTTCCGGACCAAAATGAGGAACATCTCAATAATACAATGTTATGCCCCTACTGAACCCGACAATGTCTTGGCAAAAGACTCCTTCTACGAAGAACTAAACGCCGTTCAGAGCAGAACACCTAAAAGTGATATTATAATGGTTATGGGTGATTTGAATGCGAAAGTTGGCGCTGATAACTATGGGCTCAGACATGTGATGAGGAGACACTGTCTTGGTGATCGTAATGACAACGGTGAAAGATTTGTGGAGTTCTGTAACTTTCACAGTCTCTTCATCGGTGGTACTATGTTTGAGCATAAGGACCACTACAAAATCAGTTGGTCCTCTGTTGATCGGCGCAGAACACAAAATCAGATCGACCATTTTGCCATTAGTAAAAGATTCAAGAGTTGCCTCCTGGACGTGCGAAACAAGAAGGGTGCCGATATTGGGATGGGAAGAGACCATTATCTTATGATCGCTAATGTTCGATTGCGTATTGCAGCCGTGCGCCGCCCCAGCGACGAAAGATCCAAGCCCCGCAAATTCAACACCGCTCGACTAAAAAATCCAGCTGTCTTACAACAATATAATGACCATCTTGCGCAAAAAGCGGCTGAGATAACTAGTCACCCAAATAGTGACATAAACGAAAACTGGGATGCCATAAAAAATGCGTACATTGATAGCTCAAATACCATCCTTGGCCCAAACCCGGATTGCCGGAATAAGCCCTGGATGTCGGACGCTTCATGGCAGCGGATTGTTGAAAGAAAGGAGCTGAAAGTTCGTTTGGCTGCAGCATCAGACGACAATCGAAGCAGCATCGAACTCCTTTACCGTCAGAAAGCTCGAGAAGTTCAGCGTAGTGTGCGACGCGATAAAAGAGTTTATGCCAATTCTCTTTTAGCGTCAGCAGAAGAAGCCGCTAGAAGTAACAACTTAAACGCCGTATACGGTGTCATCAAGGAGTTTACAGGTGGTCGTAACTCCTGCCAACATCCGGTGAAAGATAGTGATGGAAAGCTACTTATCTTGGAAGAAGATCAAATGAGGCGGTGGAAAGAACACTTCGCCGCGGTCTTGAACCGTGTAACCTCTGGTGAAGTTCCCCCTCATATAGATAATTTAGCTAGCCATCAAAATGTGCGTATACGGTCCACTGCCCCGACTAAAGAGGAAATAGTCACTGCAATTATTGCACTGAAACGAGGAAAGGCCGCCGGACTTGACGGTATCCCTGCCGAACTTTATCAAGCAGCGCCGAGCGTAACTGCCGATTTGCTGCACCCACTTGTTGATAAAGCGTGGAATACAGAGACCTTTCCCACTGAGTGGAAGGAAGGTTTGATCATCAAACTTCCAAAGAAGGGTAGCCTCACAGACTGTAATAATTGGAGAGGCATTTGTGTGCTTCCTGCCGTTGCCAAGATAATAGCTAAAATCGTCCTGGAAAAACTAAAGGCCCACTTAGAAAGCACAATTGATGAAGAGCAGGCTGGCTTTCGATCCGGATTCTCCTGTGTCGATCACATTAACACCTTGCGAATCATCATCGAGCAATGCGCTGAATACGATTCTCCGCTTCACTTGCTTTTCATCGATTTCGAAAAGGCTTTCGATAGTGTGAACCGGGATTCTATATGGGCGGCCTTGCGCAGGAGAGGCATCCCTGAGAAGCTTGTGGCTATTATTAAGGCAACCTATGACGGCGCGAAATGTCGCGTTCTGCATAAAGGTAAGGTGTCGGGGGACTTTGAGATTCGCAGTGGAGTTCGGCAGGGGTGCATCCTCTCACCGATCCTATTCCTCATAGTGATCGGCGATGTGTTGCATGCAGCCCTATCCGGACTCGACAGAGGAATTCAATGGACTTTGACATCTTATCTACAACATCTTGACTACGCTGACGACATATGCCTACTCTCCCACAAAATCATGGATCTGTCCGCAATGGCGTTAGATCTCGAGAGGGAGGCAAGCAAAGTTGGGCTAAAGATTAATACCAACAAGACCAAGGTTCTTAGCCCGCCGTTGCGAAAAAGAAATCCGACACCTATTGCCATCAATATTAATGGGCAGCCTGTGGAGAAGTTGGATAACTTCGTCTACCTGGGTAGTATCGTTGCCGAAAATGGTGGTACGGAGCAGGACATCGCTCGTCGTATCAACCAGGCTAAACGCGCATACGGCATGCTGTCCAAAATCTGGCAGGGCAGTTATCTCAGCATCAAGACCAAGCTGGGCCTGTTTCGCTCCCTGGTACTATCAGTGCTTTTGTATGGGAGCAGTACATGGAAAGTTTCCGTAGGAGTTACCAGAAAGCTGCAAGTTTTCGTCAACTCATGTCTTCGTCGAATTTTAAGAATTTTCTGGCTCGAAACAATATCAAATGAAGAGCTAAGTCGGCGTACGGGTCAGATGCCAATCGACGAATTGATACGCAGGCGAAAATGGCAGTGGATAGGTCACACATTGCGGAAGAGTGATAACTGCATTGCTTTGCATGCCATGAAATGGAACCCCATTTCCAACCAAGGCCGACCAAGAGGGGGTCCTCGAATCACATGGCGTCGATCTGTGGCAAAGGAGTGTCAGGTATTGGGTAAGTCTTTTGGGGAGTTGCGCCCCATTGCCCAGAACAGAGTACGATGGCGCGCAGGAGTAGTTGACGCGCTATGCCCCGCTAGGGGTTAAGGCAAAGTAGTAGTAACTGCATTCTTCGAAACCAGTTTATGCCAACGAAACGTCAACTGGGTCCCATGGAACATGCCGTACAAGGGGTTAGGGCAATTAAGTAAGCGGAAACGTACCAGAAATCGAGATTATCAAAGCTTTTGAATCTTTTTTACTGTTTTTTTTTTTATTTTTATTCCAGTTTAACCAGTTTCAAAATGTCGCCAGTTAAGCCTAAAGGGAAGATTTCCTTTCTTTCCATTTTTTTTTATAAAAAATGTATGCTTTCCAAACATTGCGTGAAGTCTTCAATAAATTTTTTTTAGCATTTTGACCATGTTCGCGCATTTTTTGACGCCTCTCTTCGGCATTGTTTTATGTTTTAAATATTTCAGTATATCCTCGGCGTCCTGACAGCTCCTTTATATTATCTTGAGGGTGTTTCCAATCTTATTCGATGCTGTATTGGTCTTATAAACAAAAATATTCCAGTTGTTCCTGAATTTTTAACATTTTTGATGGTCTTGCGATTTCTAGATTCACCAGTGTCAAAAATGTACTCAGTGAATTCCAAAAGGCACACTCCCAGCATATTTTCTGAATAAATCTAACTTAGTATCCGTTCCAAACCCTTTCCAAGCCTGCAATCAAAGTTTAGAAATTTTTGACAAATTTTAAATTTTTTGTTGCCTTAACATTTCTGAAAACTGTGTTTCTTTGCCGTCTTGGCAACCCACTTTCATCTGTTCTTCCTCACACCATTCACAAAAAAGTGTGTACATTTCGTTGCCAAAGGCCTACTCAAAACATACACGCGACTCGCAACGTGAGATCAGAATTACATTAAACGATTTAACCGTATCCCGCGAGAGAAAGCATTTTGTGCGTTGTGAATGGACGAAGCGCGTGAACTCAAAAAGAAAAAGAAACTGTTGCTTCTAATTTAACATTAAACAAGGCATGAAATATCGAGGTATCACCCCGACTCCCAAACTCCCGGAAAATATTGCACACTACATGTGACATAACATCTGACAAAAATTGTTCACATTAAATTAGCTGGTTGGTCGTTTTACCATTCATAGCGCAGACATTGTGTTGGGGCTGACGGTTTGTTAGGCTGGCTTTAGGGGATTGAGAGACTTTCGGGTACGACAGATGGAATTTTTGGCAATTATTTTATTCCTGTCAGCAGAATTTGGAGAATGTATTTATAGAGACGAGGAATTTAATTGAAATAATGTTAGGATGAAGTATTTTTCGAACTGAATGGAATTTTCAGTGCGGATGGGCAGAAGAGAGCTGGTCATCGTGTGGTGTTTAAGTACTCCAAAGAGACGAAAGTATTTTAATTTTGCCGCCGTGGTGCGACAAGCATCTCGATTACTCCGATGTGCTGATGGGTAGATTGCGTTCCCCAAAAATTGAATTCAATTGAATTGACAAGCCAAAAAAGAAGGGAAAGAAAATTAGGTCCCAACTCCCAAACAAAAATCCACTCTCCGCCTACTTATCCAAATTCTAATCCTAATTATCAATTTTACTTACGTCTGAAAACCACTCTTCGGACTCCCATTTCAGTTCAGTCGTTGCGAAAACCAGACAAGCTGCTTGTATATACTAAACCGTACTCAAGTCCTCGGGGCCCGACCGAAACACCATAAAATCGCAATCTGCCGTCAGGCTAACAGGCGTCGACGACGCTAAAGTCTTGAAGCTATAAAAATAAAATGGAAACATCCTAAAAAGGGAGCACAATGTTTCGCCGTCACCACCTCGGCAACCATAATCCTTCATCGTCGTCGTCACTGTTGTTGTGACATAAAAAAGGATCTCATCCCTACAACAGATACAACATTCCATACCATACACATCCAAGACTACGGGGCTAGCACATCTTGCCCGAAAATAACCCAAAAAGCTGATGGAAAAACGTGCCGAAAAACGAGGTGTTTTACAACCGTATCCTTAAGCCATTATTAAAATACAACCATTGAAATAAAAGTCAGTTTAACGTTCCCGGACTCTTGCTGGCAGTATGTTTTTTGGTGGGTGGTAGTCCCTTGTGTCGCGTCGTTCTATCGAACGTTTTCTTCGTCACATATATCCTTGCCCGAAGGGATCATCCATGAGATGGTGTGGAAAGTCCATCCGTTCCGTCCCCCCGGACGGAAACGTTCTTTATGTGTCCCGATCTGTGTGTCTAGTGCCATGCACGGCATGGTCGGTGGGGAGGTCCAAGGACACGAGTCAAATTTGAAGAGGATACACACTGATGGGTCGGAGTGCAATAAAGCAAGCCGAAGGAAAAACTTTCTCCATTTAGGCTTACAAGATTGGGATTAAGTGGATATTATATCACCATTTATCGCACAGGTTGTGACTGAGAATTTCTCAAGGCTTTTGACTGTGGTCTCGGTGAGAACTGAAGGCGAAGGTTTCGGGCTTATATAGAGTCGCTGCCATAATCTTCTTGACGGTGAAAGTATTGGATGGAGATGAAATCTCCAAAAAAAAAAAACAAAGAGGCCATTCGCCTTCGTTCTCCGTGTAGAAAACATCATTGAACAGTCTTGTCACGTATATGTTTTGTTGCAGAAGTTTTTGGGGTTGGGGAGATCTTAAGTAAATCACGCGCTCTGAAAGAGTAAGTGGTACTTTTTGTGAACTTATAAAGAAGTAATAATTTTAATTAATTTATTTAAATTGCTGAACACAGTTTCGAGGGTAGGAGGTTCAGAGATGTTTTGCTCTGGTTTAGGACTAGAGCCCCAAGTGTAGAGGATTCTCGGGGAGTAGTTCCAACTGGACTGACCTGGACTTTACTTGTTACAACGCTCATGGAAGAAGGCTTTGCTTGTGCTTGCTTCCTAGATTGCCGATGTCCTGACCGCTTAGAATTGGGCCTTTAGGTAATGCTAAAATTACAGTTCAAAGATTCTGAAAATTGGACTGGGTGTCCAGCCGGATCGAGCTTCTGCGGGTCGTTGGTTTCAAGTTTCTTGGCTCTGTTATCGGATCCTTCAGATTGTTAATCGGAACTTCGTCGACGGAGATCCTCTGCGCTTCTTCGGTCTACCAAAGATGACCTGCGCTCCTTAATCGTCCGTTCGCTCCTGGTGTATCTCTGCACCTTGTAGCTTGACGAGTTTGTAGACCGCTGCTTCGTCATATATTTCGTACAACTCGTTGTTGTTTTCTCATGATTATGGTTCGTTGAGATGATGTTGCCGATGATGTCTTTATAAGGAGGTCCGTACAAAGAATCATTAGAGAAGTTGGCAATAGTGACCAGTGACGAACATTGTAATAAGAACAATGATCCCTGAAGTTCATCATGTTCAACGTTGATGTCGGGTGGCACTGGGGTTGCTTGCTGCACAAACGTTGAGTGGTAGATGCGCTGCAGATGGTCGATGGTGTGTTGCATCTATGATAAATGTGTAATGCCCGTGGGGACGGAGCCTAAGGTAACATATAACCGTGTAGGTCGGGCTATGCCATCTGGCGAAGAAAAAGGTCCCTCAAAGAGCTAAGCAGCGGCCTATGCTTGCTGTAGCTCAGTTCGGGAGATATGGGCGGGGTTTTCGCCGCTCGTTGCCCCTGTCCTTTACGTATTAACAAAAATTCATAGGCCTGGGGAAGACAACACAAACAGGGGAGGTAAAAATGGGAAATAAAAAAAAAAATTGTCGATAAGGATGGAATGGTTGGCGGACGTATCAGACGCACACGCGATCGCACCTGGGTCCGGGTGTAATGGGACCCTCGAGGACGACTCGGAGGGACGCTTAGCAACCGGTCCATCGACAGTCTCAGTAGCGGGTATGGAGGCTCTGCCCAGAAATGAGCTAGTCGACAGCTCAGAGGAAACTGCCTTACATTTGGAGTTGCATGGGACCCTAATTTTTTATGTTGAAGATTGAGAATGAGAGAACGATTGGTATACAGAGTCCGCATAGCGAACAGCCATCCTCTTAACCATGGATCCCTCGGCGTATGCTATTTCTCCTTAGAGTTAGGGTTTGCATGGGAGATAACGCTCCCAGCCCAAGCGAATTCAGTAAGCTCTAGGGGCAAAGACATGACCGTACCAACAGCCTGCTTCCACCCGTCACCACGTGGAGGCAAAGGCTCTCCTTCGGGCATGATAGTTACGAGAAATGTATCATCATAGTCCAAATATTAATCCCTTTAACACACCTTCCCCTGACGGGCAGCACAAATCTTAATCAGATATGTATAAACCCTACAGCCTACACAATTAAGAGCCAGCTTCGAAGGGTTGAACACAGAATCACCAAACCCCAACACTTACTAGCTTCCCTCCCCTATTCAATCCTCCATCGCAAAGATGTCAGGTAAAAAAGGCTAATGAAATCCTTTCATTCGCAGCCTGTTCATTCATAGCCGCCTTTGCCACAAAATGTGCGTCACGTCGTGGCAGCAATTTCATCAGCAAGACATATTGCGGGGATTCTGATTGGAGCGCCATCATCGTTAACTGCTTTCATAATATACTAATAAATTTGACATTGCCGAAAAGTGCATGTGTGTCGAGAGGATAATATCGTCGCCGAAAGTTTTTATTCGGATATTTACGCTTTTCATGGCTGCTTGAATATAGGGACAAGGACTCTCTTCTCTGCTTCTCTGACGATGATAATGATGACAGCAGCGACGACGATAGTCCTTCGTGCCGGTGATTGTTGATTTTATTCGGTATGAGCCAATTTACGGTTGTGGGTGACAAAAATCTCTTCATCCGATTTTCGAATTTACGGGATGGCGAAATTGTTTTAAGGGGGTCGATGGGAGTGCGGTGGAAAAGGATTTGGATCAGTAGGCGTCACGGGAGGGTTAAAAATGAGCTATGAGGACTTATGAATGCATAAAGGCGGAACTTTATGTTTTCGGTTGATGTCGTTGCTGATGGTGATGCTGACGACGATGATGGCTTTGCGATACATTGAATTGCTGTTAAGGATGGTCGCCATTGAAAGTTAAGGACCGGTAAGAGGATTTATGATAAAATGGTTATCTACACGTGTTGATTTGAAAGTTTTATGCTGATCCTAAAATGAATGGGGTTTATGGGGGGTATTAAGCGTACTGGGATTGAGTGAGCCTGTTTAAAATTGATTTCAGTCCATTTGTGCTCAACATAAAGGGCAGAGGTAACATGGGACGGATATTGTTGTGTTTTTGAGCCTAAAAAAATCTGTACGCTAATTTACCAGCGAAACCTAAAATTTAAAATTTCCAGGTGAACTGGTTGGTTACTGTAGGTAGCCTAAGTCCCTATCCGTGACATTGGTGGCTTTTGCCCGAAACCTATCTTTTAGATTTCATACTTTTATTTTTCAGCTAGCCATAAACCTACGGCAAGTAGTCAGGCACGCTAATTGCGACTTTATTTCAAACCATTTCGTTAAAACTCTGTCCCGGAGCTTTGATATTCGGGAAAAGGGATGCTAAAGGTTTCCATGTTTTTGCAGCTTATTATGATCCTAATTATATAGTTCTCCCAAATTAAAATTCCTAACGTGTCAGTCGCTTTACCGACGAAAATTGATGAAAGGTTTCCTGAGTTATCCTGAAAGCTTTCCTCTGATTTTCAAGCCTTGAGATACTTCCGACTACTACTAGAAAGACTCCTTAAACATTTGATAGGAAATTGAACCGCTTCACATCGCTTGCTTCCGTTTCTGGGTTAAACTTACCCAACATCCACTTTGCTTCCGCTCTCTCTCTCTCTCTCTCTCTCTCCATCTTGGCCCCTTACATCCCAAACAGAAAAAAAAACCTGTCAACAATGACCGCACAATTTCAATTTATTTTTCGCCATAAACGTTCATGCCACGCATTGTGTGCGCCGGAGGTTGCCATCGTCGCCATGCAGAGCAATTTTCAGTATCTCTCTCACACGCTTCAATCCCAGTCGCCCGCAGCTACATCTCTGCTATGGCACGTGAACCAGAAAATGTCGCGTTTTTTCGCGTTTCGTCGGTTGAACAACAACACTTGCCCGTTATTAATTATATTTGAAAATGATCCGTGTTTCATGTGTTCTAAAATTATCCAAACATGTAAACACCGTGAAACAGAGAAAGAGAGAGTGAGAGTTTGTATCGAAACTTTTTGAGATATGCAAATCCCGAGTACGAAAGTTCGGAGAATTTCAGGTCAAATCCGCCAGCTTTTCGCAGAAGAAAAGGCACTCCAGCTAAACGAGGAGGACGACGACGTGCCTGGTTGTGGGCTTCCGTAATGAATTCATGCCGAAAGCAAAATGAATTTTATTTCCAGACAAATATGTGAAAATTTTCTCCGGGATAATTATTAAATGAACAGACTTTTGAGGTTTTTGGTACGGTGATGGCTTTGGCAATGGCAGTAGGACATCGCCGTGAGCCGGGCGAAAAGCGGAATTCAAAACAGCGAATCCCCAAAATTAATTTTGAGCTGTGGATTTTTGTTACACGTTATGAATGGGGTGTACCTGTCAATTTGTTGAGTATGTTGGCGATAATAATTATTCAAAATCGATAATCTCATTTTTTATACGGAATTTGGAAAGAGATTGATAGCGGAATGTCAATGTCAAGGTGTGTTCTAAAGTTCGTGGGTGCCACTTTCAAGGCTTTATTCTAAGCCTAGATATTCTTGCGTTGCCTTCGGGGTCATTATTTCCTTTCAGTCCTTTATGTCCTTCATTTCATCTATGTCCCTTGCGTCCAGAGAATTGTCATCACCCCGATGCAATTCAAGTCCAAAAAGGTTCTTTTGTCCAGTTCAAACGGCTTAAAATACTTTTAACAGTATCCCAGGGCACGAATCAATTGGCTAGGTTTGATTTCATGCCCAAAACGGTCCTTTAGTCCTGACCAATGAATTCACCAGTATACACCAGTACTCTGGTATTCATCACCCCCAGTCATATGATACACGTCTTGCCAAGGTATCACTCATTACCAAGAAGGTGCAGCAGCACCAAAACGTCATCGGGTGGTGCTTAGAATCACTCCATGGAAGCTATATATCGAATTCGGTTGGAATCGGACCACGGAAAGTGGAGAAACGGACCTAGAAAAGACTTAAGCGAGAAACTCTGATTTGGACACTATTGAATATACCGTTATTTCAGGCGATAACCGCTACTGGGCCGTGCTTAGGCTCACCCAAGGACGCTACGCATGAAATCCGGTTAAGATCAAACCTCGAGAAGTGCTGGGACAAACGTACAACGGACAAACACACAGCATACTTCGGATTATCGCCCATCCATTATGTTAATCATACGGGACGGGCCAAATATTAAGAACTTTGTTCTTTTATGTACTTGTATTAATATTAGATAGATTTTTACAAATAGGACAACTCATTGATAGTAAAGCGATAAAACCGTCTTGTATGAAAAGGGATGAGATCTGTGCCCTAGAAGCATTGGGATGTGAATAAGGACTGAGATGCAAATCCGTCAGTGCGAAGAGTTCCCCGCTTAAGCCTAGTTTTTCGCACGAAATCTCATACTCGTACAAAAACTGTCAAAAGTATCGTTCGCACGAAACATTTTCGCTACATTGGTACTAACATATTTCATACGGAACCGCACATATTTAAAAAATTCTCCACACCGTTGTGAGCAATTTCCACGTGAAAACCATTCCTTTGGATTTTAGTTCGCATGAAAATCTGTCACCACAGTGGTGATCGCGCTCTTTTAAGTGAGAAGGGTAAGTTCAAGTGTCGTGTAGAGGTGTCGCGGATTTCTGTTGTGTGAAAGTTTTTTTGAGGTGCACTAAAAGCCAGCACTTATCATCTCCTTCGAAAAGGAGACAATGGCTGCGTTTCCTAAAAAAACCGTTGAGTCAGCGCTTCACAGTTGCCGACCAGCACATTGTGATTATTTTCGTGTTTTAGAAACGGCATACCGTCTGTCTCATTTGTCAAATGCTATGTTTGGCATTTGACAGAAAACTCGAAAGTTCTTGCTTTGATGAGTCCCAGATGACACACAAGATTTGGTAACAACTTTCTTTCCCACAATAAGGTTTAACAATTACGTTTAAAACACGACTACACACAACACAACCGAGGTTAGAATCGAAGTTTGACTATTGTCGCAAATGTCAAATATTGCGCTGAGCCAGAAAAGCGAGAAAATGTTATGGTAACTAAAAGTGCAAACGCTTCGTGTCAGCGCTTAGTTCAGCGCAGCGTTTCTACGACGAATTGCCATGCAGCACTAATCGCTTCTTAGTGTAGACTCAGCGCTGGCGTTTTAGGAACGCTGGCTTTTGGTGCACCTCTTCGCTACAGGCGGATCCGTCACTGCGATCCGTCCATGTGTCATAGGCGTACTACTTGACGGAATATGATATGTACGGCCTGATTAATTCGTCAAAGATGCTCATGTATAGTAGGTCTTCACTGATTTTTTATCTTTTCATCGAGGGCGAGGAATTCAACAATCGTACATAAGCGAAACAAATGGATATATGTTATCTACAAAAATATTCGCATCATTTTGCTTACTCCTCCATGAGAAAAAAGTGATCGACTGATGAGCGATGGTTAGCAGGGTAAAGTTCAAGGGTTCAAGAAACTACCTATGGGTACTATTGGAATCTTTTCTGTAAAAGATGGCTACAGAAATAGGAGGTGTATGCTATCCGAAATTTTTTTGGTAACGAAACGTCAACAAGGCATTGCTAGAGTTTTTGACACGCCCCGGGGCGACTGGTAGCTCAGCGCGTAGAGGCATCAGTTTCATGTTTGACTACCGGTGTTTCGGCTTCGAATCCCGCCTCCGATGACATTCGTGGCGTGGCCATGGATGTTTGTGTTGTCTTCCCCCTGTGGTGCGGGGCGTAATAATAAGCCACAGCATCTCGCGACTTGTCGCTGGTAGGCAGTTAAACGGGGAAGCAGGAGGTGCATGCTGGCAATTGCATTCTCCGGGACTAGTTTACGCCAACGAAACGTCTATGACGCGCTATACCCCACAAGGGGTTAGGGCAATTGAGTAGTATGCAGCGTCATTGCTCCTATCGGTAGTGTAGGCAAGATTGTAGCCACGGACCTATTCCACCATCTTTTCCTATCCTTCCGTCAAATATGGGTTATCGATTAGTCAACCACATTTCAATCACTTTAATCCCATAATCCTACATTACAAATGACCTACACTACATCCAAACACATTACGAGATTCATCGAAATCAGAACATCTTGAGCTGAATCTTTTGTTCTGAGATTTCACACATCTACGAGTATACCAAAGAAAATCGCTTTCGACATGTTCCCGGCGTCTCACCGAGATTATTTGTATCCTTCCTTCTCCGACCGAATTACATTGCTTGAAAAGTCCCAGATGTTGTTTGCCACAATGAATATCAATAGGGAAAAAAGCTTTCAGGTATGTCAACATCTTTTTGCGACTTCCTCGCAACAAACTAGACGAGATGTTAGGAACGGCTGCAAATCAGTTCCACATACACACACTGTAGTACAAATATTGAAGCAAACATCAGCAAGAGAAAAAAATATACTTAAATCATTCAGATGGAAGTAGTTATACATGCGGTACAAAAGATACTCATATCTTTTCGCTGAAAAGAAGCCAAGGCAAGATAGCATAGAGTCTACTAGCAAGCAAGAAACGATTGCGAATGGTTAAAAAAAGATGTAGAAAACTTGATGACGATAGCATCTTTTTCCACTTCTTATCTCGGTAAGAAGACGACACATCACAACAAGTAGTAGTAGTCGACGAAACGAAGCGGTACCGTATATGTATAGTTCTGAGAAGCTCAAGCTGAAGATGCAGCAGCAAGGACGAGAAGAGGTCTCGTGTTAGTGTGCTGAATGGCTTCCGAAAAGCCTTGACATATCACTCCTTGAGATAAATAGTAGCACACTGAATCCTGAATGGTCTTAGAGAAAGAGAGAGAGAGAGATATTCAACGAAGAGACGGATAGTCTGAAGATGCATTCTCAGTCGTTCATCTCGAAGGATACAGTAGGTACGGGAAAATGTTTGATTAAGAGTGAGGTTTTGGACTAGAATTTAAAGAAATTACGTGGTTCGATGGAGACCAGAAAAAGGCACCTGTGATCGTGGTCTAAGGTTAGGCTCAGAACCAGATCTATAGGGAGGTTTTACGATACGCCTCCAGTGAATCTAGAATAGCGGAGAGAAAATTTAACATACGTAAATCTGAAGGATGGGGAACACAAAATTCGGATGTTGTTTGGTTTATCATACATGCGGATAGTCATAGTTGGCGTCATGAGCTCTGCAAGTAATCGACCTAAAAGATAAATTGCGCATCGTACTTTTTGAAACTTCATTCTGAAAAGGACCAAGAATCCAGCAAAAAGTCTGGCTAACTGTATTCGGCCGTCAGTTGGTAACTAGATAGATTAGACCAGGGGTCGGCAAACTCCGGTCCGCCCATGGTTTTTATTCGCCCGCGAGCTAATATTATTTATGACATGAAACAATTATAAAGAAAAATAGTTCAAAACAAAGTTTTTCGTTATACACTCTGGCAAATGACAGATGAACTCACAATATCGAGTACTGTAAACAAACTAAATGACAGATAACTGTCAAACTCCGTGACAGTATAGAGGACAGTTGTACCAACTTAGCGACAAAAAGAATATTGACAATCCTGTCGGGCAGGCTTTTTAAAAAATTTATTCCGGATACTTTTTTTGCCAGAATGTATTATTATGTACAAGATTCGCACCTTGTCTAATGGTGCTACCACACTACTCACGACTTCGCGAGTACCCACCAAATGTCGGAAACCTTATACCAGGTCCAATCACACGACGAGGTATTTGCTTGGTGCTTGCCGATCAGCTGCAGCGTGTGGGTGGGACAAGTATTCCCTCGGTATTCGACAACTAATTGTTGATTAATACTAACTGGTGAATATATTTCCGAGTCGATGACTCGAGCAGACAAATTCAAATGTCTAGTAATAATAATGTCAACAGGCCTACCCTACCATATGCAACCAATTACAAACGTAATAAACGTAGCGACGGAAAAAAGAGGCAGCTGGTGTCTCTGGACTGGAAACCAGGTTCTTAAATGCTATATGCACAAATAAATGGGTTGGCATGCATTCTCGCGTCACAAGCTCCACCCAGGCTGATGAATGAGTACTTCGAGGTTGATGAATGAGAACTTCGAGCCCTCACCGATAAGGTAGTGTCCAGTAACGGAGTCGACCAAAACATCGATTTAATATTTAGTCAGTGACAGTAGTTTAGGCAAATCGGCTGATATCTAGCCTAGGCCAGATCATGTAACGCCATTAGTCCATCTAAAGATGGATTCCCTGACCGAAGTCGATTTTATTTTGAAATTTTTCAGGGAAATCAGTATGCCGATGTTACCTCCCCTTCGATCGAACTCATCAGCCCTGCAATTATCGGCAAAGCCACAGTAGCCAGGTATCCAGCACAGCATAATATCGAAAAAGTCACCCACCTCCGCTAGACATATCCTGCACTCCGATATGTGATTTTCGACTTGTAAAACTCTGTAAGAGGGAGTTGACTGCAGCTTGACTAGCTGTAAAGATACTGATTTTCGTCATGGAGATGACGTGAAGACTCAACCAAGTCACTGCTTCTTTAATCGCGAAAACTACCGCCTGGAAGACACTACAGTATTCCGGTAGTCGAAAAGAAAGGTAAAGATTGAGCTCTTCAGAGTTTACTCCAGCAGAATCGTCTGTGTATATTTTGAGCGTGTACGATATAGATGGACCTCCATCTCTCACAGACTCCGTGATGTAATCAGGTTTGTGTGGTTCCTAACGAACAATTGCTTTGGTGAGGTATAATCTGACTTTGGAATATTTCCATCGTCCAAAATCGTTGAGTGACCGGGACTCAAGGTTATCTACTAATAGGTCTCTCTTATTCTACTACTACTCACTTGCCCTAAGCCCTAGTGGGGCATAGTGCGTTAACATTTCTATGTGTCTTAGCTGACGTTTCGTTGGCATAAATTGTTTCGGACGATGCACGTTGCCAGCATGCACCTTCTGTCTGAGTTTACCGCCATTAACTTCCCCTGAATATCTAACGGTAATAGGTTGACCATCATAGCCATGGCCGCGGATGAGGTTGTACGTTGAGCTAAGAACTATTTCCAAATTATGTTTTATATGCATACTATAATATCTATCTATAAATAGTACACCTCTCTTTTGGGGCGACCGGTAACTCAGCGCGTAGAGGTGTCAGTCTCATGCCTGACTACGGTCGTAACGGGTTCAAGTCTCGTCCACGGCGTTGCCACAACATCTCCCGACTTGTCGCAGATAGGTGGCTAAATGGGAGCAGGAGGTGTATGCTGGCAACGTCCATCGCCCGAAACTGGTTTATGCCAACGAAACGTCAGCTAAGCCACATGGAATAGTTGACGCGCCAAGCCCCACTAGGGGTTAGGGCAAATGAGTACACCTTTCCTTGCAGTAGAGATTTTAATTGCTTTCATTCTAGAAAGATGAAAATCGTATCCCTTGTCTGATGAGTTCGACATTGGCTTTAGTATGGACGCATTGTCTTCCACCGCATATATATACTATAGGTATTTAGGCTACCTACAATACCCAACCAATTTATAATCGGCTACACCAGTTTCGTCTTGGTTACTACATAACTAGCAATCTCTTTCCTGCTATTCTGTTTCCAGAATTTCACGCTCCACTGTGTCTTTCCTCACCAATCTTCCGCATCTTTTCAAAGAAATCTCTTCACCGATTTTCTACTATGTAGGTACAAAATGGGGTTCATGTTAGGTAAGCGTAAAGTACTTATCTTGGTAAATCTTCTTTGGCTTCTTTATGTCATGTCGTTGTCGTCATCGTCGTCGTCGGAGCAATCTTTTCTACCTGAAGAATGTATATATTGTGTGCTATGCACAACATTCTATTACTAGAAGTGACTATTTCTGTAGCTCTACTATCTCGCTAGAGTTTGACTGTTATTAGATGAAAGATATACAGGTACATATTGATGTGTGTATAGATAGATACTTAGATACATTGGTCTATTCAATATTTTATTCTAAGAACGAGAACAAGACGTACCGTGTAATGATTTGTATGAAAAACGTAAAATGTTGAAGGTTTGCAGAATTTTGTGAAAAGACCGTAGCAGTAGACAGATTTTTCGTAAAATTGATTCAGGTGCAAGAAAATGCAATGAAGATGGATTGCTGGATGTGTGATTTATTTTGAGTGTAGCAAAATTGGTTGGAATGCAGTAGAAAATACTGTTTATAAACTGAAAGGATATTTCTGTTTTTAAATCCGTCTGACGTTGTTAGTGCAGAAGGAAATTGAAGGGCAGCTTTGCGTGGATTGTCAAGAGGAAGAATGCTTTGTTGATTATGGGAATAGGGTCGATACGGAGGGACTGAGACAGGTTAAAATCCGTCAGTGCGATAAGACCGTCATAGTGTCCGTTCTGGTATCCGTCAATGCGGGCAGTCGTAATTTGAGCTTAGCCTGAAGTAGCTTGTATCGTGGATCACCAACGGGAAGGAATGTTGTACACGCACAAACAGTTCATTATGATAATGGCGTTCATTAGGCGGGACTGAGTCTGATTGACTGAAACGATTTTCCGTCAGTGCGATTCGATGAGACCGTCATAGTGTGCGTCCGAGTCCATGTAAAAATAGAGCGTCATAATTTGAGCTTTGCTTTAAGTATTGTAAAATATATCTGATGCATCTCTTCAACAAATATGGATGTTTTGCCAGCACAGGTAGTTGATTTGGATTGGATCGACGAAAGCCTAACTCAGATATAAGTCCGTAATTGCGCCCTCGCATCCGTCAATGCAATTTTTCCCCTGAACACCACCATATACCTTAATTTCCAATAGTAGTAGTACTACTACCTGTACCACCCACACATTCCTCGACGCTGCTAGAAGTTTTTATCTAGATGAAATCCTTATCTAAAATTTTCTTACAACTAGTTTTCCCCGCCTTTGATTTATTACAGACTCCCAGTTTCCGTACGGAACGGACGTTTGCCGGATTTTTGTCTCTCAGTCGATATAAAATACTATCATATTCCATCCAGTCGTACTCTCCTACATGGACGAATCCGTCTGTAGCGGAGAAGTTCACTAAGCATGGAACACTTCGCACTGACGAATTTTCGTTTCAGTTCTTCTTCCACATCCACATCCCATTCGTATAGGCAAAGGTCTCATCATTTGTCACGCACAACGGATGATCTTCTATCTTGTTTCGCTGTCAATAAATTGTTGTGTTGTAAAAATCCGTCTAGTGGGTAATCCATGGAAAGAATGAAGCTTTAATTTTTCCCTATGCAATGTATCTGTATGTATCTGTAAGAAAAATCCGTTTGTTAGGTGAATAGAGCATGCGATATACTTTCTACTAGCGAAGCTCTTGTACGTTCAATTTGGCGTTTTTTTTTAAATCAAACTCCTCTTACTCCGCTTGACGGATTTTGATCAAACTTTGCATACTGATTACCACGGCCATGCGAATGGTCGCCAGTGGTTTGAATCACAAGACGCCGTGTCCTTGAGCCGACAGCATGACTCATCCTTTTTTAGGGACGATACGAAAAAATCATCATATTTCCAAAATTGGACTGCAGTCTCCTATAAGTCACCAAATTATGGCGACTCGTTGAGACTTCCTTTCAGATCCTTTTAGACAAGAGAGTTGCGAACGAAGTCAGGAAACGGCATGCAGCTCATGCCAACGGCAAAGACGAAAAGTACCCAATGTGCCTCAATCTCTCGGTTTTTGGGCACTGGTTTTTTTTTAACCCATTGATTTTGACACTTTGTGATTCTGCAGACCTACCGGAAAGTAGCACCCCGTTTGTGTTTAAATTCGTAAATTCCTCATTTTGTTTGTTTTTCGATCGGACATTAAGTCAGAAAAATGACTACTACGGTAAAGTATCCTATAAAGCAGTGGTTACGTTTACAGTAGTCTCTTCAAGAATCCCGCTTAGCGGTTTTAATGGCTTTCTTGTATACCTGTACAAAAACTGCCTGAGAGGCCGTCTTTGTACAGGTCCGTCGTGCTCAGGTCTGGGCACATGAAGGAGTACAAGTCGCAATTTTTCGGTGGCGGAATGCACGTTGTAGGACAATCTACTGCATACTAAAATTAAAGTGCAGTAATCAGCTGGCCTGTGCAATACAGTCCTTACCTGCAGTCATCTTGGTTAAGGAATCGTGTCCTCCAATTACGAGATCGTATCGCTTCTCTCCAATGTTTTCGCTAGCAGATTCGATTCCCTTACGCTTTTTTTTTGGCTACCAGCGCTGGGCTTTCCTCTTATCATATTCCCTTGAATTGCATGTATCTTAAAGAAATCGAATTCCCATAAATACGTACCTTCCAATTACACTCTTCAGTCACCCTCCTTTTCCTCCAAAATAAAAAAAAAAACACAACCACACACCCAAACCTAATTGACATTCTCTCCTAACATCGCGACACATTAATTTCAAGTCTCATTTCCACACCGGAAAAAAAGTTATTCCAGGACATTATAAATGTCATCCTCCGCCTCCCCACGAAGTGCCCTATATGCAAAGTCACAGTGTCATTCTGCTGATTTATCACTTTTAATGAACGCTCATTAGGTCCGTACGCTCACCATTCATCCCCGCAACAACACCGGCGAAATAAAAATTAAAAACTTTTATAATTCCATTGCTTAGTCCTGTAGCGTGTTTGCCTTCAGATTTCCCGTGTACGAACGACAGACAAATGGACGAAGTTTTTTTTGCTGTGTGCCTACATACACAAGAGAAGTCCAATGCAAAACTCTTAGAAGACGAAGTGGACGACGATTACCCCCCGACACGTGACGTGTACTCGTACTTCTCATTTAAAATGTCTGGCGACTTAAATTGAGGAAGTTGGTCCTTCGTGCATGAATGCCCCCGCAGTAAATGAATGTTTCCGCGTCATGAGTATCCTTGAAGAGGGACCAAGCATGAATCGAGGCGAGAGCTGCGCTCTGTTGCCCAAAATGTCCATGTCCTCCTTTGTCCTGACAGATGTGGATGCTCTTGTAATTTCGATCCTTGAAGCTTTTTGCGAGAGCTTTTGAAAAGGATTCTGCGCCAAGCACCATCTGATTGGCGACGTTTCCGCTAGGAGTCAGTAGTGGTTGAGAAGTTGAGGAAATAACAGCTTCCTCGTCGTCATTCATTGTGCAAATTAAAGGGATCGTATTTCGCACGCCATCAATTACTTCAGCAATGAATCGTCCCTGCAATTTTCTCGTCAACATGCATTCAAATGCATTCATTACAAAAGCAAATAACAGTTGAAACAAATTACAGACAAGGAGTTGTTGCGGAAGGGTTAATAAACTCGCCAAGTCACTAAAGACTACTATTCAACCCTAGCGGTAAGGATAGGTCTCTGCACACTCTACAGTCGTTTCTGTCATTTTCTCGGCCCGTCCATTAGTCCGTAGCTGAACTGTTGATATCTATTCCTCACGAAAGGCTCGCGCTCTCTATATGTACGTTCTGTCTCCAAATCGTTGTGCTGGTCTGCAGAAAATGGCTAGTTGAAAGAAAAAGAAAAGAACCCTTCATTTTCATGCCCATTATTGCTATTATCAATTCCTGGGCAGGAGAACCGAGAACCTCTAATATATATATCCCTCGGTGGTTAATTGGTCGTAAGCCTGTAATTACAATTCAACCACATAATTGGCCTTGCGTGTTCAACCTTGCGTCTTTCTCTCCCCCGTGTGCCCTGGCTTAACTTCTTTTCATAGCCAGGCACCAGCACCACCATAATACCATCATCCAGGAACTTGCCATTTGATGTTATTCTTGTTCTTGGGTTATTGCCACACAGAGACGCTTCTGTGTGTATCCATTCAATTCCCTTTGGGTCGGGGCTTCTTTACAGCGCCATGCAATCAAAAAGAGGACAAGAAAAAAAATATTAATGCCGATGTTGTTGGGCTGTGACTCGTTGGAGGACTGCACGCGGGAAAACAGGGAAGTCAGCCCGAAGAAGGGAGGCAGTAGCCGATCCAGTAGCACGCAAACAAAACTAAACAAAAAGAAAATTTATAAAACGGAAGAACAGGGAGCGGTATAGAAGACAACGGAGACAACACATATGATGAAAATAAAAACATGTGTGGTCGGAAATTGACCTCATAAATAAATTAGCAGCCACGGCACTACTGGGAGTTGTTACTTTTGTCAGGCCGAAGAATTTGTAGTGAAACGCACCACTTGTAACGTAAGAGTGTTAAAGTGACGGGGAATTTGTTGTGTTAAAAGTGCGAAAGATAAAATTGATAGACGAGTCACGTTAATTAGATTTAAGATGGGAAGATCGGGGAGTAGGCTCTGAGGTTTAATTAAGGTAACGATTGTAAGGTGTTCCAGAAAGCATAAACCACGAAATCACTACAGAAGATAAGCTACGTTCTGTACAAACATGCCTGCAGAACCTCAACGGGAAGATCTATAAGGAAACATTTTGAAAAATCTCCGTTACCTTTTTGGGTTATTCGGACCTTAATACGCGCGATAGTAAGTTAGTGTTTCTCCTTAATTACTGTGAAGTTCACGCAGTGCCATCAGACGAAATATCCTTTAACGAGATGATCACGATTATCTGCAGATGTGCTCTTTCTTTGACCCAGATTAGATTAGATTAAATGGAGGGCAGTTGTCCCAGAGGGCCAACAAGCACTGCGACCCGGAAGTCTATTGTGCTACACCCTGAAGTCTACGCAGATTAGTGATCTGACTAATTCTCGAGACCAATCATCCCAACAAATCTGCTCAGCTGTTCGAATGTTAGTGAGGCAATCGTTTCCGCTTCAGGGAATGCATCGCCGAAGCACTTCAAGCGTCGGAGATGAAGTGCATCACAGTCACAGAGAATGTGCTGGGAAGTTTCATCTTCGCTCTCACAGAAGCGACAGCTTGGGTCAGAGACAATTCCCATTCTATGCAGATGACCCCTCAGGGTAAAGTGACCCGTAAGGAGCCCACAAATAGTTCTAACCCGGTTTCTGCGTAGTCTCAGCAGTTCGTGGGTACGGTTGCGTGAGTGGCCAGCTATAAACAGCTTGGCCTGTCTAAGACCAGGGGTATTATCCCAGTGCGCGATGGTTACTGAGTGTTCCCATTCCCTGATGTGCCGTCTTGCACTACACAAGGGAATTCCACAGTATGGCTCCGGACCGACGAGTGGGGTTGCAGATGCTCCCCTGGCCAACTCGTCCGCTGTTTCGTTTCCTGGGATACCAGCGTGTCCGGGGACCCAGTAAATGGTAACCTTATTTACGGAGCCTAATCTCTGCAGGGCTTCACGACCACTAAGCACCACTTTCGACGAGACGGAGAAGTTACTTAGTGCTTTGATCGCCGCCTGGCTGTCAGTGAAGATTGCAATATTCCTGCCTTGGTATCCAGCTGCTAAGCATGTGTTCGCACAAGTCTCGATTGCGTGAACTTCCGCCTGAAATACCGTGGCGTACTTTCCCATTGGAATGGATATCTTGTGAGACGGACCTACGACGCCCGCCCCTGTACCATCTTCGGTTTTAGATCCATCTGTGTACCACGTAACAACGTTTGAGGGGAGAGTGTCGAGCTTCAGATTCCAATCCTCTCTGCTCCATATTTCGGTTGAGAATGGAATTTTAAAGCAAAGCTCCCTAGCCAAATGGTCTGATGGCATACTGAGTACATGGTCCTCATTTACCCAGTTGGTCTGCTCAGGGTTTAGTTTGAGGAAATTCTGGCAAGCTTTTAGTCTTGCTACTGCTATTTTTGCCTCCGCCTTTATATGAATGTGAAGCGGCGGAAGGTCGAGTAGCGCTTCAAGAGCTACAGTCGGGCAGCTGCGGATAGCCCCCGTGGCTGTGAGACATGCTAGTCTCTGAATCTTACCCAGTTTGGTTTTGCCATCTTTGGTGGTTGATTTTTTCCACCAAACAACAGCTCCATATTCAACAATTGGTCTGACAATCGCCTTATAGATCCAAAGGATTATTATTGACCCAACCAGTTTTCTTCAAATAAAATTCTGTTCTCTGGGGAGACAATTACGACTACAAACAGACCTGCATACCTATCCAGCCTTGATCTTCTGTTCTTCCAAAATCTGCGTACCTGCCCAGCTCTGCATACCTACCTGTATACCTACCCAGACCTAGATCTTTTTCAAATCATACCCACCATATCTGGGTCGGGGAGTGTGATTAGATCCGCTTTTGAGCAACCATGACTTATTACAAGCAACTAACAACACGACGTGGATGGTGAAGCTAACGCACGGGACAACTTACTTATTAGCCATAGTTATACTATCCACTGGCGAATACAATTTTTCCCTAGTCTTCGCTTCAATACGCCTTGGTTTACGCACTGCTGCTTCCGGTTTTTACTTCGTGCAGCAACAGTTGAAACTGTCCTCTTGGACGGATGCCCTTTAGGTTAGGTTAGGTTAAAGGGGCTTCCTTGACACGCACAGCACACATATACCACATCCGGTGTGATACCCCCATCGCCCCCAAATCCCGAGACCTAACTATTCATTGAACCAGACGGACCTGGTGATAAAACGCTGGAGTCGACCCATGCTGACATCCTTAAGGTCGTCCAGATTGTCAAAAAAAAAAATACCCAGGGTATTCCTTCTTCTTATAGCCAGGACATAACATTTACATAGTAGATGAAAGGATGCCGCCTTCTAAGAAAGATTTTCAGGAACTCGGGGGTTTTCCAGCCGTTCCATGTTCCCCACCCACTATAGCCTTCGTAACTTGATGAATTAGGAGGCCTCTGGTTCGTCAAATATTTGGTACAGCTCATGGTTGTATAATTGTCGCTACTGGTCGAACGGCCTTAATTTCGAAGTATTTAGCATTTAAAGCTAACAGCACCTGATCGCAAATCTGATGGATTTTTTCAAGGCCGTAATGACGTATCTCTAGTATACATTGTACTCTCGAAAGCAACCCATTAGACAGGTCAAATGGGTCAAATGAAACGAGTTGTCATAAACTTATTGTTTAGAATATATACGCCCCTCACATGCCATTCTATCCTAAAGTAGTGATGGGCACTATCGAATAACTATCGGAAAGTTATTCGATAGTTTTTACTATCGATAGTTATTCGAATAACTATCGGCCGATAGTTATTCGATAGTTTTACTATCGATAGTTATTCGAATAACTATCGGGACTATCGGTCGATTGTTATTCGAATAACTATCGGGACTATCGGTCGATAGCTGATATTCATGATTGATGATTGAACACGGCAGCCAAAGGTGTTGAAATTCTTTTTTTTTTTTTGGAAAAGTATCTTTTGGTAGTGCTTTGGGAAAATACGAGTATCTTTTTTTTCGCAATGCCTTTGCGATTTGTGTGAATGTAAAATTAAGGGTTTTCGTATGAAAATATACCTCGTATGTTGTGCAGGTTGTGACTATGCAATCAAGGATTTTTATATGTACGTGAGGAGAATGTATGGAAATAGACGAATGTGCTGTAGATGTAGAGTCCTTCGGTGCAGATAAGGATATTCGAAAAAGGATACTCTTGCCAGTGAAGCGAAATACGGTCAATATGGGTGTCATATGAATCGGGGTGGACACCTGAATATCCAGGAGTAGTGCAGATGGCATTTCGAGTCCTTCGGAGCGAAAAGGACATTCACGAAAGTCGAGTGAAAAATGGACAATATGGGTGTCATGAACCGGGGTGAGGAGGCGAATGCCTAGGAGTACTATGGATGGCATTTCGAGTCCTTCGGTGCCGATAAGGATATTCGAAAAAGGATACTTTTGGCAGTGAAGCGAAATGCGGTCAATATGGGTGTCATATGAATCGGGGTGGACACCCGAATATCCAGGAGTAGTGCGGATAGCATTTCGAATCCTTCGGTGGCGAAAAGGACATTCACGAAAGTCGAGTGAAAAATGGACAATATGGGTGTCATATGAACCGGGGTGAAAAGGCGAATGTCCGGGGGCACTACAAATGGCACTTAGAGTCCTTCGGTGGCGACAAGGACATTCGAAAAAGGATACTTTTGGCAGTGAAGCGAAAAATGGGTAACATGGGTGTCATATGAATCGGGGCGAAAAGGCGAATGCCCAGGAGTAGTGAAGATGGCATTTCGAGTTCTTCGGTGGTGAAAAGGACATTCACGAAAGTCAAGTTAAAAATGGGCAATATGGGTGTCATAAGAACCGGGGTGAAGAGGCGAATGTCCAGAAGTACTGTAGATGGCATTGCGGATCCTTCGGTAGCGACAAGGACATTCGAAAAGAGATATTTTTGCTTGTGAAGCGAAATATGGGAAATATGGGTGTCATATGAATCGGGGTGAAAAGACGAATGTCTAGGAGTAGTATAGATGGCATTTCAAGTCCTTCGGTGGCGAAAAGGACATTCACGAAAATCAAGTGAAAAATGTCATATGAATCGGGATGAAAAGACGAGTGTCTATGAGTATTGCATTTCAAGTCCTTCGGTGTCGAAAAGGACATTCACGAAAGTCAAGTGAACAATTGGCAATATGGGTGTCATATGGACCGGCGTGAAGCGGTGAATGTCCAGGGGTACTGTAGATGGCATTCCGGATTCGGTACTCGAAAATATCAAGTACCGGTACTGAAATCTCAGTACCGAACAGGCCTACTTATATTAATTGTTCAACTTAGAATAGGTGTTGCGATGCGATGCAAATGATAGAAGATAAGATGATAGGATCTGGGAATGGGAATTACCTTAGGTACTACTATAATTAATAAATACAAGAAATAGAAACGACTCAAATGTTGCGCTGTTCGATTCTAAAATTTGAAACCCGGTTTTAGGTTTAAAAACAAAATTGAGTATTTACATGGCTATTTTCGCCAATCTTGTCTTGTCGATAGTAAAAACTATCGATAGTGCCCATCACTATCCTAAAGGCACCAGATCTGATATATTAGACCACGACTTCTGGGAATGTTCGTTATTATGATCAAACATTATTTTCAGGAATAAAAGTGGAGTGTACCATTGCTAAGCAGTCAACAAGACCACTTATCAATGATCCCCACCCAAAGATTTCTCAGCCTAAGCTAAAATCACTTAGTGCTTGTGCTGGTTTCAGGCTTTTGTTTTGCTCGCGACCTACGTCGCTTGTGTCCTTAAGGGAAGGGGCCACTATAATCTATTCTAAGGTAGCTACGAATTTACCTCTTCGAAATATGAACATGGTGATCCCTAGGATGTATTTTCTTTTGTGATAACATCGATATGATGTGTATTTCAGGATACTATACTCGTTACTACAAGTACTTAGAGCTCCGACTTGTCATCCAGTATTCGTTACAGGTTTTCTAGACCTCTGATTAGACACAATTTTCAATTTGCCGATATTTAGTCATGAAAGCCATTCCTCGTCACAAGAAGGTCGTGGGTTCAATTCCCAGACATGAATGTACCAAATGACGCTCAGACTGAAACTGAAACACTTCAATTCATGGTAGTCCTGAAGCGCTTTGAATTATGGCAATTATTTCGTGATCCCTTAGTGAATCGAAGCGACGCACTCCGTCCCTATTTCGCCAACCCCACTCCCAATCAATAACAAAAATTTCCTTTCAACAGCCACTCAATTAAAATGCTTGCTCGTTCATAATTACATTTTCCATTTATCTCACCAAAAAAAAAACCAACGTACCACCACCACCACATTCATTTAACATTCATCAATTCCTCCCCATAGTTATGTGATTAATATCATGCTGTTTACTTTTTCAAAGTGTCCATTAAATTAACATGGCCACCACACGATCCAATTTTATGCATTTAAACACATCGTCGTACACGTAGGCATATCAACAGCTCGCAATAGGGGCCAACTGCCGCGTTGCTGGACTCTCGTACTCAAACATTCATTCGTAGACTACCAATTTCAATTATAATCAACATCGGAAATTAACTGATTCGCCTGGGTTATTAATAAAAAACTGTTTTTCACACACAGCCTCGACGATATAATTAATTAGGTGCTCTATTACTATTCGCACTAGTGAATATGCATGCAGTTCACGCTCGTCTCAACTGCGGAATCAGATCAACGGGTTCGACCTCTTCCTCACAGGTGGAAGCATCGGCTGCCATTGGTTGATTTCTAAAAGTGGGCCAGGTTGGTACATAAACTTTTCCATCCTTGTCGGCGTCATAGGTAGGACTTGAGGGGAACTTTACAAATCGCCCCTTCTACCGTCAGAGCCCTGACGCGACGGTGAGGTGAAAAGCCGGTTCTCTATCGAATCATCAAATTAGAGCCTCGTTCGCTCCCCAAACTAAATCATTCGAATAATTTATTTTTTTGTGAAATTTCTCTATCAAGCCTATTTGCCTCCCACTATGCCGAGAGTTTGTCTGTATGTCCGTGTGCACTAAATGAGAACATTAGCCGCTTTCAGCATTTATTATGGCTAATTTGTCTGTAATGAGCTTTGGCAGAATATTTTGTTGATGCTAATAGTGGCTATAAATTTCCTAGATTAGTTTTTATTCATATGATTAGCGTTGATGGGGCGAAAAAAGATTTAATGAATATTGAAGGGGGGCGCAATGTACAGTGCTTGCCATGAGAAAGAAGAGAGCTTTTGAATCACTGACATTGGGGGGAAAACTGCAATGGTATTTATGGGGGAGTGTTGAAGAGTAGCTTAAAGAACTGGTGCATTGACAGGCATGAGAGTTGGAATCCTTCGTAAAAAAAGGTAATAGGTGGATAGGTTTCGAAAAAGTTCGTTCTTTGGGAATGACACATATCAAAAAGACCTCAGCACAGGGTTGATAACGTCTGAGGTGAGACAAAGGGGAGTGAGTACTCGTACCGTTCTTACTACCTAGTCTAGCCATAAATACTGTTACAAACTTTTTGAAGCACTGTTCAATAAAAGAGGTGTTATATGTTAAGAAATCATTGTTTATTTATTAAATGCATTGTCAATAACGGAAATCGCAACAAGTTATTCGAAGTGATTGCCTTTTGCCTTTACACAAGCCTTTAATCGAGCTGGCCACTTATCTATGGAAGCACGCACGACTTCAATCGGAAAGTTGGCGACTGCATGTGTAAGAGACTTCTTTAAGGATTCGATATTAGAGCACGTCATTTGCTCTAAGACAGACCATAATTCGTAATCCAGCGGATTCAGGTCTGGGCTAGAGGAAGGCCAATCTTCAGCTTTAATAAAATCTGGAACATTTTCTTCAAGCTACTTTTGGGTTGACTTCGCCTTATGACCTGGGGCAGAATTTTGCTGGAAACTCCAAGGCTGATTTTTGAATAATGACGTGTTGAGAGGTTTCACTACACTTTCAAGGACACTTTCTTGATAAATTTTGGCAGACGTTTTGACGCCCTTCTCACAAAAATGCAACTTTGTCACCCCGTTGTAGCTAACACCCCTCCAAACCATTACTGAGGCTGGATGATGACCTCTTTGAACCTTTTGGGCAACTTGAGAAGCTTCTCTGGCACTGCGAGCATAAGCCCTATCCTTTTGTTTATTAAATGTTTCTTCGACAGTAAAAATTTTTTCGTCCGTAAACAAAATTTTACGGTGTTCTTGGTTTGTGTACCGGCAAAGTAATCGTTTTGATTTTTCCACTCTATTTTTTTTTTAACGAATCTGTTAGTAAATGCCCGGTAGATATACGATAAGCACCCAACCCCAAGTCACTTTTGATGATACGTGAAATTGTTCTTTGGGGTATTTTCATCTCACGCGATAAAATTTTTTGTTTCCGAAGAGGATTACGGCGAATTCTCTCGCGCACGGCTTTAACCGCTTGAGGTGTTCGAGTAGTTGGCGGACGGCCACTTCTTTCACGGTCACTTACTCCAGACGTATCATTAAATCTTTCAATAGCCCGATATACAAACATTCGGCTTATACCAAGAGTATGCAGAGTCTTAAAAATATCACTTGGTTGCATTCCTACTTTATGAATGCAATGCAATCACAGCAATTCTATTTTCTTTGTCACCCCAATCCATGTTCACTACACTAAAAATTAAACTCAAATGATGACAAATGCATCAAGCACAAGCGTACTATAGCGATTAGCTCAATTTTTAAGAAATGCAATATAACGGTTCCTTTCTGCAGGGTTGCCAAACCTTGTAACAATATTTATGGCTAGACTAGGTACAATCCTTGGAATCACCAGCGATTCATTTAGTGACCTACACAGACGTGTCGTGATACTCGTATCTGACGAGCACTTAGGTGCATTATCAGATCTAACAACTATGGCTTTCAGTAAGCTACTGAAGTGGACAAGCAGATTGGATGCAAATCCTTAAAAACTGAACTGAAACGAACGAAATTCGGGAAATGAACTTGCCAAGGATGGGTGACACCGAGTTAACTTTGTCAACCCATGCAAACTATTGTACTTAGGGATGATCCAAGATAGTGGACGTAACCGGTGTCGTAAGTACTACTTTGTTGCTTGGGGATCACTTTGAAGAGTGTATCCTCACGATCTCTGAACGCTCTGTTACACCGGCCCCAGATCGACCTATATCTTTGGAATAAGGCAGTTAAATGGGTCCTAAGGTTCAGCGAGGCTGGACACTTTAGCCATTTGGACAGTCAGGCTGCGCTAAAGGCGCTACAGTCCATTATCATCAAGTCGAAGATAGTGCATAATGTTGGGGAGTGCTAGAACAGTGGAACTCTAATGGGTTCCGGCTCCCAGCGGGGTTTTACGAGTAGCTAACGAACTCGCGGATGGGCTAGCTTAACAATGGGGTAGCCTCGACCGAGGGACAGCTGAAGAGCTGCCGATACCAATACAGAGATGCAAGAAGAAACTGGACGATTAGATATATGGGTTGGCCAACGCAAACTGCCACAATACGAGTACCAACGACTCTAGAATAACTAAAATATACTGGAACTACTATGACCGGAAGAAGATCAAAAGCCTCTTGGAACTACCCAGACGCATACAAATTAAAACCGATCACTGGTAGTGGATACAGGATTTGGAAGCTACAAAATATAGAGGAAACTGTAAGGCGACACCTTCTGTGCGACTGTCCAGCGCTCGCTTGGAAAATATTAAACTCCCTGGGGACCTGGAAGGGATTACTGGTTTGAGCTTGAAAAGCCGTTGGAACTTCGCTAATGAGTCGGGATCCTTCGAGTTCAACGAAGATCTTTTGGTATCGACTATCAACGGAATGTAATGGATATCGGAAACACGTGGTACCGCTATGGTCCCAGGTGACCCAATGCGGAGCCGTTAAGATGCCACCTAACCTAACCTGAAAGACCCTCAGTTGGATAGAAATAAAAAATAATAATCAGGGATGCCGTGTAAACTATGTGCTTAGAGCACAAAGAACGTAAACTCAACAATCATTGCGGAACTATAATTTCGAAATAGAACAAACAGTATCATCCCGTATACCAGCCACCAGTTGTTGTCTGAGAGATACTCCAGAAGTCTGCTACGAAAGTTATTTTCTTTAGCTGGGAGCGACTATGGCAAATAGTCTTCTTTTCGAAATCAGAAGCTTTCATGACACCTTTTTCTCGCGGGAAAAGCGTTGAAAGGACTCGGAAGATACGCTTACTTTTGATAATCCCCTCCCCCCCCCCCCCCCCCCCCCAACTTCCACTTCATAGCAATTTGCTGTCAAAAATTAGCTGTCTTGTTTTCTCCTTTTCCTCGCCCTCCCCCTGCACCCCTCTCTATCAAAAACTACTCAAGGGATGCTACTGTCATAAAAACAAACAATAGCAGCAAATCTTTTTGTTTTCCACTTCCACTCCATTAAATTTTTATGACAATATGACACACATAGCAAATCACTACAACGTAGTGTGAAATTTTTGTTTTGTGGCATATTTAGGCTATCATTGGAATTCCCCCTACACCCACCCCCACCATTTCTCTCTCTCTCGCTCTCATTCCATCGTTCTCTCGTCGTCCATTGAAGCGTTCCACTTGAAACATGCAGGCGAATAAAAAGGATTGGGCAAATAGTAGACAGGCACCACCCTACGATGCTTTGCAAAATGAGTTCGTTCACATATTTTTTTATGTCACCCAATGCGGGTGGTGGTAGAGCTTCTCCCTCGGGAAGAATATGTATACTCTCTCTGGCATGTATACGAAATGCCCGAAAAGCCATTTGTGCCTAATCTTTTGAAAAGCTCTTCATAACATTATCATTTACGACACAGGATAAAAGCGAATGGAGAAAAAAAGAAATGGGGACGAAAACAGAGAATAGATGGCGGATATGATCTCTCCGCTCTCCCCGCCTTCCTACGGCTAGAGATATAAATGTCCCTGTTTTGCCTGGTTGTACTAGGCCATTTGAAGACAAAATTCATGGATTATCAAATCGCCTTGAAGACTATAAAAATGGGATAAAAATGAGACTGTCGCTCGTTAGATTATCTTTGTGCGGAGGGCAAACAAATTGTTGTTTTCGACTGACATAATGTTGTGATTTGCTGTTTTTCTGTCGTTTAGACAGAATAACTTTTGGGGTAATTTTTTGAAAATTATTTTACAATGTCTTTTTCGGGTAAGGGCCATTAGATGTTTTGAAAGTCATCTCGCCGGAATTGTTTTATTTTGCGGAAAAATATGTTGGACAGCACAATAAATTATAATGATGGAATTTGGTGTCTTCTGAACAGATTTCTGGTTTCTATCGCTACTTAACTGGCATTTCACAAATTCACAATTCACTTATTAAAAAGAAGAAATCTTTCAACCCCAAATCCCGAGTTTGTTTAGTACCCTTTCACCAGTTTTTACTTGACTTGAACTAATTTATATTTAGAGCTCTTTGCATCTTTTCCCTCCTTCCTTTCATCACTCTTCATTTATCTGAAAAATTGTACAATACTAACTCTGAAGCTAATAACGTATTTAATTTGCGTATAATTAACAATCAATTTGAATGTGGAAAGAAGCCAACAAAGCATAACGATTTAATATATTGACGGTGTACATGTGCAAAATTAGTTACGCCTTACCGATTTCAAGTTCACCCTCTCGAGAGAATCACGATCTGGAAAAAAAACCGAATCATCATCTCCGCCCGGGACTGAAGAAGGCACAAGAGAATTAAAACATTAAAATGCATAAAATTCTAATTAAGTGAAACGTGATGAAAGCAGGCGCGGCATAAAATTATTTAATAAAATGAGCCATAAGATTTTTGCGCACATTAGATACATTCCGATTTTACAAGATATGCTGTTGCTGTTTTGTGTGTGAACAGTTTTCCGCGTAGGGTCTAGGGACCATCAAGGCTTTACAATGGACAGGCTGCTAGAAGACATTGATCTTGCGATTTCGATCCAGTGATTGACAGTGATGTAAAATGTTGTGCATCCGTGAGCAAGAGAATCTCGGTATCTGATTCGGATTCAGTCTCGGATCAGCCTTCTGGGAAACCGCCTGATGTGGAAATGTAAAATGGGAATGATTTTGTCAATGCATGACCACATGGGTGTCCGTCCTCTGAGGACAATTATTGGGCTCACAAAGAAGAAGATGTGTTAGGAGTATGTAAAAAATATTAGCAAATAACAAATAACATGCATTTTGCATCCATTTTGGAAGATAATGAAGGTACAGTCATTTCCACAAGAGCGTATACTTTGTAACTTTTTAATGCACCATTTCTCAAAGAGTGGTGGGGGACTTTTAGTTACCTGCATTTTTCCTCTTTTTCGAATTGTATAAATTTGGTCATTCTAAGTTCAAGTAGGAGAATGATAAGACGTCAAGTGAAATGAGTGCGATTTACAAAAAACGATTCGAAGCTGTGTTTTTAGTAAGTCATCCGAAAGGACCAAAAATGACACCTGCATCGGCCGGAAAGTACCTGAAAGTTTCGACACAGTTTGTGAATAAGTGGATAAAGCGTTTTAAAGATACTGGAAATGTAGACGATCTACCTGGTAGGTGTAAGACCCGAAGCACTTCAAAAACCCAGGATAAGGCCATCATTGATATTTTTAAGAAAAATCCGTCCGTTACTACCTTAGTGCAAGCAAAGGAAATGTTATCGAAGAAGAATATTTACGTGTCCTTGAATACGATTCGGCGAAGATTACAAGAGGAAAACATCAAAACCAGGTATGCCTTGATGAAACCATTACTTACCGAAAACCAGAAGCGAAGACGTGTAGAATGGGCTAAGGAAAACATCGATCGTGATTGGGACAACGTGATCTTTACGGATGAATCAAGTTTTGCTGTAAATACGTTCAGGAGACGAGTGTGGTCACAAAAAGGAGAAGCTGTCGTGAACCGAACCGTTAAACACCCTGTGAAGGTCCATGTTTATGGATGCTTTTCTGCACGCGGTTTCGGAAAATTAATAACGTTTACCGGAATTCTTACTGCTGAAAGGATGATCATTTTGTACAAGAAAGGATTATTGAAGTCTGCTAGGATGCTACATGGCAACGACAACACCGATTGGTATCTACAAGAAGATAACGATCCGAAACATAGAAGTACTTGATTGGCCTTCGCAATCGCCGGATGCCAATCCTATTGATGTTTGGGGATTAATGAAGCAGAAGCTTCAAGGAAAGCAAATAAAAGGAGAAGCACATTTAAGGCGAACGCTACAAAAAATTTGGAAGAACTTATCGACAGACTACGCGGGAAAATTGGCCAAAAGTTGTCACCGAAGATGCCAGTCAATAATCAATAGTGACGGCGATTGGACCATGTATTAAATATAATTGCGAAAATTTATTTTGTATTTACTTTCAATGAAAAATAAAATTTCTTACTTGTAACATTTTGTTTTTATTTTGTGAGGTATACGGTCTTGTGGAAATGACTGTACTTGCTCTAATGTTCAAGTGAGATGTTCAATTTATTCCCAAAAGGATCAACTCTGCTCCCGAAAACATTTCCCTGTATTTTCTTTCTGTTCAAAACAAAGAACGAAACAAAGATATTTGTATAAACGTCTGACATTTCTCCTCTTTTGAACTCTGAGTATCTATCATAATTATTAATAAATATCTTAGAAACAGACCGCTGCAAAGAAAATGACACAAAAAGAGCGATGATGTTCACTTTAGGCTCGTCCCATGCAAATACAATTTAATTTTTATCCATTTGCTTTCAAGTAATCTAAGATTAGCTTTGAAAACTGTTGTCCTTATCGCATCGATTCAGGAAATATCCATATCTACCAGGTGAATTCAAGAATCAGTATGTCTTTTTTTATGATTCATGGACTCAGAGTACCATCAACACTAGTCTAGTGCATTCGCCTCCTCACCAGAGGACTCAAAATGGCATACGTTTTGACCAAAGAACTTAGAATGCCTTCAACAGTAGTCTAGTGCATTTGCCTAATGACCACCAATCATATGATACTAATTTTGCCAGGATATCACTTCATTTACAAGAATGTCCTTTTTGTCATCATCGAAGGGCTTAAAATGGCATCAGTCCTGACTAAAGGACACCTTCAACAGTACTGCGTTGGTCTCGTTACTCCGAATCAGGAGATACCCATATCTACTAGGTTCGGTTTGTTTCATCTCATGATCAAGGGAGTCCTTTCGTCGTGACGCATCCAGCGCAGCAGGACCATAATATCGTGTCGTGATGCCTGGAGGAGCGATCTTTGAAAAGACTTGGGCGAATAATTCTGGTTTGAACACAACAAAAAATACCGTTATTCCAGTCGAAGATTAAAATTGCGGTCCCCAAATTGGGCTCAGGTTCACAAAAAGAATCTACTATACAGGTACATACCAAATTTGGTCGAAATCAGAACACGTGAAGTGCACGGACAAACGAACTAACAGCATGCATCCATTATATTTTTATATGGGACTGGTAAAAAAATCAGATCGAGCTCGTATTTTTAAATGTTGTTAATTGCCTTGACTCCGACGTATCAACATCTCTAGCATTTCTATGTCTTGTTGACGTTTCGATAGCATACGGACAGGCAGTTGCTAGCATGCGCCTCCTATCTGTGCCATTTTAATACTGACAAAGTTCGGAGCGCAGTGTGAGTTCTATTAGTACCCACAGCCAGTTTTTGTTCACGCCGAAGATTAAACCTCCATTCTCTACGAACGAATACGGTCACTGAGCGCGACAAATTTTTCAATTTTCAAATGTCACAATCATTAATATCTCAACTTTGCGGCAATTTATTTATTTGATTGCCAGCGCGAAACACTGGGGCAGCACAGCAATCCCCTTGAAAAAGATTCATCACGGATTAAGCGAAATACCTCAATTACTCACTCAATTTTATTTAGACTCAATTAGATTTGCCGGCACGCCCGTCCAGTTCGGTCGATTCGGTTGGGCTCGTTTTTAAATAGTCACACATTTGACGCTATACATTCAGTGTTGAGGCAGGAGTAGGTTTTGGTTTGGTTCGTTGTTCGGGTGGGGGGCAATTGTTAGACCCACCTGAATAATTAGCACTCTACGATAGTACTACATTCGCGCGGGTCTGGAGAATCTAGATATTCCCGTAGCCAACAGAAATTCTAATTCTGCCACACGCGCTACTAGACCAAGGCGGGCAAAAACACCCAACTCTCTAATGTGTGGGGGTCGATTTAATTGCACGTTAATTTACATGATGATTAGATATTCGATATTATAATCGTGTACAGAAGATACGTACAATGTTTAATAGTTGGCAATATGAGAAATTAACGGCGTAATTAAATAGATATTATCTACATCAAATGAATGTTTCGAATAGGATGTGTGGGTGGGTTATAATGACAGCGCGCATTGTAATTGAGTGGTATGAAATGTTGCTGTTTTGACTAAATGATTTAATTCGGTGGCTACTGTAATTGTAATTATGTATTAAGTGGTTTTTAGACACGAGACTAAATTGCCGCGAGACCTGTTGCGAGACCAGTCCCGAGATCTGGTGCGAGACTAATGTTGATATCATTCGTTTTCCTAACGGCAGGCCTCACAACATGTCTCGTGGTTGATCTCGCAGCAGGTCTCGTGACTGGTCTCGCAACAGATCTCGTATCTTGTCCTAGCAGCAGGTCCCGTACTCTTCTCGCGCCTGATTTGTCTTGTGTCTAAAAACCACTTTAGATTTTACAATGAATACTTTTTGTTTTAATTGGAGGGCTAGTAACAACAATTGGACGGGACTTCGACTGCTTGGCAGGGTTCGATGTTTCGCAAAAAAAAAAAACACTTTAGGTCCGTATAGAACCCTAGGCTTCTTATGACAAACGGGTTAATAAAGATATTATTTATTTTTATTATTGCAATGTTGTTTATTTTCGATCTGTTGAGCCGTTCGGTCGCAAAAGCGGTCTTAAGGGTCAATTCCTTTGAGGTGGCTAAATCGACGAACGCGTCCTATTGGAATTGAGCCTTTGAACGTATTCTGAGTTCTGAGTCGAACGTCAAAATTTATAATACTCAATTTGCATAGTTAATTCGAACCGCTGCTCCAGCATAAGGTAATTCATAGAACCTCTAGGAAATCATACTTCGTCCTTTTAGTCCAAATTACGGTATTCAATGCGCTTGAACATCTAAACGCGCTTTAATTTTTACTATCCAAAGACCTTCTTGCATAAATTCTGATAATCCTTATAGCATCAAAATGAGCCTTTTCCGAATAAGTTTTTTTTTCCCGAGGAAATATTTTCAAATTGAAATTTTCTGTTGTTTCAGAATTCAATTACACTCGCTCAAGATGCTGGAACTTCAGATGACAGCGGTCGAGCATCGGAACGGTTAACAACTTCATCTGTAGCACCACGTGATGCAGATAGCTCTAGGCTAAGTGATGTAAGTATATTTTAGACAAAACAGAAACGTAGTTTTGAATATTAAGGAGAAAAAAGTAGTCGGAATATGTAGCGTATTTTATTAGGCGTATGCGGATTCGAAAATTCGGTGGCGACCGGTAGCGCAGTGTGTCGAGGCATCAGTTTGACTACCGGCGTTTCGGGCTCGAATCCCGTCCACGACGACGCTCGTGGCTATGGATGTGCAGGAGGTGCATACCGGCAACTGCATTCTCCAATACCAGTTTATGCCATCGAAACGTCAACCGGGTCATATGGAACAGTTGACGCGCTATGCCCCACAAGAGGCTAGGGCAATTGAGAGAGATATTTAAAAAAATTGCATTGTAAAATTACCTTTCTGGCTTCTTTGTTTGCAGAACTTGATCCAAATTTTGTATGCCTCTCCCAATGTTGTTGGCTTATTGCCAGAACTCAAACAAAATAACGAATTCTGGAAACTTCAACATAATGCCCGATTTTCGACACGGTGCCCTCTCCACATGTAGTTCAAATGCATATTGTGCAATTCACGCAAAAAGATAAAATAAAAAGAAAACCAATAATCATGACCGTTCCCTGTGGATAGTTACCATCGAGCCACTGTAACTCCAACGGACCAACACCTAGAAATCAGATCCCGCCTCAACGGCGGTAATTTGACTTGTTGACGAAGTCGTTCAATGAAAGAATATACTTCTTCGCTGAAATTTCAATTAGCCACCCTACTGCGACTAATTGAACTGAATTAATTAAAAATTTGGTTATTTTCTGTCTCTAATACAAATAGTTTCACAAAATGGACATCAGTGAGCTTGACACTAAAATTAAAATAACGCAATGGTTTTCCAATGAAATCGAAAACAAACCGTGCCGCAGCGTAGCCTGCTGAAAAGCCTCAACTTTGACAGTTGTGACTATTGGACCTTCACAGTCACATGAGCTCCCATCTCAATGGGCACCTTTGGGTGTGCCTCATTACACCTTGTCCAGATTAAAGTTATCGTTTCCAAACACGCTTTCCTGTATTCGAAGGGACACAAGTCTAAAGCCGCGTTCCCATGAAGCGACAAAAGTCCGTCGACAAAAATCGAATAGGACATAAACCTGTGTTTGTTCACACGTGTCAAAAAAATTCGCAAAACACAAGCACGTATTTCACATATACTTACACAAAGCACGCGCACACACTTTTGCAATTAACAGTCGCAGTCACATCATCTCATTTCATTGGTTTAAAATCACGTCATTGGTCGAATTTCATTCGTTCAAAATCACATCAGAGTCGAGCGACAAAGTATTAATCGTGACAATAGTTTGCTGTTCGGTTGAAAAGTCTTTCAACAAAAGTTGCCTCGTGGTTAGCTGCTTAAGTCAAGCGATTTACATCAACTGCAATCAGATCTAGGACAAAATTGTTTTATTTGGGTAAAAGTAAAGAGTCGATTGCGATTACTGTGCTCCTAGCTTCGTGAAAATCGATTCAAGCGTTTCATGTTTGACACTATAACGATTTCGCTCAGAAATTCAATTTCCGTCGATTACGCCCTGGTATTTCTCATCGATCGCCTCAAGATCTCTGGTATTAACCATTACATGATTCTTCCCACAGTATAATACTTCTAGTTTATGGGGCGTCAACCTTCCTACTAAAGTACAGCTTAATACTTTTAAATTGTAGTGCCATCCATACTGAACTCGTTTACAGTTTCGTCAACCCATGAATTTTCGCTCAATGCACCTCATCGCACCATATCGAACGTCTCACTATTTTTGGTATCATCAGCCGCTTGTTTCTCCGTCCAGCATAAAGGTCCGTGTTTCTCGGTGCGGTCCATGCGACGACAACGCAACTATCGCAGTTCAGCGATCACCACTGACCACTATTTGTGTCTATTGTCTATGGATCTGCGTTTCTCCAAACGACTGCGACTACGCTCGCCAACGACCATCGCAAGGCTTGATTAGTCGCATCGCAGGAAATAAGATATCGTCACCATCGTATTTGGGCGTCGCGGTCGCTGTTGTGCATGTCGGCTGACTGACTTGGACGTTGTGCATTACAAGGAAAATAGGAACATTCCTGTTTTGCTATAGGAATTTTAAAAATTCCTAATTGCGACATTTCTGTTTTAGGTAGTCGATTTCTGCGTTAGGTGGTAAGAACCTAGAACCCACTCCCCCCGCGTTTGCAGGTCCTAAAGCGGAAATTTCTCGAGTTTCGTGAGAATTGTCTCTAATCGAACAAAGAGAATTCTCCTAATTTTTGCGAAACAGGAATCTTCCGGAAAATGTATGGTTTGCCGATTGCTTGTGCGTGCGTGGGGTCGGCTTCTTGGAGGTATTTCCGTTATACTAGGCAGGCAAGCCGCTGTCGTATATTTTGATCTTGTGATGATGTTATTATTGCTGGTACTTGATCGCTTCGAGGAACACACCCCGTGCACGATCGTCGATGAGCTTTCGTCGCTGGGCTGTCGTCGCATTGGTCGCCCCGAAGAGCACAGACCTTTATATCGCCCAAGGAAATGCAATCGATCAGTATCTGCGACTCGAATCAACTAATAAAATGAAATAAAAATTGTTAAAAATTCTGAATAGCAGCATGGTTTAAACATTTCATGGTCGTTTATGTAGTTCTGTGTCGAAGTTAACTACTTTGTTCCATGATGATGAGTTGGAGCTTTCGAGGAGATCAATATTTTATCTATAGGACAAGTCATTAATCCCTATATTAAAAAGTTTGTTTCCCAGTCCACTAATATCTGTTTTTTTTTCTCTCCACAGGCAAGTAGTCGTTGCAGTTCTGGCAAAGGATATATCGTAAGTATCATTTTTATTATTTCTATTTTTAATTAAATTGAGAACAGGAATCAAAACGGCAAGAAGATGCAGGCATCCGCGTAGTTCAAATCTGATGAAACGGGGTAAATGGCGAGAGTTCTTCTTTTTGCGAAGCCTAATTATCTCTGCCCGAATCTGGGCCTGTAAGTTGTCTCCATTTACTGCGGTTCAAATGGGTTATTCCGGAAATGTGTTGTCAGTCGATCGCAGATAGCTCCTAGCTTGTGAAGAGTTGACACATCAGCGACTCGAAATCTTGATCTTTGCTTCTTAAGAGTGACTATAACACTTAGTATCAAAAAGGCGCTAGCGTATCAGAGCCAGTTTAATCCCTGCAATAAAACAAAATAAGTCATTGGCGCAACCGTTCAATTTTCGGACCAAGGCCTCGAGTTGAGTTAGCATCATCTCATTTATTAGATCGTGACGGTGTGTTTTGTGTAGAGGTGTCTGATCAGCAGCACGCTCAACTGAGCTACTGACCCCACATGAGTACTCATTTAAAAGCTGATTGGGCTCATAGTCCGACACGTAAATTCCCTTTTTTTTATGGAAGACTACCGCATTCAGTAGGAATTTAACCAGGGCCCAGTGCATATAAGCTGAACGTGCTAACGGTTGCGCCATCCGGACTACTATAAAGTAATGAATCAAATACTCTTAATCGATTTCCTGTGAGAAAGAAAAGGCTTCCAAAACTTTCTTTATCACTAAAGCCTCTGTCGACCACCAACCAATTTGCCTACCATCCATCTGAAGTAAATTTTTCCCGATTCAAGCCCGTCGCAAAATTGCTTAAAAATCCTCGAAAATCCTCTGACAAAACTGCATTACAAATCGTCTGTTAACGTGTGATTTCCACACTCACTCGTCCGTATGATCCTATCCATTATTCTTTGTCGCTTTGTGTCAAGATGTTACCATTATCCTTGCACCAATCCCCACGATTTCCCACGAAAAATGTAAAAATGTTTCGATGCTATGAAATTCAGGATATAACCTAGCGAGAAAGAATTCTAGTCCTTTCTGAAATCGACTCCTCCATCCTGGCACCAATCTCCGAGATTTTCCGCGAAAAATGTTAAAATATTTCGTTGCTGTGCAATTCAAGATATAACCTAGCGAAAGTCCTTCTAGTCCTTTCTGAAATCTTGCGACATCTTTAGCCGACTTCTCCATCAAGAACCAGGGACGATGTGTTCAAAAGAAGCGATCCTTTGGCTTCTTGTTTTTCCACCGACAAAATGCAGTCGTCGTAGCCAACGAATGATAATGTAGTACGAGTGTATATCCTTGACTATCCTTTTTATCTGTTCCTTATTCATCTGAAATTCTGGTAGTGCCATGCTAACAGAAATGGAAATGGAAGTGATTTTTTTTAACGATTTTTCTCCGTGTTCTCCGTCCCAGCTCTCGCTGTCTCTGATTTGCATATTTTATGAGAAGTACTTACTTGCTGTTGCGGAATTGCTATGTGCCACTCTTCATTTATGGATCACCCATTCGCCTTTTTTTTTGGTGTCGGATGATGGGCGAATCGCATCACGAAATGTCAATGTAAAAATCCTGTGAATTTTCGATTTTTATTTTAAACGATTTTCATGGTTTTGGGTCCTGACTGGAGAACGAAAGAGAGATATGAGTGACAACGACAAGGATACGGAAAAACGACCATCTTCATTCACATTTTACGACGATGACTTTTTATTGGAACTTGTTCGCTTTTTATTGAGGTACTCTTCAAAGTGCCTCGCGCCGATTGTTTCGTATCTCCTCTGTGTCTTAAGACACCAAAGATATGTCATGATAAGAGCGCGAGGCTATCAAATCGAAGTGACAACATGACTCTCTATATAATGTGACATGAAAATTTCCCGGGAAAATGATTAAGGGGATGAAGATGGTTTCATTTAGAAGTAAGAGAGCTGGATGGTTTTCCGGCAAATGCACTTGTCGTTCTTCGACAATGACAAGGACAACGAGTGATGTTCCTTTTAGTATCACTCTTCAACATTTTTTATTGAACATATCCGTAAAAATAAGAGCCGGAGAAATGTAAGTTGAAATGGAATTGTCCTTGTGAATAGAATACGAGGACGACCCATGGGAGACCGGGAGAAGAAAAGGCTCAAATGGGAGTCGTGTAGTTCTTCTGTTTGATGAACGGTTGTAACTGAAAAGAAAATCAGAAAATCACTTTATAATCATAGAGGGTTCTTATAAAATTTCTCTCGTAGAATTTTATATTGGTCTAATCGGATTTTTATGATTTTCGGGCAGGTGGCAAGCAGAATTGATAGTGACAAGATGGTTGGGAAAAGAGTGCGAGCGAGATTGTTGAAGCGGAAATAAATTTTTTAAGAGGTTCTTTGAATAAAAAGCCTACAGACTCAATTCGTAGTTGGGGCTTTCCCATTGGCCCTCATGGCTTCGAGAGACTTATACACTGCTGCCTGTGGAGCCCCAGCATATACACGAATGGATGAATAAATCGGATTTCATCCTATGATATAATTTTGATATTAAAATTTTATACAACACTGCATATTGAGGGCCTACCGTTTTTGATTCCTAAATGTTCAAAACCTAGAAATTATTAAAAAGATTTGACTAATTTGTTTTTTTCTTTTATTTTTACAGTGTGATAGTGAAGGAGACGATGATAAGGTATGTGGACTTCATATTATAAGGTTTAAATACCCGAAACTGACATATCAAACCACAGAAGAACGACATTTTCATTTAGTATGATAGTCAAATGAATCATTGACGCGCTCTCTGGCCGTATTCGTTCCGTCACTGCTTTACGATCTAGACAATGGAGGTTCGACCCTCGGCGCGAAGAAAAACTGCCTGTGGGTACTAATAGAACTCCGAATGTGCTCCGAGGTTGCAAGTATAAAGACGATGCGGATAGGAGGCGCATTCTAGCAACTGCACGTCCAAAGAGTACCTATATATATACTATCGAAACGTCAACAAGACATAGAAATGCTAGAGATGTTGAGGCGTCCATGCCCCTTTAGGGGCCAAGTCAATAAACAAATACCCAAAACCGACATATCAAACCAATAAATAAAGAATATAATAATAGAATAGAACAGAATAAAGAAATTTGCGTTTAATGTGAAAGTCAAATATATCACAACAGAATCGAAAAGTCGTCAACAAAATCAATCCGCGCTTAGCCCAATAAACTTAAATTTTGACGTGATAACGTCTTACACTTTAACTTTACTTATTATGGTCAGAAAGCTCCGTAAGACATTTGGGCACATGTGGTTAAAAAAGCTTTTAGTTTTCCAGAAGTCATGGCGTAGCAACGATGCGTAAATATATCGATTGTGATGTGTAGTAGTGTATGTAAAAGTCGCAATTTTGACGTGACAACCTCTTATACTTTAACTTTACCCACCATATTCAAAAGCTCGCACAAGTCATTCGGTCAGATTCAGATATGCTCTAAAAAGCTTTTACTCTAACCGAAGTCATTGAATATGTAGACGACACAGCGTATTTTGAAATAGTACTCCAGCTCTTAATGGGGGGTTTGATCTTTTTTAAAGATCAACTTTCATTTTTTTCCGAACCTGTCATATCAGAGGAGGTGGTAAAAAAAACCCTTTTATGCCTAAAAGAACGCATCAGCGGAGAAAGGCCACGAAGAAAACCGAGATCTCGTTGGAAGACTCAGTAGATATGCTGACTCCCAACAACTGCTTGGTTTCCGAAATTGAAGGACGCCGCCGATTGACCAAGATAATTGGAGGTCAAGGATCCAGACGGCCAAGGCCCGACGTCGGGCTGTAGCGCCATAATGATGACGTCACTCCATTGCCTTGACTGCGTTGACATGCCGATAACAACCAGTCCGACTTTTGAACCTTACACCCCAATTAATCCCAACAGATTGTCCGTTGCCCTGTCCTAAGCCAACAGTTTTGCTACTCATCTCCAAGAACCCAGTCGGCGTCTCGGCCTCTGACAAACATCTTTCCCAACAATAATTATTTATCTGTTCTTTCTTTGCACAAAGATACTTGTCCACACTTCAGAGCCACCGAACTGTGCTGAGACTACGTTAGCAGTCTTTTAGGAAAGAATTCGGGCCTAATCCTCGAGTCACGATTCCATTACTTCCCATTCGTCTTGTAGTCGTGCTGTTTGGTTTCATTCCATTTAATTTTTCTTTTTTTTTTTTTTTTTCGTTTGTCTCTCGAATTTATCTTTCCACTTTGCCAACTCTCTGGATTTTTATTTAACTACTTCCCACTTAGTAGCCATCAGCAATTGACTAACGTTAATTTTCCTTTAATCTTAATTTCATTCATTTCGGCCTTCATTAAAAGAAATCAAATCTAGTCACGAAGTTTTCACAGTGTCTTGTGTGTGTCCGTTTGTGTCGTTCGGGGTTCTCTCCGGAGGACGACGTGACGTGACGCGGAGAAGAAGGAATGCTTAGACGATGAACTGAACACAGGACACCAGGAATCCAAGAAGTTGGGCTAGTCTTTCGCTATTATTTTTTTTTGTCAATAAGTGTTCTTCTTTTTAGGAACTGCTATGGATGCGCTAGTCTTAGTTTTTGTCGTAGAACGTTGTCTTCATCTCAACTTTCCTGTGGATCCACAAACGAACGACGGACGTCTGAAAAAGAAAATAAATCGTCAGAGGGCTTTGCATTACATTATTATACTCGTAGCTTCCAGGATTTGTCTTTAACTGTTTTTTTCCTGTGAGAATTCTTTGCTGAAATTTATCTCATTTTAGTATTTTTGCTACTTGGTGGACGACGACGAGTACGAAGCACATTATCGCATGGCATTTTGCCATGGAGTTTCTTTATTTTTCTGTTATTTTTCTCTGGAGTATTCCGATGACAAGTGACAAATGGTGAAATTATTTTGTAATTAGTATGGGCAAGATTATTTGCAAGGAGGTATTTAAATCGACTCGGGCGAAATTAATGGGGAGCGGAGCAGTTGGAGTGATTTGCAGCCCACAGAATCATGTTAGTGTGGGCTGATTGAAGCTGGTTTTGAGCTGCCCATTTCTGATTCACAATCGAAGCGATATACAATACATATTACCCTATCACTCATGAGCCTTGTTTATGTTTTTTTTGTGGTCGTTACAGCTCTTGATAGGCTTCCTTCCACATCGAATAGATTAGCAATCGTCGAAAATGTTTGAAGTGCCAAATTGACGTGATATAGCTGTAGGTTCAAATATGCGTATTGACGAATTGGCAAACAGTTTAGGCCGACAAAATATTTGTTGCTTCAACCAGAAGACTTTTGGTCCTCTCATTTTAATGTATAATGGGCTAGCAATAATCGAAAGCTATCCAGAATCCGAATTCCTGAAGTAGGGTTTTGGGCTCAAATGAGGACATTACTGAATTAACAGACGATCTAGATTGGCAGAGGTATTTTGAACCCATTCAAGACTCCCTTTCTACTCCCTTCCACGTTGGATATACTAAAAATCGTCGGAAGATTTTAAACAGCCCAAATTGGTGAAGTTTAACTTCAGGTTCAGATACGCTCATTGAACCAATTGAAGAATTTGGTCCTTTACTTTCCACGTCAAATGGATTAGAAGTCGCCGAAAGCTGTCAAACAAGCCAAATTGGTAGGATGTAGCTTTAGGCTCGGATGACCACATTACTGAATGACCAGACAATCTCGTTTCACATAGGGCAATTTAAGCCTACTGAGCACTCTTTTTGGACTTACTTTAAGCTGATTGGATTAAGAATAGTCGATACAAGCCAAATCAGTGACGCAGTGAGATCCAGTCTGAAATAAGCGCGTTGCTGAATTACTAGACGATCTAGTTTGACCACAGATTTAACTAATGGAACTCTTGTTATACTCTATTCCACGTTAAATAGATTTAGAATCCGCAAAAACTGTCAAACAATCCACATTTGTGGGGTTTTGCTTCAGATTCAGATAAACATGCTGAATTGCCAGATGATCTCGATTAGCAAAAGGCTTTTTGTTCCCATTCAAGACTCTTGTTAGACCCCACTCTACGTTGAATAGATTAAATATCGTTGAATGATGTCAAACAGTGAAGTGTAGCTTCAGATTCAAATAATCATTGCTGAATTACCTAATGATCTAGTCTGAAAAAGGGTAATTTAAACCACTTGTATTAGTTGGGACGCTAAGCGATTTCACCTTGCAAAATATGATAGAGAAATGCCATTTGGTATGATTGTTCGTGGTCCCTATACATTCATTTTAAGAGATGGAGCCACCCTGGACCCCGCGGCAGAGCGGCTGTGCGGGCGAAAAACCGCGAAATTCGAGCCCTCTTTTTAATATTGTCCTAATAATTTATAAACGGTGCCTCGGATCAAAAAACTTAATAGGTTGTAAATTAAAGAGCATCAAATTCTACATCCATTGCATTGCTCAAAGTTGAAATTTGATTTAGTAGTATAATCAAAATCGATAGTCGAAAAATGTCCCTTTTTGAGGCTTTGGAGAAAAATCACACAAATCGCTTTTCAAGCTCACATATCTCTGTAACGGATACTTGAAATGAAAAACCGTACAAGTAAAAGTTGAAGATACTTTGATTTCCGGTTTAACGTGCTCAATGCTTTTCAAATCGGTTTGTTTTTAGTGTAGTTGTGAGCGAAAATGCAAAAATGGTTTTTTAGCGATTTGAGCCTTAATAGCTGTATCTCGATAAATATAACAGCTAAAAGTTTTGGTTTAGCCTTAATTCGTAGATACTTTAACCTTGTTTGTAAAAGTTTTGCTAAGTTTTTTGTCAGACTAATTTAATTAATTAAATAATTAGTTAATTAAATGATTAAATTTCGTCCATAATTTCAAAGTTCAAGCAACTTATATGACATTTTAGGTTGGTTTCTAACGTATTTGGTCATTCTGAGTCAAATGAAATCAATCGCTATTCCATACGACTATTAGTTCAAAAGATATTCACTTTTTTCCAGATTTTGTTATTAATTAAATAAGTCTTTTTATTAAATACGTTGAAAACAAAAAGCTTTTGTGCCAGTTTTAGGATAGTCCCTAATGTATTTGGTCATTTTGAGTCGAATGAAACCAACCGCAATTCCTTGCGACCATTAGTTCAAAAGATATTTACATTTTTCCAGATTGTTTTATTAGTTAAGTGAGCTTTTTCGTTAAGTAAGTTGAAAATAAAAGGTTTTTATGCCAGTTTTAGATTGGTTCTTAATGTATTTAATTAATCTGAGTAAAATAAAATTAGCCGTGGTTCCATACGACCATTAGTAGTTCAAAAGATATTCACATTTTTCCACATTTTTGGATTTGTTAAGGTAGCTTTTTTATTAAATAAGTTGAAAATAAAAAGCTTTGATGCCAATTTTAGGCTGTTTCCTAATGTATCTGATCATTTTGAGTCGAATAAAACTAAAGGCAATTCCATACAACAGTTAGTTCAAAACTTATTCACATTTTTCCAGATTTTATTTTTTTGTTGAAAATTTTTTTTATTAAAAAAGTTGAAAATAAAAGGCTTTCATTCCATTTTTAGGTTAATTCCTAATGTATTTGGTCATTCTCAGTCGAATGAAATCAACCGCTATTCCATACGATCATTAGTTCAAAAGATATTCTCAATTAAATAAAAAAAGATATTAGTTTGATAAGTTGCTTTATTAAATATAAATAAGTTCAAAATAAAAAGCTTTTATGCCACTTTTAACTTAGCTCTTAATGTATTTGATCATTTTGAGTAGAATGAAACTAACCGCACTTCCATACGACCATTAGTTCGAAAGATATTCACATTTTTTCCAGATTATGAAGAGTGGCACATGCCCTTGCAGCACCCGGCGCTGTTATCCATAATGGGAGCCAACGTTCTACTTCTAGTTTCATCCCAATCTCCAGGAGATGGAATATGTTGCTGAGTTTCCACAGCCTGCCAGAATTTCATGGCTTGAAGGGATGCCCTTTTCAGGTGTACCTCAAACTCACCAAATAACAATCAGCATCTATCATACGCGCTATCACTTCTGATAACTAACACAGTGTCACGAAACACAAAACAAATCAGTTTCAAATCTATCCGCTTACTGACTCGACGCGACGGTGCACAATGTGGCAATAGCGGACAAAAATAATTTTTATTGTTTTTTATTCTTGACTAGTTGATTAATTATGACTATGTACATGCAAATTGTATCTATAACAAGATACCTGCACCCGTTGCTAACGGATTGGCATTATTACTTCTCTCTTAAGGTCACTTACGGGATATGCAGAGAGTAGCAAATCAAATTATCGAAATATACTATTATTAAACTTTTTCCTAAGGATATCAACATCCTGGATATTTAACGTCGCTATCCTAATTACATATATGCCGTCATCCTGGAAATTTTCATATACATATGTGCTTTAAGCGGCGAATAACTGTCTCTCCTTGCAATTTGGCCACTAATGAAAAGCCTTATAACACAAATTGTAGTAATCCTTCATATTTCTACCAAATTCCATACCTGTAGCTTCATCTCTTCGAGATATTCTTTGAACAGGCTGACATCTGACTGATTTCATAAGGGTTTTATTTTTTCTACAAAACCCTAAAAAGCGTAACTATGACCTAAGCTATCAAGCCGAGCTATCAAGCAAAGACTTTTTGAACAAGATTTAATTATCTGTAAATTGAGACTAAAACAAAACTTCAGCTACTATACTTACTGAAATAGAGCTATTAAAGCTGCAATCGATAAGAAAGCATTCCAGCATTTTCACTCACAAGTACACTAAAAATGAACCGATTTGAAAAGTATTGAGCACGTTAAACCGGAAATCAAAATATCTTCAACTTTTACTTGAACGGTTTTTCATTTCGAGTATCCGTTACAGAGATATGTGAGCTTGAAAAGCGATATAGTGTGATTTTTCTCAAAAGCCTCAAAAAGTGACTTTTTCGACCATCGATTTTGATTATACTACTAAACCAAATTTCAACTTTGAGCAGTGCATTGGATGTAGAATTTGACGCTCTTTAATTTACAACCTATTAAGTTTTTCGATACGAGGCTCCGTTTAGAAGTTACGAGGAGAATATTAAAAAAAGGGCTCAAATTTCGCGGTTTTTCGCCCGCACAGCCGCTATGCCGCGGGGTCCAAGGTGGCTCCATCTCTTAAATTGAAAGTTTGGGCCCCACCAACATTCGTACCAAACAGCATTTCTCTATCATATTTTGCAAGGTGGCGTCGATTTATGTCGCTTAGCGTCCCAACTATATAGAATCGAACGAGTTTTTGCTGAATTACTAGGTAATCTGGTTCCCAAAAGCGTTCTGACACCTTCACAATGGATCTGGTTTTCGAAAATGAGATTAAGTACAGTTGCATAGTCAAGTTCAATCACATTTTGTTTATTCCTTCGAAAAGTCTACTGGGCCACATGGAACAGTTGACGCGCTAAGCTACACAAGGGGTTAGGGCAATTGAGTACATTTTGTGGTGAAAATTTGCTAAAAAAAAGCATCAACTCGTGATTTCGAAACGTTGTTCAATTTATCTTTTTCTCTGGTATCAGTAAAAAGGAAGTGTCAGCTATCGTTGATGACTTTTAAAAATTTAGGAAATGTTTAAACTCGTCCAGGAAGAGGCGGATGATGTTGTTGTTCTTCAAGCAGTCAAGTGGTCTTCAAATGTCCATGATTCTCTTTTTGCTTACATGACAGCATCAGTTTAGATCGTTTATGTATGCGTAGCCCATTCGCTCAAACTATATGTGGGTGAAATATCTGGTGGGTTGTAGTATAGACCAAAGGTTACTCCCTCAAACTCTAAAACTCCGACATCAGATACACCCTTTTGGCCAGCTTCTTGACATCAAGCCTGGTTGGCCGGACCTGATATGAGGTTTCTTCGCTATAAAATCGGATGACCACCCTTTCGAAGTCAAGGTTAGCGCTGAACTTCAATTGAATCACTGGATCCACTAGTTCATCCAAGCAAACACCCAATTAAAAAATAGAAACGCATTTAAAAGCGTAATTGCGTTGAACTCAAATAGGTTAAATTTTCTCTAAAAAAAAAAGTGCAGCCGAAGTTTTCTCAAATCACTAGATGAATTAGTACTACGCTAAATTTGATATCAAAAATGGATTTCAAATTTAATGTGGACTATTACAAAGTGCAAATATCGTCAATCGAGTTTAGTATTAGGCTAGTGTTTTGTCAGCTTTCTCTCAATTGGCAGTGTATAGCAACAACTGGCAACTTCTAAGTTCGGATATTCCGCACACGCGGCATGGCTGGCTTATCGCCTCGGCCTCATGGATTTTTAACCGGATGATAATCTTATTTATCTGACCGAGTCATCAGTAGCTCCCCACACAAGCAGAGTTTTGGCCTAGCGGAAGCGCTTGATAGTGTGAACCGTTAGACGCTTAGGTTATTACAGTATGAAAACTGACTTCGATTGACTGAAGTTTAAAATAATGGGAATTTTTAAGCTAAAAGTGGTACTGAAATGCACTGAATCTACTAGACGAACTAGATGACAGTGTCAAAATATCATATATCATTTTGTCAAAATGCATGGATAGCACTGACGAATTTGAATGCTTGTCAGATGTCAAACACTACCGTAACTAAACTCGACAGCCCAATATGTTATCCTAGACAATCTTGTTGATATTATTCACAACTAAGTATAACAACCTATTAGATTCTGCTATACAGTCCTAGCCAATAATGCTGAATTCACTAGACGAACTATAATGGCGATTGTCTCAAAACATCTTTTCGATAAAATTTACTTAAATCCATCCTTACAAGTTCTTTGCTCGCACTCGCACGTTCTGCACTTCTTATTTACAACAAACATGTTCAAGCACTTGAGTAAGTCTTCTACTTCAAACATCCAAGAAGTCCTTGAGATTCCTCCTACTCTGTCTTCTTTCGCCGTCTCACTTCGAATCGTTCGAGGACTACTATTGTTTCCCCGCAAACTGTTCCGGCATTAATTCCAAAAGTTTGCACGAATGTGACAACTTTATAGAAGCAATCAACTTAAGACGAGACTGACCGCTACAGAGGAGAAAATGGTTATTTGTGCACGGTTAGCTTACATATAGTTCTCTGCCAATTGTGAAGATTTCTCGCATTTAGGGCATGGCTGCAGTTACCATAATTGTCGATTTGCTTCTGGCTTATGTGGTAAACTTTCCCGATTTTGAATTCAAGGATTCGGTGGAATGGGTAGACTGGGTTTAGCTGGAAAGTCTTCAGCTTTCATATGCCATTATCCCTTGCAATAGAATGCTCAAAAACGGTTATAGGACCAAAATTGTAATACGTAATTCCGTTTAACCTAATTGTATTATTGTACATTGAACCTTGTGTTCAACAGCAAAGCCTGAAACTTCAATTCTCTCATGGGAACAATCTTTTACTAGCCTCACTCCCGGCATTCCGGGAACAAAACAACCCCCAGAGAGGAGCCGGGAAACGAAACGTTTAACAGTTACCCGAGTTTAAGTTGCCATTTTCACAGCTTTTACAAGATTCATGAACTGTTACTGGTGGTAAAATTGGCTTCCTATTTGCTCATTGAATCTCTGTATGCGGTACACTTGGTATCCGGTTGTAAAAGGAAATCCACTATATGTGTGCAGAAATGTTCCTTGGTGCTCCTTTCTATTTGAAATCTCAAGGATTTCAGCTCTCGATACGTAAATGGTAGAGACACACGGAGAGCGAGAGTGTAATGGCATGGCAAAAGCAACCGGCGGAAAGTCCTCCCAGCTTTAGTCAGCGTCTTATTGAAAATCTTCCGGGAGAGGAAGTACTTAAGCTCGAAAACCACCCCCACACACACACTCCTTAGTCGACTTCTTGTTGGGTAATCGTTTACAAGAGCCAGGAAAGTGTATATAGAATGTGTCAACAGCAATTGCAAATGGATTTTCATGACATTTTCTGTAGGTCTCACCGTCGTCGGTCGTCCTCCGTATCCTGGCACCAGAAGGTGCCTAATGCCTATAAAGATTGTAGATGTAGATTCACACAAAGTTGCCGCAAGGTATGGTTCACGTTTAAGCGCTCAGATGAAAAACGAGGTGGATACGGCTTGTTCTCTTCTGTAACAAATCGATTTCTGTATGTTCGAAAACTCTGAAAGAGTTTAATTGGTGTCAAAGTGGATTTTGAAACAGTTAATTGTAGCCTTGTGGATGTCAGGGGGGAAAGTTTATCCGCGGATTTGAACTTCTTCCTATGAATCATTATCGCTACAGCGGGATATCTCATCTAGTTCAAACCTAATCTTTTGAGCTGTTCAGAGTCCCCCGGGTTTCGTCTCTCTCTCTCTCCGGCAAATGATTAATTAAAATGTCAACGCAAACATCCTGTCTGCACGGCGGCGATTGACTTTTTTTTTCCGGAAATTAATTCATGACTTAAATAACCATTGAGACCAAAAACTGCATTCAAGTCGGATATGAGAGAGAGAGAGATATGAAGAAAGTTTTTTAGAGGCAGCCGCCAATCGTCCCGTGGATTGGCGGAGAAATTATGTTCACAGAGGCGGAGTCTTGCAAAAATGATTAACGAGGACTCGACCCCATCAGGGAAAAAATCTGTATCAACTACAGTTGAAGTTATATTGTTTCGAAATTTGAAAATGGGGATTAATGGGAAGCATTGTGTCATCTAAGAGGCATAAACATGATATATGGCGGCTATTAAACGGGATGTCTCGGGTTTCAATGAGGCGAGGTGACGTCGCTGTGTCTTTAAAGTATTTTTTTATTTTTATTTTCTTCGCTTTCCTGGGAGATTCCTGAGATTCCAAAAGACATAAGCCTACGTCAAATTGATAGACGAATATAAAGAGTCCCCTGTCCAGGATCTAATAAATGTATTTTAGCAGACCTTAGTAACTGCAGAAATCCTTGGTCCTTTCGAAAGGATCAGATTTTTATGACCACGAACGCCGTGAACAGTGCTTGAACCCGTAACGACCGTAGTCAGACATGAGACTGACGCCTCTACCCACTGAGCTACCGGGCGCTCCATTTTTGAGAATTTAATAAAGTGTAACTTTTATAGCGACACCTCTTTTATAATAGCTGGGAGCTTGAAATTTTTAGTTCGTACCCTTTTCCACGGGTACCTTAATTTCTGGCGCTCGCATTACTAGAGTGAGACCACCTGTACTCTGAATACTTCAGTCATATCGACACGTGAGTTACACTGCAAGAGGTTTCTCAGTCGGTGCTTGCACGAGTGCGGTTCCGATCTGTAAACCGAACATGGGAAACGGGGAGTGAGAAATGGAATGATCAGGATTCGATGCAGTTGCGGTCTGGTTACTGCAATCGGGGCATTATATTTTCCACTTTCTATCGGTGGGGTTGCGATACGGTTGTAGTTCGTTATAAATGACCTCCAACGTGGAGCCCAAAAATGTATTTTACCTTTAGGGTTGATTTCGAAGATGTTGCGAATGACAGCAGGGGTGTGACCAAAAAGGACCTATATCCGAGGCATCTTGTTCGTTGAGCAACCGATCATTGAAAAGCTTGAAGATCGTCGTATGGATTGTTATTGCCATGTTCGTCTGAGAACCCTGTCAATAAGGCACTGTCGATGAATGTTTTTACTTGTTAGACCCAAAACCCGAGGCAGACGGAAACACACGCGGATCGGTCAGTTGAAGAAACAACAACGCATTAATTTCGGCGATGAGACGATCCAAGACCGAGTTTCCTGCAGAAGGAAGCTCAGATTATACGGCCAGAAAAAGCAGAGCAACGCGAAGCCTCAAAGTGGTTTCAAACGGCAAAGAGAAGGGAGAGAAGGGTCGATTTCGATCACCCTCGGACCTCATTCCACCTCGAGGCCTAACTAACGGTCCCTTGGCCAGGTGTCTACCCCTATAAAAATGTGGTAAGGTGGCTTATCGACGGGGAATCAATGCGTACTAATACCCCAATTTTGCTTTTAAACGTTTTGTTTTCTTGGTCGGCGGAATTCATTTCTCGTTCGTGGAACTGACACGTTTTGATTTGATGATGAGAATGAGGACCCGGGAGTGAGGAATTTGAAAGGGCTGCGGTCGCTTTTTCTTATCGCCTACCGATAAAGTTCGTTTAAGCAAAAGAAAAAAATATTTCTATATCAATATACTGTTGCCGCACTTATGAATTTAGCGCGTCTATTTAACATACTCCACCAATAGGGCACCAAGAGGAGCTGCGCCAAAACCGAACAAAATGGTAATTTGCTCCAAGTTTCAAGCTTAACTCTAATGCGCTGGAGTTTCCAGCAGCGCCGCTTTTTCTAAATGGCGCTCCGCCAGGCGAGCTACCATCCAAGGATCAGCTGCCACCACAGCAGCTACAGCCGCAAAATATGGTTAAGGGCAGCCACCAGAACCTTGGTCGGAGGAACCACCACCTTGGTCGGGTAAACCACTACCCTTGTGGAGTTGAATTTGACGAAGATCTTATTGAAGAAATTCGCCGTCGGAAGCAGAAGCCAATACAATTTTACAGCCGGGGGACCGAGTGTTGACTAGGAAGCTCCGCGAAGATTTAGGTCGACAACTGTCCTCGTCCATATCGCCAACTGCGGCTTTGTGTCTGCATGATTTGAGGTCGAGGTCAACGATTCCCACTTCTGCACTTGTTCGAACTGCGGCTTTGAGTCCTCATGATTGAAAATGTCGAAAAGCGAGTAGCATCTTGACTTCATTCGCAGTAATCTCGTCTACTCTCGAGAGAGCATGTCTCAGAGGTCGAGGTAGACGATTCTCGTTTTGCCACCGAAAGTGGGGAAACCAGACCGAAACTGCACTGCATCCGCACCTGTCGAAAGTGGAAAATAGTATGGTCCGGTCGCGGCTAGGTTGATAAATTAAAATGAGAAACAGGGAGTTGTAAATTGTGCAGTGCGGTTGCAGCCTGTGTGGAAATCGAAGATAGAAATCGATGTGTCTATATATATAGTAAGTGCGCGAGTGTTAAACTCATGTTCCTTTCACACCCCTGCATTTCTTTTAATAACATTTTTGAAGATTATCCTTTATCCTTGGTGATATGAATATGGTCATATTAGCATAGTAGGGAATGATGCATTGTGCTACTTCCAAAGCCTATCAGCCTAGTTGTTAGTGTATCGGACGTGAAAGCAGAGCATACCGAGTTCAACTCCCAATGATGATCGCGTTTAAAGAAACTAGTTCGCTCACTGTTTTTGTCTATTTAGAACGATCATTCTTATTTAATTCAACTACTCTCGCAAGTCCTAGGTTCCTCCAAAAAATACAAATTCATACCAACTATTCCGTAGACATACCTTCTGTCTGGGTAACTCCTTCCTCTCCAAACTCATCTCCTGGCCATTTTCAAACCAATTTCTCCTTAATTTACAACCACGCCTGACCAAGAGTAAATAATATTCAAGAAACATCCTTTTTCACTTATTTATATTGTGTGTCATAGGGTGCCATCGGAGACTTGTAACCCCCGGACCAAGTGATATCCTGTCACAGTATTCATTTCTGTCTATTTACCCTCAAGCTATTGTCGCTTTCCTTCCACACACAGACACATACACACGGACATACCTTCTCTGCAAATAGTGCGGCACGAAAAGCCAATTTCTTATTATTCCTTTTCGACTCAGAACAGCACAGCCCGTATTCCATTCTTCTCCCCTGAGTGAAGACGACGGTGGCAGTGGATACCAAACAAGCGGATGGGGATATGGCAATATACGACAAAATGAAGCAATTGGTTAATCCTGCGAGACCATTTGGCTTGACTCCCGTAACTCGTTATAGAGTTCCATTAAATGATTACAAGTTCGTATCGTAGTCTCGCTGCACCATTTCGAAAATATGTTTTTGTTGTCCTTACGACTGCTGTAGGTTCGCCCCCAAAAAGGACACCGTCGAGGATTTATAAATTGCATTGAAAAGGATACTGTCGCAATTTGCCTTTTGGGGTTTTTTTTTCAGGTCGGGTCAAAAAGACAATTTGGTTAGATGTTTGGGATTTGAAATTGGTGAACGGTTCCCGAACGTTGCTCGAGGTTGACATTGTCCTCTGGAATGGCTGGACAATTGCCGGATTTGCAAATATCTCCTTATGCGATTATCACACACAGACAGTGAGTGTATCAATTTCAAATCATCCATTATTTCCAGTTTACCTATACCTGCCACGAAGGCCAAGAACCTCCCTTGACCACCTCTGCATTCCGTCTCTCTCTACCTCTCTTTCCGGAGAGGATTTTGGTAATTAATTATTTGTGTGTGCCATATGTGGGAATTGTGCTTAATTGAAATCCATTATGAATCTCCAAAGGATTTTGCAGTAATGCTTGCCGTGTTATTCAATATACAGTATGCTGAACAAAGCTGGCACTTCTGTGGTAATCCGTTTTAGGGTCACATATTGGCTTCTATTTGGCATTCATCTGTAAATGAGCCGATGGTTTTCTAGCAGACAAAACGGACACGTATTCGTATTCGAAGCCAGTGAGGCGAATATATCGATAGACACTTGTGTCTATATGAATCCACTTTAGCGTTAAGGATTCTCAACAGCAGTAACGGTATGGTGGTTGGTTGATTGTGCGCCCTTAATTATTCACCATCCGTTGGAAATGAGCCATGTCGAGACAGACAAAACGATTGACTCGATGGAATCCACTTAGCACGAATGTCAGACAGAATGGTGTAGAGATGGGATTATTTACAGGCTATAGAGATTGTGTCTGAGACTTACAGAGTGGGGTGGAGAAGAGTGTTTCAGTCTATTGACTCCTTTATTCGCCCCCTGACTTGATGTTCTTCTGCGGGATTAAAACTGACGAGAGAAGATGGGAATTTATTTCGCTAGAAATTTTTTATCGAAAGCTTCGTCGGACACGCTTTTTGTCATTTTAGAAAGAGTAAATCGGCATTATGTTTGTCAGCCGCAAAAAAATGAATGATGGTTAAACCGAAGAATCAAATATTTAAGAAAAATTATAAGTCACAGACTATTTTCCTTTTAGGTCTCACTGTTTTTCCTTTAGGATAGATTTTTGGTAACATTCCGAGTTAATCGGGTGACACATAGTGGTTCGCGTCTTTGACCAATAGTGGGTTTTAAATTGAGATGAACTCGCACTTCCCTTGCATGGACTCCGCTCACTATGCAATCTCCGTGGCTTAAGGGGTGGCTATCCTCAGTGTAACGACATAGAACGCTCGTTCTATACGCTGCAGCGGTAAGGTCACTATTAGCCAATACGCGAACCACGATGCGTTGCTCAGTAAACTACTAATATGCCAACTTTTGTCATAGTGAAAGTGGTAGGTACATAAGCATGGTCGAGTACCATACCTACTAGGGTGGATACTAGTGATGGGCATAATGACTCTTTTCACTGTGCCAGCACATAAGCTCTGACTCTTTCCAATGAGTCGTTCAAAAAGAGTAGTTCAAAAAGAGTCATACAAAGAGTCTGAAACTTGGGTAATAACATATTCAATAAAAGTCGTAGATGTGCGACCCCAACTTTCAGGTATTGATCGTCCCAAACTCAATCGCACAAATCAATACGTTCGAAATGTCAATGCTACGCAAAAGGAACCTGCTTCTTGTGTTCTATGTAAGAAAGAACATCCACTTCGCAGTTGCCCCGAATTTATAAGCGCCACTTTTGCTGACAAATTTAAAATAGTTAAGCAGAATGGTTTGTGTCTTAACTGCCTTGAAAGGGGACATCTGGTAGCGAATTGTGCAAGTCGTTGGAAGTGTTTCAAATGCAAGAAATCCCATCATACCCTTCTTCACAAAGACGATACTAAAATCAGTACTCCAGTCTCACAAGCGACTAATGGAAACTCGTCGTCGCATCTTCAAGGGTGTTATATGCGTCCACCACCGTCAATTGAGTCACCTCAAAATGTTAATATGGGCTCCGTTAACGGCAATAAGCGCGATGTAGTTTTGGCCACGGCGCTAGTAACTTGTCAAGGAAATAGTCAGTCAGTGGTATTACGAGCCTTACTAGATCAAGGATCTGAGGCATCCTTAATTTCCGAATCAGCAGTGCAGCAGTTAGGAATCGACAGATCTCACTCCAATATTCGAATCCAAGGCATTGGAAGGTCTGCATCGAAAATTGTGAAGGGAAAAGTCCAATTAAAAATGGTGACCCTCTGTAACGAAACTTTGGGCTTTGAAGCATTTATTTTGGAGTAATTGACTAATATACTTCCCCATCGTGCTATCATGTTTGACGGAAAAAGACAACTTGAAGGTTTTCAATTAGCAGATCCTTATTTCGAACATCCAAAGCACATAGATCTTTTACTAGGAGCCGACGTCTACGCCAACCTCATATTAGGAGATGTGCATCGCTTAGAGTGTGGGTTAATTAATTATGCATCTTTTTTTAGTGCGAACGCCTGGTAGCTGGAGATATCATTGTCCTTCTCTGATTGACACAGCTAATAGACGAAAGCAGGTCTTCTGCGATGGTCATCGATATTTTGCTTTAAACAATGGTGTCTGTGAAATGAGGTTCGAGGTTGATATAAGGTGGTCGTCTCTTTTCAACTGAAATTCATTCTTCCACTGTCACCTAAGCCCCAAAAATCCTTCGTAGTTGTACCAGATTCCCCCCGCGTTTCCCTATAACTATATAACTTACGCTGATTCACATCTCTTCAAAACCCTTCCCTTATCAGCTCCGTCTGCACACCAAACAAAAAATAAGAATGTTGTCTGCCCTCGTACCGAATTAAAAAAACGCAAACCTAGAAATGGCCTGAAATTTCCGTACGAACGGACCGGACGGGGCGACAATGATGCCGATAATATCACAATAGAAGTCCTTTTCTCGGAACCTGGCAAAAAAGCGCCGCGCCGGCCAAAACCAGCTTGTTGGGAGGACAGGATCGAGTGAAATAAAAATAAATTGTTGCAAATTGACAGAGAGATTTAGTGTTTGTGTGGTGAGCAATCTACGGATATCCTATCCAGCGTCCCTATCTCGTACGGATGCGTTCTACGATTGAATCATATCGAGCCCAGTAAAATGGCTTGGTATCTTGTGCATACGAAACCGACTTTTTGATTTTAGTCTCACAGACACACACCCTCTGTATCGGGCATTATAAATCACTCTTCTCTGAAGAGCCGTCCAGTTTTTTTTTATTACCAATGACCAGACGACAACGGACGCTAGGACTCCCGGATAGAAAGAAAAACGAAACACTTTGCCACAGACCAAATAGATACTTATGTCCTTTTGTGGAGTTTTCCAATCGTTGTTGGAGATGGCCAACAAGGACACAAATATAAAAACATTTGGACGATACGGAATGGGTTCGGGATAATAGAAAGTTGTTTGTAAGTTAGCACTCGTTTTAAGGTTGGTGTTGACCAGAGATCAGGGCAAAAGAATTGTGTGACCAACAGTCTCTTCTTTCGCTCTCTCTCTCTCTGTTTAAGCTCTCTGTGGGAGTGATGTACGAATGCGAGTACTTATTCCCTTGTCGCAACAGAATGCCTTCACCTCACTCTCTCTGGTGCGCCCTTCAGATAGAGCTACAGAGTTGAGAAACCCAGTGTCGACGACTAGGTGAAAAATGAGCCTCCCATCCTTCTTCTGTTCGTTTTTTCTTTTCTCGGACCGATAGTCCTCTATTGTTCGTCCCTAATGCGGATGAAGATTTGAAATCGACTCAAGTGGACTGTGGAAATAAAAAGAAGCGATTTATTGCAATAAAAAAAGCGATGGAGGTGGATAGGTCTGGTCTTTGAATTTTATCCTTATTATCCGGGTAATATTTCATGAGTATCGGAAAGTTGCTGACCGAATGACATTCTATTCGGATTGTGCTATAGTTGGAGCTCCCTTGGGACGACGTCGACGGTGGCGTTTTATAGTTGAAATAATTCTTTTGTTGAAGTTTCTAAATTGGTACAAATTGGATTGTTTAGATTGAATGGTTGATATGTGAGCATGGGGATTAATGGGTTGATATGTAGGTTGGACCATTCTTCTTCGCCCACTTTGCCTATTTGTCTATGACGGTATGTGGTCTCAATATGGATATCAGAATCCACCTAATCTCACTCGGTAAGTACGCGGGGTTTGCTGAAACCTGGAAATTGTAAACGTAATGGACATCATTCGTAACTTTTCTAGATATTGAGGGAGCCTTAGGGATCCTGACCTAGTTTAATTTCTTCTAAATTAAGGGGATATCCTCTGAACGTAGCAGTGTATGTAGGAGCACTCCTCAAGGTTGTGTGCTTTCTCCTCCCCTCTTTTAAAACATACCGGTCAGTAGGCTGTTGTTGGACGAGTTGCAAAATAACAGCATACGCGGAGGATATTTCTATTGCCATCTCAAGTTAATTCCCTAATACCCTTAGTGAGGTAGCACAGAATGCCCTCAATTTTCTGACAAACTGAGCCGAAGACTGCAGTCTCAGTCTCAATCCAAACAAAACCATTCTTTTTAATAGGAAATATCTCCTGCGTACCGTTGAACCTCTCTGTCCTGGAGGTGGTCCTTCCTGGACAAGGCAAGCTTCCTAGGTCTTGTATTCGATCGCACGAGAAGTAAATGTTACTACTAGGCATTATCAAAAGAAGATTTTTCGCAAATGTCACATACGAGTATCACCTTTATCCACTTGCCCCTTCAATCATACCTATTTGTTGGACATTTTTTCGCCGATCCTCATTTATTTCTTCAGCCGCATTAATCGAACTACTTATCCGATAATCCTTTACACAAAACATTTTTCCAAGGCAACATCATTTTCAGATTCTCAGTAACCGATAGCAGCCTGTCAGTTCCAAATGACTTACTTCCCATATCCAATTTCACTCGATACTCGATATCAATCGATCTTGACATCTTGTAGACCCCGAGACTACTATTATGTGTTATCTATCGAATTCCGGCAAACAGATCAAAAATTTTAGACCGTATTAGCATGGGGGACGAATTCTCTTACGTAGGTACATTATCCCAAGCAAATCTCCTGGGGCTCATTAACGTCGTTACAAAATGCGCTAAATGCATCGCGCACAAAACCCATTCTCAAGATATTTTGCTGGAATCTTTTTCCTGATTCGATTTGTAGATCTGCTCTTCTTCTCCATGTCCCGGTATAGCGGCTACGACGACGGCATCTGCGAATTAAGTAGACGAGATATCGGGAAAAGATATTTCCCCGAGACAACATGGATCGTGGTTCTGCTGCGCTACGGTTGTGTAAGCCCCGCGGCGGGGAAGACAATCTTTTGCTTGTGTTTTCTCATCTTCAACAACATGAAATTATCAGATTGTCGTAATGTTGACTTAATTACGACCTTAACACTCTTCTTAAGACCGTGTGGCGGTAAGTCAATGTCTTCCTTCTTCTGTCGTGTCGTCCCTCCTTTGGGCTAGCAACGGTAAGCGGGCGGGCCTGGATAAGGCTGACTTTGTGATACTGAGTTGATTTTGCCGGAGTCGGTTCTTTTTCGCCTGAAGCGTCGTGATTTTCAAGTTGTTTAAAATCGAAGATTCGTGAATTCATGGCCTCCGGGGGCGATGCACAACATTAAGTTGTCAGAATTAATTTGTTCTCGCTGTGTAGTGCTTTTATTTTTGCGTGTTTGTTATTCAATGGGCTGGGGCCTTTTTTCTGGTTGGAACTACATGAGATATTCAGCTCGCGGAGGGCAAAAAAATAAAAGCAAAGGTCAAAGTAGATGAGCTCCTAATAGGATGGTGAAAGATGAATTAGATAAGACACCTGGTTGGCGATTGTTTTGTAGATAACTTGATTTGACTCAAAAGAAATAAGAATTCGCTTGCAAGCAGCTAGGCATGTAGTTTCTTTCTGAGTCATATAGGTTCCTTCTGATCCGAATAGGTTCGCTCTGAGCTACATAGGTTCCCTCTGAGTCGTATAGGTTCTCTCTGAACCGTTTAGGTTTCCTCTAATCCGTATAGATTTCCTCTGAACCGTAGAGGTTCCCTCTGAATCGTATAGGTTCCCTCAGTACCATATAAGGTCCCTCTGAATCGTATCAGTTCCCTCTGAACCCTATCGATTCCCTCTGAACCGTATAGGTTCTCTCTTAACCGTATCGGTTCCCTCTTAACAGTGTAGATTCCATATGAATCGTATTTATTTCCTCTGAACCGTATAGGTTCCCTCTGAACTTTTAAAGTTCACTCTGAATAGCTTCCTGCACCATTTTCTCAAGTAAACCAGGATTAGGAACCATTTATCAGGATCCTGATTATGATATTTACCAAAAATCGATCGACGCTGAACACAGAATGTCAAATAAAAAAAACCTATTTAATTATGTCCTCGAGTAGCGTGATTTGCACGGATTGATTTAAATTTGTTTCTCGGGAAAAAAAATTGAGCACCAGCCTGTCTGTCAGACTTCATCCCCCCTTCCCTATTTCGTTGTGTTGTCGTCCGTCTGGAAAAGAACATGAAAAAAAATCGTGAATAAATTATTTGCCAACTTGAGCCTTTATCGACCATAACCGCGCAACGCTCCCTTTTTTTCTCGCTCGTATTATTCCCAATTCAATCCGCTCCGGGCTTTTTTTGCCGGAATGGTCGTCCTTTCATAGTCGATTCGTTTATCCTGGCCGGATACGGGTAGACATAATACGCGAAATACGAAGCTTAGCGCCGCCGACGAGTGCAAACAACTCACTCTGAGTAACACAACAATGTGTGCAGAGTGGTGGTTCCCGGAAAAGCTTGCCATTTTCCCTACATAAATACATGCACTCCTGGGATATTTGCATAACAATCCCAGTTGTTGTTCTTCGGCTGGTGGACAACGACGCGGCATGGCTTTTTGTTGAACCATAGTCCCAACCAATTCGACAGCACGGATGAAAGCATACCATTCCCAAAATGTCCTGGTCAAGAAAAATGTGTGTGAGCGCTTATGTCCACGATGGGTTGAGATCAGGCTATTTTTTCCGGATCCAATATTCATCGGCTGAAAAGAAAATCTTTTCATTGAAATATTGGATTATTATCGATTACACGCAAGCTGGGATTGTTCAACGCAGACGATCTCCATGGCGGTGGTGTGTTCATGAAGAGTTTATCCCCCCGGATTTGGAGGTAGGAAAATTGATGAATATGCTGCCGCGGGATCAAGGATAATTTGTGCATCAGTGGCAAACAGTAGCTTTTCACAGTAGGCTTTTCTCCATAAGGTTCGGTTCAGTCGACAGGAATGCAATATGCTTAATCTAGGTATTGGCAAGGGGTCACACGAGAAGGTTGTAGATTGTGTGGGAAATCCACATGTGTGTACCGTGTCCAGAGGGGTACAAGCGAATTAATTGAAAAGGTGCAGATTTCATTCAGTGAGAACAGTGCGAAAAAACGGAAAGGCGATTTTTATTTAATTGATTTATTTATGGAAATAATTCAATTTGAACATTTTTTTTTGTGTATGTTGGGATGAAAATTTCAATTTTAATTCGAGAGAGGATTTACTGGAGCTTATGACATTCAAGTGTGTTTTTTATAAAACGGAACCCACGAAAAAAGTAAGGCTTACTTTTCAATTTAGGTTAGGTTAGGTAAGAGGATTGCCGCTGACGCAGTAGGTGTCCAGGTTGGGCGCATTTGCCGCCCTCCTCTGGCTTATTGAAGTTGCTAGGTGATCAATCCGCTAAATTGAATCAGGTGACTCAACGAGATGGTGCTGGCCACAGCTGCAAACTCTTGGAAGCAGTTAAGTTTTGAGGCGTTTGTAATTAAGGATTGAACATTCACCCAGAGTATGTGCGATGGTATCCATCTCATATCTTCTCCATAGGTTGCTGGAAGTCAGTCCCAATCTTTTCGCGTGAGATGCATTGAGACAATGTCCTTTTAGCAAGTCGACTGTCGCTATAAATTTGTTTCTATGAATTTGAGCAATCTTCTTCTTTTGCTCAGATTAGGTGATAGCCACAAGGCTCTGGCTACCTTGCAATCCGTTCTGATCATCCATTCGGAATTTAATTTAGTCCATATGACCGTATCTATTTGGTTTTGCGATATGTGACAGTGACCCAGATATTTAAAATGGGGGGGGGGGGGGGGGGGGGCGGGGTGGCCTCGGCTCTTGAACCTCTCCTCTCGATAGCCCATAGGCCTTCTCGCAAACTTGACTCCTGTTTGTGTCGATTTCACTCCTCTGCCTTGCCAGATCGTGTAATGAACCACCCCTATGCGAACGCGAGGGCATGTAATCCGTTCGGCAACCATTTCATCCTTATCACACAATTTTTTTAATTATTCCCCATTTTTACTTCCCCTGGCCTATGCATTTTTGTTAATACATAAAGAACAACGAGCGGCGAAAACCCCGCTCACGTTTCCCGAACTGAGCTACAGACCGTTGCAATCGCCTTGCTTTTTTAACCGCTCTCCGTGCGCTGCGTCGTTTTTCCTTACGGGTTTCTCAGGCACACGCCTTCAAAATCCGTTACCAGGAGTTCAACTGTTCATTGATTTGTCCTGGAGTCGAGAGCTCGCCAAATGCTGTGAGGTGTCTGATTGTTTTTTTTTTCGGATAAACCTCCCATTGAGCCGCTCTCCGGTTCCGAGGTCAAAACTTTCGAGTTTCCACTATCCACTGGTGATCCGACACTGATAGCAAGTCCGAAACACGCCAGCCCCGGATTTTCCCCTATTATACTTAATGTTGTCAGGGTAATATCAATTACCTCAGTCCTGTTCCTGGTAGTAAATAAAGGTTTATTAGGCTCTCACGTCGCAGCCGATAATGACCACAATTTTCATCACTGCTTGTTGTTTGTAATGTGATAGCGCAGTGTGTTGAGGCATCAGTCTCATGTCTGACTACCGGCGTTTCGGGTTCGAATCCCGTCCACGACGACGTTCGTGGCCATGGATGTGCAGGAGGTTCATGTTGGCAACTGCATTCTCCGAAACCAGTTTATGCCAACGAAACGTCAACTGGGCCACATGGAACAGTTGACGTGCTATGCCCCACAAGGGGTTAGGGCAATTTAGTATGTTTGGGTTTCCCGTTCTCAGACCACAGCCGAGGCAATCGCAAGCATTTAGCCTCCCCCTACACCCCGTCCACAAAGGAACGACACATAGCTCCCGTCGTCCTTTCTCCTGTGGACTGCAAGGCAGGCAGACTCCCTCACGGCCATAACACACCATTTATTTCACAATTTGAAAACTATGTACGTTAAGAGCATATTATCCAGTTCTATTTTATGTATGACTAGTTTTGTACTGCCTCAGTCCGAAATTGAGGCAGTACAAAATCCATTTCTAGGCCCTGAGAGTGGAATTTCGCATTAGGCAGTACGAACATTCCATGTGTACATTAAAACAACCTTTTGCCACCGCAACATTTTGACTCATACTACCTAAAGTTAAAATTTACTCCGGCCCACCGTGAAATATATTTCCGCTTTAAGCAGTATGGTGCTACCGCGGATTCTCCATAGAAATATACAGTCATTTTCACAAGAGCGTATACTTTGTAACTTTTTAATGCACCATTTCTCAAAGAGTGGTGGGGGACTTTTAGTTACCTGCATTCTTCCTCTTTTTCGCATTGTATAAATTTGGTCATTCTAAGTTCAAGTAGGAGAGTGATAAGACGTCAAGTGAAATGAGTGCGATTTACAAAAAACGATTCGAAGCTGTGTTTTTAGTAAGTCATCCGAAAGGACCAAAAATGACACCTGCATCGGCCGGAAAGTACCTGAAAGTTTCGACACAGTTTGTGAATAAGTGGATAAAGCGTTTTAAAGATACTGGAAATGTAGACGATCTACCTGGTAGGGGTAAAACCCGAAGCACTTCAAAAACCCAGGATAAGGCCATCATTGATATTTTTAAGAAAAATCCGTCCGTTACTACCTTAGTGCAAGCAAAGGAAATGTTATCGAAGAAGAATATTTACGTGTCCTTGAATACGATTCGGCGAAGATTACAAGAGGAAAACATCAAAACCAGGTATGCCTTGATGAAACCATTACTTACCGAAAACCAGAAGCGAAGACGTGTAGAGTGGGCTAAGGAAAACATCGATCGTGATTGGGACAACGTGATCTTTACGGATGAATCAAGTTTTGCTGTAAATACGTTCAGGAGACGAGTGTGGTCACAAAAAGGAGAAGCTGTCGTGAACCGAACCGTTAAACACCCTGTGAAGGTCCATGTTTATGGATGCTTTTCTGCACGCGGTTTCGGAAAATTAATAACGTTTACCGGAATTCTTACTGCTGAAAGGATGATCATTTTGTACAAGAAATGATTATTGAAGTCTGCTAGGATGCTATATGGCAACGACAACACCGATTGGTTTCTACAAGAAGATAACGATCCGAAACATAGAAGCCGGTTGTGTACACGCTGGAAAGAAGAATGGGATTAATGGGGATTAATGAAGCAGAAGCTTCAAGGAAAGCAAATAAAAGGAGCAGCACATTTAAGGCGAACGCTACAAAAAAATTCGGAAGAACTTATCGACAGACTACGCGGAAAAATTGGCCGAAAGTTGTCACCGAAGATGCCAGTCAATAATCAATAGTGACGGCGATTGGACCATGTATTAAATATAATTGCGAAAATGTATTTTGTATTTATTTTACTTTCAATAAAAAATAAAATTTCTTACTTGTAACATTTTGTTTTTATTTTGTGAGGTATACGGTCTTGTGGAAATGACTGTACTTAATACTAGAAACGGCTAATAATAGAAATTGTTCGCAGCAACCTCAAAGTCATGGTAATCCTCCGGTGGTGTGTTTCATCATGGACCGTATAGAGTAGAGACAATTACTATCAAGGAACACAAACAGCTTATCCGGATTAGTGCCAATGTATACTTGCGATTTGCTGCAAGAGAAAATACGGTTTTATGGCTTGTTGTTTTGGTAATGCGTACTCGTTATCTTTTTTTTTGCGGCCAACCGGAAGTAAAAATTGGCACTGCCAATAGCTACTTCCAATCTGCACTGTGCGCTTAGATATGGGTAGGTGGGTGAAATTTGTTGCATGTCCGATGGGACAAGTGGCGCAAAAATTCGAAAAGAAAGTGTTGACTTTCGGCAATAAAGAGGAAATGGTGTTAATTTTTGTTCCATCGAACGTAGGTAGATCAAAGAAGTCAATGAGTACATTTCATTTCTGATGTTTTTTCTTATTGGAAGTAACCAAGACGGAACGATGGCGAGTGAATTCGCAATAAACTCGTCTAAAACAAACTGAACGAGGTCACGAAAAATCATGAGTATACTCGGAATTAATTTTTTGCCCGCCATCCCAATTTCCATATATCATATCAATCTTCATTTGCCCATTAAACATTCACTTAACAAAATATTCGCATCATAAATTTTGCAGACCTTTCCTTTCTCCGTGCTTCGGCTATAAATTATGAGATCAACTATAAAAATAATTTGAAACTTTGGTTTCATTTTGCTATTCATGCGTATCATTTTTCTATTTGATCAGGTTATCTATTTTTACTCTTTTCTATTTTTTTTTGTTTAGACTTTTCATTTCAATTCATTCGCACTTCAATAATTTATCACTTTTGCAAAAGATTGATGTTTTCAACAGTCGAAAAAATAATATGCCGATTAATTTACGTCTATCATATAGATGTATCTTTGGTTGAGATCTTTTGATCTTTTTTTTTCGTTTCTATTTTTTGAAATAGGTCTCAAGCGGATGGACATGTGTGCTCTTCTGTTAATTTTTTTGTCGTCCGGTTCATTCTCGCAAGAAAGCCCAGTGGAAATGTTGGTTTTATGGACTTTTCTGTTTGATGGTATCAGGAAGAAAATTTTAAGAGAAAGGTTTGAAAAATTCAATGCGGAACTTATACTAGTGATAGAGTTTATAAATCCAATTTAGTAATGACACGACAAGAGGAGGCGTTTCGTTTTTTTTTTTCGAAAGAATGCCACTAAAGCTAATACATATAGTGAAAAACTGGATCCTGCACCCGAGGTTTCCATTTCTAGGATTGAATCAATTTAGAAGCGAAATTTTCCAAGGCAACTTCGGCCTTTCTGTTGATTTGCTTCTAAGTGAAACGTCGTCAAATTATTTTTTTCTTTTTTTTTAACGCCTCTGGATGGTATATTTGCGGAACCCTTTCAATGATTTTAACTACAAACAACTGTCGAGACAGAAGTTGTTTGATGATATTTCTAACTGAAGCAACTCTTCCGCAGAAATTCAGCATTTGTTCTAACCGTTTAACATGCCATAGCACACAAGAGGCAAGCCTCCTTCGAATATATCCATAAAAAAAGTTTTTATCCCTCAGCAGTTCTTATCATGTCCTAATCTATCAATTTTCCAATTACACGCCCTGTGAGGTTGCCCATTAATCTTTCATACTTTTTTTTTCTTTTTAATACAGAAGAATATAAATATAATTAACGAGTTGATAGTACTAAAAATACCACCCTGCGCGGATGATACGGATATAATTAGACCTTCTCGGATACAAATTTTTTTTTGGTCCGTTCTCCTTTTGTACAATATATCGTCCAAAAAGAACACAGATCCAAATGAAACACCCTTGTGTTTTTCCCACTAACCAGTTTGTGTCACTGAGACCGAACAATCTTGTTCTAAAAATATTCAAATCAGATCAGATAAACTAATATACATACTCATACAAGAAAAAAAAGAACATAAATCAGGCAGTCAGGCAAATCGAAAGATTAACTTTTAGGAAGATCGCATCATGAGAAAAAAAGAAGCTCGTCTAGGAAAGAACAACACAAAAAAGCGTACGAAAAGAAAAAAAAATTAAATATTGTACTCAAAATATTGTTCGTTGTTAAGACAGATGGGAATTTGAATAGAATGTGATGAATTGTTTATAAATTCGACAAAATGGATTTTTTAAATGTCAAATATTTTACTATGCCAAGTCACGACAAAAGAAAGAAGAAATGAAATATGGAAGCGTGTCTCGTTGAGCCGAAATTTGGGATGATTAAGTTAATTATTTATGAATTTTGATTTTGAATTTATTTATATGTTAAAATTATGGGAATGATTAATGTTAAGAAAATATGTTTTGCATATGTTAGAGGGAAAAAAATAGTGTGGAATGATATATGTAGAGTCCTCTTTAAGTGGAAACGGGAATCCAGACTGGTTACCAGTAGGAAGTCAATTTAAACCCATCAATATCCCAGTCTTTTTTTTAACGGGAATGGTGAGGTAATTTCTGATTGACAAAGTGTCCTACCCAAGGTTTTATGGTGCTTAAGCCGGACATACACCATCCGGAATTCCTGTCCGGAAAAAAACTGATTAGGCCCGGCCTTCCGGTTTGCCTGAATATAGAATACACCATACACCATCCGGAATTCCTGCCAGAAAAACTGATCAGGCCCGGCCTTGAGGAATTCCGGATCGTGTATTACTGCTTCAGGCCGCCGGACAGGCCTTTCAGGCGGCCGCATGCATAATTGGAAATCGATCTTATCGCCATAGAATGAAAGTATCTATTGGATTGAATTGTACGGCATTTTACTTTCCATGTCCAAGTTTCAGATACATTCGTCTATTGAAATAAACTGCAGTGAAAATTCATTTTAGTCACGCGGCCGGACAGGCCTTTGAGGCGGCCGGATGGATAATTATTATCCATCCGGCCCCAAGGCGACCTGTCCGACGGCCTCAAAGCGGGCTGTCCGGCCGCCTCAAGGCGAACTGTCCGGCCGCGTGACCAGAATGAATTTTCACTGGAGTTTATTTCAATAGACCAATGTATCTGAAACTTGGTCATGGAAAGTAAAATTCAATTCATTAGATAGAATGATATTTCGAATCTCTGGCGCCTCAAGGCGGCCTGCACATGCCATTCACGATCCGGAATTCCTCAAGGCCAGTCCTGATCAGTTTTTCCTGAGAAAAATCAATGAATGTGTGTAGTGGAGGTCTGGCGGAAACGATTTTCCTTCCGGCCGCCTGAAACGGCCATACGTACACAATCCGGAATTCCTCAAGGCCGGGTCTGATCAGTTTTTCCGGACAGGAATTCCGGATGGTGTATGTTCGGGTTTAGGAGCCTTTTTCAATTTTCAACTGTTGAACTGTTGTCATTTCGTTTGGAAAGACGACTGACTGACGGATTGACGGATTTGTGCTTACTGACCAGCACTACAATCCGAATCCATATCTTCTCGTTATGCGCAGGTGATTCAACTGTCACTTCCAATTTCGTTTAAACTGTTTCGCTATTTCTATAGAGCCTTCAAGGGAGCAGACAATTGACTGTACCCTGTTGACGAGGTACTCCGTCAACGAGGTAAAAACCGATTCGTCCTTTCGTCTTTCCTCCTTTCATTTTATGATCCTTTCGTCTTTTCGTTCTTTCGTTTTTTTATGCCTACGTTTCTTCATCTTTATTTTTTTGTCTCTTGATCACTTCGTCCTATTTCGTTTGCCCGTTGTTTTATTACCCCCTCCCCCCTTTTTGGCACTTCCTCCTTTTGTCCCTTATTTCATCCATTCTTTCCTCCTCTGGTCGCCTCGACTATTGGTTACTTTCTTTTTTTCGCTTGTCTTTAGTTCCTTGTACACTCTAGTCGAGTATTTTGTATTTTCCATCCTTTAATTTTTTTTATCATTTGGTCCTTTCATCCCTTCGTCATTTGGTTTTTTCAGAATACTTTTCAAAATACTTTTCAGAATCGAAAATTGAGGAGGAGAATTCGAGAAATGTCAGATCCTGATCTGTTCGCAGAAACCCATTGGTTCTCGTGACCCAGCATTTAATTTCTCATATTAAGGAAAATCATATGATCACCTTCTATACGCGACTCCCACTTGCATTAGAGCGCTTCGCAACGACTATTCATCGCAAGGCTAGTGAACCGTTTTTTACCGTCGCCATGCAATAGCTCATTTTTGTACACATCCTTACGGACGAACTTACAACTCATGCTTCCGATAGGGGACCACGTGCGATGAAAACGAAGAGAGTGAGGATATGAGGTAAAAAAATAGATAACGTCAACAAGACATAGAAATGCCCCTTGAGGGGTCAAGGATATTAGTCCTATGGAATAGGAATGAAATAGGGAGTTGGGGAAAATCTACAAAATTATCTCGCAAAATTAAATTTCAGTTGCTATTAGCCCGGGGAATAAAGGCATACTCCCTTGCAAAAGGTTCGGTAGTTCTAATTTTTTGATATGTTATATAAGCCGGTCCCGTAGTTAAGAATGCAAGTTTCTGACCTCCCACCCCCTGTGCGTTCCCTGTGGCACCCCTAAAACCCACAAATTTCCGGCTATTTTTCACTTTATTGCACATATCTTTTTAATTGTGAATCCTAGCGAAAAACATTCTACCAGAAAGTTATAGAGCACCAAATTTCCTATAAATTTGATTGACAAAATTTTTCTGTCAAGCTGTTATCTTAAGAATTACGAGCTGTCAAAGTTGCACATTTTTTGTAAAAACTATACGTTTTGGATGGTGTTGTTGTGTTTTTTTTGTTCTATTATCCCGAAAACGGCACATTTTCATAGAGAAAGTTATCTTGAATAGTATTTAATAATATCTGTAGTATAATTGTATAGTTTCAATTAAGCAATAATTAGAGAAACTTATATTTTCATCCGCTTATTTTTGTGGTGTTTTGAAGTCTCAGCTTGTTCCTCGTTGACTTCTTCAACAAGTAGTTCAGTCGGATCATCTTCATAATCATTAATTATTATGTCCGCTTTGTTGCTACAGCTTTGTCCACAACAGTTTTTGCAAATTACGGAGCACCTTAGACCGCTCTTTCTGCAACTACAGGCCTTAGTGCAGCCTTTTTTGCACTTACTTGAAATGCATTTCAGGATAGATTGAGGAGCTGGATCTCTGGTGGTTTTGATAGGAGCAAGTCCTTGGCTGTCCCTTCTCCATCCCCAGTCCAGAGGGTTTTTAATTTGGCTGTGCCATGTCTGAAGTTGGTGATAAGTCCGAAAGATGTGGTACATAGCTGCATCCTGAGTCGGTGGTAGCTTTGAAAGATTCAACTTGTTACCTTTAGCAGACTTCGAGAATAGTTGATATCGCAAAGCTTCTAATGTTTTTGTTGTGTCACCGCCATATACCTATAGAGCAAGAAATATACGCTCTCCTGCTTCAAAAATGGCCGAAACACTGGCGTTAGGATTTCTGAAGATATTTGCAAATTCATGCAGGGTTGGTTTGTTTTCAAACAAAGTGCAAAACTTGGTTTTACCAAATCTAAACAGGGAGGACGTGGTGTCGCACCCACTCAAAGCGTGAAGAACAAGCCGATTTTGCGATGCTGAGTACTTATAGGATGCTGTGGTAAATAAAATGTCAGGGGAACCACATCTTCCAGGCTTTCGGAATTAAGTGGGGAGATCTTGAGCCAAAGAAGTCATGAGAACAAGCAAATCAACGTACTCCCCGATGGTCTCCACAGTATCATACTCTGCAGCAAGGCTTATTGCAGATGTTACAATAAGTACATCAGCATCTTTAATCGCTTGCTTCACATTTATATTGTTTTGATTGAGTGTCTCCTTCAGGAGTGAAATAAGGCGAAGTTTGTTGTTTTCGTTCGCTAGGAACTTTTCGTGTGGCACTTGATTGATTGTTGTTCCATCAATAATTACATCAATTGATGCGTTCACACTCCACCTTCTGAACCTTGTAACTCTCATCTCAGAATCCAGGGGATAACCACCAAAAATTACCATAACGTTTGCTCCGTAATGATCACGAATGAATTTCACATACTTTATACAAATTTCATTGAAACTGTCAATCCTATTCCATATGACCTTGTGGAGAAGGAATCCACCTTCTACGACTGCAGTTCGATTGGGTAGAAGTTCGGTTGGTTGTGGTAATGGTGAAAATGCTGTATACAGAGACGATTTTGTACCCTTACGCATACCGACAAAACAATCAAAAACGTATAGTTTTTGTAAAAAATGAGCAATTTTGGCAGCTCGTATCTCTTAAGATAGTAGCTTCACTGAAAAACTTTGCGCATTAAACTTATTGGAAATTTGATACTCTATAACTTTCTGGTAGGAAGTTTTCCGCTAGGATTCACAATTAAAAAGATATGTGCAATAAAGTTAAAAATGACCGGAAATTTGTCGGTTTTAGGGGTACCACAGGGAACGCACAGGGGGTGGGAGGTCAGAAACTTGGATTTTTGACTACGGGACTGGTCTATATAACATATCAAAAAATTAGAACTACTGAATCTTTTGCTAGGTAAGGTTACCTTTTCAGACTCTATTCCCCGGAGTATATACTCAGTGATGCATTTTAGTGGATAGTTTTCCTCAGCCGGTAATACAATCCATCATCATTCATTCGCAAGTTACTTTCAAACAAAACTGATCGTTTTATCGCTGCGAATCGGTTCTAACTTCGACAAGTTACGTGTCTTATACCACGGTTGTGTGGGGGTAGAGAAGAAATAATAATTTTTTTTTTCCGTTATAGTTTTCCGTTGCGTTTCTGCGACAACCATTTTTTTCAACAACCGTTTTATCGACATAAATTTCTTTTACACCGTTTTTTCATTGTATCGCTCTCGGTTGCATTGTTTGCAACGTTTTTTTTTCAAAGGATGTTATTTTGTTGCAAGAAAGATGTTTTTTTTTTAGCTGCGAATGGAGTATCGGATGAGAGAAGTTTTCTTGTTTTATACATATGAATGATCACTAAGATTTGACAGCATCATAAGCAATCATAGCGCAATTAAACGAAACTTCTGCGTCCATGTCGCTTACTGGAATAGTGATTTCCAGATTGAGATGATTTCAGAAACTATTTCGAATGTTCTTTTCTTCAAACTTTCACACTTTTCCACTGTAGCAATAATTTTGTTTCACAAATTTTTTATCGAAGCTTCTGGTTGAGCCGTTTATTACGAGCAATGTGTGGTCTCCATCACTCTAATAACCATAACACTCTCCAGCTTATGTTTCCAGTTAACATTTATTGCATATTGCCCCCGTATCCAATATAAATTCAGTGAAAATCCGTGAACTAGGAAAATTCCAAAGGTGCTGAAAGATTTGTACAAGTGACTACAGACCATTTTCATTGCCATCATTATTTTTATGATTTACTCGAAATGGTCCACCACATTCAGTTGCCATCATCTATATCTCGCCTCCCACAAGGCTCTTTTCTAGACACTTTAGTGTTTTCTTTTTCAGTTCTTCTTTCGTAATATCGTGGTGCATCCACACTGCCTTCGATATGACCGATTCGTTGCAATTTTATTTGAATCCAAGCATGAAATACAAGCAATGGACAATATCTCCGTAGCGAAAGTTATAAAAAAGAGTTGCCTATAGGGCGAAAGAGCTACGCTGACCATTAAATCCGACGAAAAGGATATTCCAGTTAATTAGAACTGCATGTGCTGTACAAAGGACAACAATCTAGTCATGCAAAAAGATAATAATTCCACTATAGCATTTGAGGGTGGTGCTATAGTGGCACTGGTGGCTGCAATTATTTTATCATTTTATAGTCTTCCAGTCATTAGCTGTAAACACATTTTAATGTACTCAACTGGCCTGGGGCTTTATGGGCTGAAGTGCGCGTAGTAATATTTTGCAATGGTTGGGTAATGGCTAAGTTGATGGCGGTTATATATTTTGCAGGATATAAAATTCTTTTATTGATAATAATGTTCGCGTTAATCGTACAATTGAATTGACCGGCCGGAGAGAGAAAGTACTCGTATATGGTATGGGGAAGCAACATCGAGTGCTGATGTACCGAAAAGCGGATAATTTATGTGTATATGAATTCGATTGAAGCTGAAATGCTAATCATCATCACAACTTCTACTTATAGATGCAATGGAAGGATGAGGGTTTTATCGCACGAAGGGAATAAAGTGAAAATCTATTTGAGGGTGGGTTAAGAGTGAATTTTCTCTATAGGCAGTACAAATTCAATATTCTATGAATTTTCTGTTTGTAGATTTAGTGTTTTTCGAATTCGAGTTCCAGTAGTTCCTTGATGAAGATCCTTTAACCAAGTATAAAACATATATGTACATATGTCGTGGGCTTTTAGAGCGAAACCCGTCACTTCACGAACTTCCCGGCTAATAGTGTACTGATTTGATTACATTGTGTGCCGCCGTCATTTCAGGAAATCCTGGCAAATCGTGAATACGAGGGTGGTTTGAAAAGTTTCCGATCTAATCAGTGGCAGATCCAGAGGAAGTCCATGCTACCCTTTCAAATATTGCAAGGTAGGTTCGTACTACCTAAAGCGGGAATTTCCGCTTTAGGCAGTACAAACTAACCTTACATAGATTATCATAAAATAACAACTCAATGGACATATAGTTTCGCAAGATGCCAAGCGCTTATCAGATTCGACAGGACTGTGGGGCCACCCTAAATATGAACATTTTTGTTGATTGGGAGCAAGTACCGCAGAAGTATGTCAGTCCAATTTTTAGGGGTTTGAGCAATTATTTAAACACTTTTGAGCCAATACATTACTGACGAAAACAAAAGCAATTATCTCAACCTCAGTTGGGTGTTTAAATTTTAAAAATGTGGAGTGACGTATAGGCCACTTTCTAAGCCCACCCATTGGCCTTTGGACTATGCAACATCAAACCACAGATTGTGGCAACTCGAACCACAAACAAACATAATGAATAAAACTGCAAATCTCCTTTACACACCCAGACCATTTACACTTGATTGCATGTCAAATAATCGTAAATATTTAAATAAATGTTCTTGAACCACCTCAAACCGATATGCCTACGATAGAAGTCATAGGTTGAGTACATTCTATGTACCGTATGCCAATAATACAAGGTACTGCCCGGATACTATGTATCTGGAAGAAGCAAAAAAGTTGTAAGAGGAGAGGAGGCCGCAACAACAATTGAGACGAGGCACTTGGACAAAGTGTGTAGAACATAGTAATCAACATGAATTGCTTATTAGGCTCCGACGATCGTATTCATTTAACAGCAATCATATTTTACAAAGAAACCCATTGACTTCGGCCGTCGACGTTTCGAACGCTTGTAATGACAATGTGTGAGAGAGAGTTGATGTTGAAATTATTTGACCATAGGACAGGTGAAGGTGAAAAGTCATTGAGTGAAATGTGGTGCCACCCGGTGTGAGTGTTGTATTGAAAGCAGAAAAAAGTTGAATAGGACCTAGGTTTTTTTTTAGCGGAAGAATTAGGTACCACGCGGAAACCTCATTATTGAGATGGGAGACCTAAACTCCATTTCAGGTAGAAATCTAGAGCTAGGTGCTAAGCGTGGAAAGTGCTATCTTAAATGGGGCCAGATATTGGCAAAACAAATATTACGTCGTGACATGGCTCCATGCTACCAGACTCAATCTGCATTGGTCAAATTATTCTAGTGACGATCTAGTCACATACGGAAGGCAGATGGAGCCGACCATGCTCTCCATGTATAGTAAACCATTATCCCACCTCCACCGCGAAAGGCCAATATATTCCTAAAGTCGGATCTGATCTAAGCTGAAAATGTTAGGCCCAGTGGATTTGGTCCAAAGATCCTATGCTACAATTGTAAGGATTACTCTCGAGACTGCAAGAAGCCACGTAGTTGCCATGGGCGTGGCCGTACAATCATAACGAATTGTCCCTCGTTTAAATGGATCAAAAATCCGCGAAAACGGAGCCTGTGTCCACTCCTAATTAGACTTTTTGTGCCTTACGTTTATTATTAAAGACAGCAAAACTTAAAATAATCACGGCCCCTAATACTGACTTTTGACATGGATATGTCTTATAGCTGGGGGTCATCCTAAAAATCAGTCCGTCACACGAAATGTCTATTTTTCTACTCGGGGGTCAGAAGAGGAAACAAGCCCATCGAAAATTTTTCTTTTCTGGTTGTGCATGTCGTTTGAGTGAAGTGGTCATTGTGCATGGCTGTTGCTTGTAGATCCGCGCGGGCGGTGCACTTGCGGGGATCCTGTGTGTACATGTTGGGATGTTGATTTGATAGCGATAAAGGTTGACGTTGTGGACGGCAAGAAATAACATAGTGTACGGGTGAACGGGCGGACTTTCAATGACCTTCAATTTCCGCCAATTCCCATTCATCATTTAATAAAATAGCCCGTGTTGTACTATCTGAATCACTAGGGTCCCAGAAAAGGTAGCAAGTAAGTAGTCAGTTCGACTAACATTTGGACATGCGCAGACGCAATTTGAGAGAGTTTACATAGTTCCCGCCCCCCCTCCCCCCCCCCCCCCCCAAGATGAGCGGATGAAGTTCATTCGAGCCAAATCGGGTGATCCAGCGACTGTGTTTGTGCATTTGCAATGGCGGCGATTTGAGGTCTGACTGGTCCACAATGTGGGCCCCCACCCCACGTGCAATAAACAAATAGAACAAAATGGCGGATTTATACTAGGCGAGTTAGAATCTCTCAAGTCCCGAAATAAAGAAATATTCGTCGCAGGATGTTATATGTTATGATGTACATTCAGAGGTCTGCAGAAGATCAAATGCCCCCCTTCCGCAAAAATTCCAAAATGTTCAAAATGGCTGGAATCCAAACAAATAAAATAGCGCACGTGTACTACATATCTGAATCAATAGGGTCCCAGAAAAGCTAGCAAGTAGTCAGTTCGACTAACATTTGGACATGCGCAGACGCAATTTGAGAGTGTGTACATTACATAGCTCCCGCCCCCCGAAGATAGAGATAGAGCGAGAGCCATCGCGGATGAAGTTCATTCTATCCAAATGGTTGTGCATTTGCAATGGCGGCGATTTGAGGTCTGACTGGCCCACAATGCGGCCTCCACCACACATGCAATAAACGTATCATAAAACAAAATGGCGGATTCGTACTGCGCGAGTTAAAATCTCCCAAGCCCCGAAATAGAGAAATATTCGTCGCAGGATGTTATAGTTCCAAGCAGCTCATCGTGACATGATGTACATTCAGAGGTCTGCAGAAGATCAAATGCCCCCCCCCCCCCCCCCTTCTGCAAAAATTACAAAATTTTTCTTGTGCATTCTCTTTGTGCGTGTGTTGGAATGTTTTGTTTACTTTTGTTATTTTAGTTTCCCTTTCTGTTTGCTGGACACAATCGCATAGAGTGGCACGCGTTACTTGAGAAACGGATTGTGTGTGCCGGACCCGGACTGTTGATTAAAGGGGCGGAATGAGACGGATAGTGTGGGAGCGATTTTGCAATAGATACACAAACACAATACACGTCCGATTGGGAAAATATGGTGGGAAGCGTGATTGCGATTAGCAGAAACGTACTCAGCGAAATGTTGATAGGCTGCAGTCTGCAAACTGTACTGAACGGGTAGATGGAACAGGGTGCACGAGAGGAGGTGAATATTGCACACACGCGATGCAAACGAAAACGAAACGATCCCGCGAGAGAAAGGAGCCCAAGCGGACAGGACAAAGCAAAGCAGAATTTATGACGAGTATCTACACTGCCACCAGATACATGGGTACATGGATATGTCTTATGCCTACCGAAAGCGTGGGACGTGTTTTCTCGAATGATTTCATCCAGTATAACTATACTGGGATCTTTACAAAACTTACGTCGATATCTTCAACACAACAGGTTCCACGCAGTCGGTAGTCATAGACATATCCATGTTCCGATGTATCTGCATGCAGTGTAGATACTTTGTATCTTTTTTTGAATACGACCGAAACGACGCTTCCCATTACGTTTTGGACACGGTTCTCTCGCAAGTTTATGTACATCCCAGTCCCGCGTCGAAAAAAAGTATTCCGTTACGGGAAAGGAATGTCTGGCTATGGTATGGGCGGTCGACAAATTAAGATCATTTGTCGAGAATTAAAATTCAGCGTGATAACTGATCATCACTCTTTGTTATGGATGAATCATTTATTAGACCCAAGATGGGAAGTAATTATTTTGAGATACTACATCGAAAGGGGACACAACGTCTCGTACCCGACTCACTTTCTCGTTCGGTACCGGAGCGTCATGTATAGTATTTCAAGATCATAGGGAAGTGGACTGGTATTAGGATTTAAAATGATAGGTTGAGGATAACTCTTAACACATTTCCGGATTTTCTAGTTCAGGACGAAATTGTCCTGAAAAAGATTAGAGAAACATAATCGAAGCTAAAGAAATGGGGAGTCGAGTGGAAACGTGTGCTATTCACATCGGACCGCGTACGACGACTCGAACGTGAGATAAATGTCACAAGACAATTTGCTATTCTGAATTCGCCTCGAAAATTGTCTAAGTAGAACGAAACGAAACCGTACACCTGGTTGTTTAAAGGAAGAGTTAGGTGCCAGAGAAAGTTCTGTCCGGAGTTCTGAAAAGGAAGGTTTTAAAACGAACTTTATGTTCTAAGCTTACCTAGAGGGAGTTTTATATCAAATGGTGCTCAAATTGGCGGAAATATAAAGTTGAATCGTGAACTTAGAGTTTTTAGCAGAATGGTTAGGTATCAAGTGCAAACCTCAGTATTTTGGAGTGAAACCTAAGCGCTATTGGTGGTATGAAAAATTTCTCTAAGTGCTACGCTTACCAGGAAAGATTGTTATCCTTCATTCGCCCTAAATATCACCTAGCCAGAATATCAAATCGTGAAGCTATGTTCTTCAAGAAAGGGTTAGGTGTCGAGAGAAATACACAGTCTTGAGAAAGGAGTTGTTCAAACGGAAATAGATGCTTATGTTAAACAGTGTTTTCTGAAATTATTCTCAAATACGAGTATCACCTGAATAGAATTTTTGTTAGGTGTGTTAGTTGTAGAGTTCTGAACCAAGTGGCAACCTTAGTGACAAGTTGGGAGACCTAAGGTCTTTTTGTGATATTCAAAGTGATCTGTGTACTAGGCTTACCATCAAAGAGTGTTATCTTAATTTGGCCTCAAATTATTAGGAACGTAAATTTTTGAGAGGAAATCTTAGGTACCGCGAAAAAACGTCAGTCCCGAAAAGGGAGACCTAACCTGTGGAAAGGTATTTCAACGAACCTGAGTCCCAACCTTATTAATGAAAGGTGGTATTCCAAATTACCTTCAAATATTTCTTAAAATCCAATGAACTGTCTTGTACCAATAATTCATCGCAGCATAGTCCACACATACACACTCACACTGTGTCCTGAACTTGTAACAACCTATCTGCCAACTCATTTTTGCCCATACCCCCAACAATTCTATTTTGCACCCATTCATTTCGTCATGTTTCAATCTTTTTCAATTCAAACGGACATTGATTTCATATCCAAGTTACTGGTTACCGCCATTACTATAAAATTTATAAACTAACCAAGTTATTATCGAATACAATACACAACCCCAACTATTATCGGCCATAATACAATCATCACGTTATATCATAAATTTGTATCAGCGCGGAGTGGCGCAAAACAACAGTCAAGACAATACAAAAAACTACCTCCGGTTACTGCACCGTCTTCCTCTCTCTCTCTCCGCTTTACCTCGATTCGAAAATTGACTTTCATATTTTCAGCGACGATAACTTTATATCTTTTTTCGAGACCTTCCACCTCTTACCGATACTTTACAATATATAGTAAGAAGCCAGTCATTTAAATTGTCCGTGCATAGAGGTTAGTTAGGTTAAATGCAGAAAGTGCACGTTAAAATGTGACACATAGAAGAGAACCCCGAGGGGGGCCAACCTAACCCACCGTATGTCTATTACGCTGGTAAGCAATCAGGGGGATAGCTGGTTATAGTTTGTAGACATTACAGAAATGACTTTGGGTTTATATTGGAGTTGGTTAGTTGGCTTGTCGACGACGGTGGTAACTACTATCATTTCTTCTAAACGACAGAGTTATTTGCCGTAGCAAGAAGAGTTTCAGGAAGTGCAAGGGGGACATCGAGAATTAATGATGGTATCACGCGAAACATGACAAGTTTCACGGCAAGCGACAGAGAGAAAGAGAGTGGGAAAAGATAAATTTAACAGATAAACTGTGAATAATTTTCAAAACGGTCGTTTGTAGTTGACAAGTGGATAATTGATTCGGCTGAATTAAATATAGGTATACGCATGCGGAACGATTGAGAGGAGAGTCTGATTAAATTTTAATTGGCTCCGGAGAGTCGGGTGCGCTCACGTGCTTCTCATTACATTGTCGCTGTCACTGTCATCGGTAATTTCATTACAATTCTTGCACCACCGAGACCTTATCTTGCAACTTCTGCTCCATCAAACAGCAATTCCAATTCACTTCAAGTCGGATCACATTAAAATTACTTCCATTCTGTCGAGAGCGTTCGTTCTTAACCAATATGTGTTACTAAATCTCATTACAGGTGCCATTCGTGTGCCCTCTTCTTGCCTTTGCCTCTTTTTTTTCCTCACTCGTTTCATTCGAAATCCATCTCGACATACGTAATTCGATTGAATCACATTCCGTGTTCAAATTTAAGGCATTCATGACTTTCATACCAAATATCCTGCATAGCCATCCGGACCACCGTCATGTGCCATCATCCATCCATCCCCCCTCCCCCTCGTACGGATGAACATATAAAAAGATTCACCTTTAACCCTCCGACTGTCACCCAACCCGTCGTCTATTGTCAGGACTCTGATAGTCTGGTCTGTTGGTTGTATTGTCAGGGATGGCTTATCGCCTGAACGAGAGATGTTGCGTTATCGCTGTGTGTCAGTGTCAGTCAATATGTCAAGAATTTATTTACGAAATTACATTCGCCATCGTGGCAATCGACGCTTTGTTGCGCTTTTCCACAACGTATGATGCCCTCTTCCAGTCATCCTACACCGATGCTGATGCTACCGCCTCCTCCACTTTCGCCCTTCCAATAATCCATGCCTACTTCCTTCCACCAACCCTCCCATAGCTCTTGGATGATTTCGTCGACGACATGACGTTGTCTCCTTGTTCGCATTTCAATGCGCCTTCGTGCGATATAAAACTTTTCCGCTGGATTCCTCTGTCGAATACAAATCAGGTGCGATTCGATCTCTTTTGTCGATTCAATTGAAATACTTGGCACGTACCGAATCGACACAGAACACAACGAGACGACAACTCTGACGGTTGATTTGGTATGAAAGAAGTGGGAAATCGTTTCGTTCGAATCTGAATTTGCTGTGAACAAAAAGGTTGGCAACAACAAGAAAAGCCAGTATGCGTATACATATACATAGTGAGACCATCGCGGCTGCGACTGACGGTAGAAATGTAAAAGACACTCCGACAAGAGTGATGTAACTCTGAATTTTCAAATCGGAATTGAACATTTTTCGGAGAATTTGCCGAGAGTGTCATTTGTTTCAAAGGCCCCGGAAAAGATGCCTGCAAAAAACATCTTGGGTTTAATCCAGACTTTCAAATTCATCCAAACTTATTATGAAATTCCGTACGTCAGCGAAGACCACCTTAATCCAAATTTTCCTGATTGATTGTTGCGGTATCTTTCGACGCATTTCATTTTTTCGGCAGTCACGACAATGGCATGATGATGATGCTGATAGCATACCGTCTCAGTTTGAGCTCTCGACATCCATGTGAGCTACTTCTTTTGCCGACAATGGAGAAAGGTTGGAAACCGAAAAGAAGGAATGATACAGAAGCAATACCACACATTCGAATGGAAGAAATCCAACCGAGAAAGGGTTAAAACCGATTTGTATCTTTGCCAGGGATTCAATGTTGAACATGTTGTTGACATGCTGATGAGTTGTTGTCGTCAATATTGCTGCAGGTGAAAGGTTCTGGTTGATGTAGATTGTGTAGATTCGAAGGAATTATTGCCATTTCAGGGAGGAAATCGTCCATAAATTAATAAATTATTGACATTGCTTGATGCAGCAGAGCTTAGAACAAATTTTGTCAGAGTTTGAACCTTAAATTAGCTCCCTATGCATCATAATCAGCCACGGCATTTCTTCTTTCTCATGTTTCTGAATCTCAGCAACATTCTACTGAATCTCAGCAACATTCTACTGAATCCATCGGTAGACTCTGCTCAACTTTTCTTCCCTCAGACAAACTATTGTAGTAAACATAACTAATAATGATTTGTACGGCAGCGACATGAGACTTTCGTCGTCAGTGCGTCACTACTTACCCAGTAAACCCTTCAAGCCTCTAACTCCAAAAGTATTGCGATGGACAAACAAACGTCACTCGTTGCAATAAGCATTACTACTTTAAATAAAAGAACAAGGCGAAATATGCTGGAATTCGTGAAATTAGTTCACTTAATTTGTCCCTTTTTGTTTTATATTTCGGACATGATGTAACCCATTTAGGTAAGGTAAGCGCCTTCTTGACTATCTTATGTGTAAACATATGAATGTCCTGAACAGGGGGTGCAAACCTACCTTTGTCACTGCGGCAAGGGCAGAGGTACTCGACATTACCCTTGCTAGCGGTTTCTTCTCCAGGTTCATTGTGAACTGGCACGTGTCGGACGAAGTGTCTCTTTCAGATCATAGACACATCAGATTTGACATCCTAGGACAATCTAACATTCGCTCGGATACTTTTTGTCCAAGGAAAACTAACTGGATTAAATTCCGTGAACTAGTTAGCTCCAAAGCGGAACTACTGGTCAGCCCCATAAGCACTACAGGGGAAATTGAGATTGCAGCTGAGGAGCTCAATGAAATTTTAACTTCCTCCTACAGAGATAGTACCGTTTCACGTTCGGTGGAGTCGGGGCGTAAAGTACCCTGGTGGAACGAGGAATTGGCCCGCAAGCGAGCTAAAGTTAGGAGGATGTTCAACAAAGCCAAACGCTTCAATAGGTGGGATGAGTACAGAACTGCTCTCACCGAGTACAACATACTCATTAGGCATTCCAAACGAGAATGCTGGAAAAGACATTGTGATAGCATTCAGTCGCTACCGGAAGCGGCGCGCCTTCACAAAGCCCTTTCCAAAGACTCAGCAAACGGGGTCGGCCTTCTATTGAGATCAGACGGTTCGTATACTGAAGGTCCAGAAGAAACATTAAAGTTGCTTCTTCAGACCCATTTCCCAGGGTCCGTACTGTCTGATGGTGACCCCTACCCAACTGCAAGGCCACAACGGGTTCCCGTAAGCCGGGCTCGCAGTTTATCGGGGGTCATCTTTGACATGGACAAAGTAAAATGGGCGATAGAATCCTTTGAGTCATTTAAAGCTCCCGGAGTAGACGGCATTTTCCCCGCTCTGTTACAAAACAGCTTGGAGATCATAATAACTCCGCTAATCGAACTTTTTAGGGCAAGTTACACCCTAGGGTACATACCACAACCTTGGAGGAAAGTTAATGTGGTCTTCATACCCAAAGCGGGCAATAAGCCGGAACATATGCCCAAATCCTATAGACCGATTAGCCTTACTTCCTTCTTCCTTAAAACCATGGAAAAGTTGCTTGATTTGCATATCAGGCACAAGATGGAACTGTCGAGCCCCCTACATCGTATGCAATTCGCGTACACGAAGGGTAAGTCAACAGTAACCGCCTTGCATAGCCTTGTCAGTACAATCGAAAAGTCCCTCAGTGAAAAGGAAATCGTTTCTTGACATTGAGGGGGCTTTCGATAATACCGGCTACGAGTGCATTTCCAGAGCACTGGAACTCAGGGACATCCCGCCCGCTACCATTGCATGGATAGATGCCATGCTCCGGGGACGGGATATTCACTCAACTCTAGGCAGTACATCCATTTGCGTGAATGCCGTAAAGGGTTGTCCACAAGGTGGCGTTCTGTCACCCCTTTTGTGGTCCCTTGTCGTGGACGAGCTGATTTCCATGCTTAATGAGCGCGGTTATCTTACTATCGGATACGCGGATGATTTAACTATCATAGTCAGGGGCAAATTCGAATCTACCATCACTGAGGTGATGAGGTCGGCCCTTGACATAGTTCTACACTGGTGTGTGGCTGTGGGCTTACATGTAAACCCACAGAAAACTGTCGTGCCGTTCACACGAAAACGAAACAACATTGGATCCAATTTCGTTAGGCGGCACGACCTTAGATTATTCCACTGAAGTTAAATGTCTCGGGGTAACTCTAGACTCGAAACTCACCTGGAATACTCACATAGATAATGCACTTGACAAAGCCACACGCACAATGTGGGCTTGCAGAAGTTTCTTTGGACGGACATGGGGGCTCACTCCAAAGATAATTGAGTGGTTATACACCATGCTGGTGCGGCCTATGGTGACCTATGCAGCGCTTGTGTGGTGGCCGAAAACTCAGCAATCTTCTGTCTTACTGAAGTGCAATAAGCTTCAACGCCTTGCCTGCCTTGGCATCACTGGAGCTATACGCACTTGTCCTACGCCAGCCCTGGAGGCGATTATTGGACTTACTCCGTTGCATATATTCATTCAAGAATCAGCAGCTCTAAATGCTCTCAGACTTCGTTTAACTTCCGACGTGCGTAGTGAAGAAAGCGGTCACATGAGCATTCTGAATCAAATTCCTGACGTGCAGATCTGCTTGAGATCAGATTACATGATCACGGAGGTTTGCTTCGGCAGAAAATATTCAGCCCTCATCCCTAACCGCTCTGAATGGGTAAATGGCACACCCTGTCCAGACCCTAGATGTATCAAGTGGTTCACCGATGGGTCTAAAACAGAACAGGATGTTGGTGCAGGTGTCTTTGGACCCAACACCAGGATTTCGATCGCAATGGGAGTCTCGCCCAGCGTTTTTCAAGCTGAGATCCACGCCATTGAGGTCTGCGCCAGGGTAATCTTGGAAACTGGACTTCGCGGCGCTCACATTGCTATCTACTCAGACAGCCAAGCAGCTATAAAAGCGCTCTCCTCATTTAAGGTCTCTTCAAAACTGGTGAAGGAGTGTTACAATCTCCTTCAACTGTTGGCAACCAAAAACCGAGTCTTCTTGTGTTGGGTGCCAGGCCACCAGGGCATTGAGGGGAACGAGGCTGCGGATGAACTTGCTAGACAAGGATCATCCAGTCGTTTTCATGGACCTGAGCCTTACTGTGGCTTTGGACTGGCCTCGGCCAAACTGCGGATCACAGATTGGTTTGCACGATTGCGTCAACAGTACTGGAATAACCTTCCAGGGCTTCGTCAATCAAAGGAGCTAATAATGCCCTTCAGTCACAAGGGTACTACTCAAATGAGTAGAACCCACCTAAGACTCCTAGTGGGGTACTTATCTGGCCATCACTTGGTCAGATATCACCTGAACAAGATGGGTCTGTCAAGCGAGACTGAATGCCGTCTTTGTCTGGAAGACGTGGAAACGACCAAGCACCTCTTGTGCGAATGTCCCGCCATCGCGCGTTTTAGGATGTCACTCCTCGGGCAGGCTACTATCAGCACTGCAGAATTCAGGTTGATTCCTGCTAAAGACTTACTGCCCTTTATTAGAAGGGTGGACGGTCTTTTGGATTAATGAGCTACGGCACAATAGATCTTTATGGTCGCAGTGCCTTCCTGCTGGGAAAGTAGCTTGTCTTTTTATATCTATCTATCTATCTAACCCATTTATATTTTTTTCTTTTGCCGATCGACACCACCACTATCACCTCCACGTTAAATCCGTACAGTCCTCTGTATTCGCCAGTATTATCTGAAATTCAATCGAATATAATTTGAAACCGGCCAATTGATATAATAATAAAGGTAAAATCCATTGCCATAATAACATCAGAGGCGATAACCGCGCATACCTACCATCTTTGCATATATGTATATGTATGTTCTAAGTCAGATGCTTTTCTCTGTTCTCTGTATCCATTTGCCAGTTGCGAAAGGCTAAGCCTTCTTGTTCTCGGTGGCATGTTAACGATTCAATATCGCCTTCCATGAGCGTATCCGACATCCATTCGCCGCATTAGTTCGAGCGCTCCGCTCTACCATAATCCATCGAGTAATTATAATTAAGCCGAAGGGATCGTCTTGCATTGGACCCCGAACTGTGTGCAATAGACAACCAAATACAATTTACGAGTAATCGCATCTCATCTCTCCTATGCTCCCGGAATGATCCAAGTGAATTCCATCTCGTTGATATACCTTGACTTGGTTTTGTGCACACAAACTAACATGCAGTGTGTGATTACATCTTTGCAGTAGATGCATCCAAAGTGTAGGTCCCCACAAGCTCTGAAGTATCCATAAGCAAACTGAATCTACCATACAAGGAAACGTAGCAGTGGTTAAACTTACCTATCTATAGATTTGTCCAAGGAACTCAAAAGGTTCGTTAGATACTACTCGTATACCTTCTATCTGGAATCTGCTATCTTGTCGATTTCCTAAAGGTGCCATAATGGTGGCCTCGACCATAAATGTATGCAAATATGCTGTGCAATCTGTTCCAACACGTTCCGATACGACGATCTGATTGTGTTGTCTTCCAACTGCAAGTACAAGTTTTGAAAATGTGGCTGGAAAGAGGGGCCGGAGTTGGGTTTGGTAAGATTGCTTTTTTGTTAGGTGATGTAGGAATTTTCCAATGATACCGATGCTTGTCGTAGAAAGGACTACGGCATATAGCATGGATTATGTCAGATTTTTACTGACTAAATTCAAAAAACCACTTTACTCCATGCCATTTTTACCTGCGGGACTATCAATCGGTATTACTTCGCAGGGATGGCATTGGCTAAATAGCCGTCACTCCGCCATGCATACTTACGTCTTTCTTCCTCCCTCCTAAGTTCATTATGAATTTCACATATTGTGCGACTCACTACTCAATTGCCCTAACCCCTTGTGGGGCATAGCGCGTCAACTGCTTCATGTGGCGTAGTCGACGTTTCGTTGACATAAACTAGTTTCGGAGAATGCAGTTGCCAGCATGCACCCCCTGCTCTTCCATTTAGCCGCCTACCTCCGACAAGTCGGAACATGCTATATCTTATTATCACGCCCCGCATCACAAGGGGAAGACAACACAAACATCCATGGCCACGAGTATCGTCGTGGACGGGATTCGAACCCGAAAAGCCGGTAGTTAGACATGAGACTGATGTCTCTACGCCCTGAGCTACCGGTCGCCCCAGTTTTGCACATTTTTTAGTGTATCCTCGATCAAGCTCTCGGGGCGAATGGCGCTGCCTAGTTCCTTTTTCAAATCTTAATGATTTTGATGAAACCTTGGTCAGTGGAACAGTATGTGCCCAGCGTTTTCCGCGGCTCCCTTGCATCGGCGGTATTCTACTGAGTCGTCCAACTTAAATCCTTGTAAATATTGTAGGTATCCACCATGTCTCTGAGGAACTGAGGTTGGTAGTGGTTTAACTCGCTGTGCAGGAGCCTCCTGCTCGTTCTAGGGCCCCGATACTTCTCGACAAAGCCACAGTGGCGCTTGCTGCTTTCAAAAAGGTCAGCTTCGCGTCAATCATTATCCTCAGGTACCTGATGAAGGGGTTAGAAGTAATGATGCTGCTTCCGACTCTGATCTTCAGGGAGTTCCTCTCTCTGCGATTACTGATGTGAACGGCCTATGTTTTCAGCTCTGCCAGCTCCAGTCCTACCTTTTACATTACCTCGTTGGTATAAATTTCGACCCATTCTGAATCCTTAGTGACAACAACGAGTGCGAACTATTGTCACCTTTTTAGGGACTGAAAGGTCCAGGATGTCGAGTACGGATCCTTGGGGGAACACCTACTGACATGTTACATTGTTTAGGTCCTTCGGAAGTCTCGTATTGAGAACTCTATTTGAGAGGTAGCTTTTGATTATTCCCGCCAGAATCCGGAAATCCAGTCGTATTTAAGGATGCGTGGATATACCTCCATTTCGTGGAATTAAAGGCGTTTTTGACGTCCATTGTGATTATAGCAAAGCATTTGCGCTCGCGCTTGTTTTGCCAAGAGTGTAATCGTCATGATGGCATCAATGGTAGAGCGCGCCTTGCGGAAGACGTATTGTCGGCCTGAGCGACCACTTTTTTCCTCCGCAATCTGGGACACTCGGTAGAAGATGATCCGCTCAAGCACTTTGCCCCCTGTGTCATGCAGGGAGATTGGGCGGTAGGAATTTAGTTCGACCGACGATTTGTCTGTTTTTGGACGCAGGACAAATTTCTGTCTCTTCCGCATATTTGGAAAGGTCCTTACTGCCAAGCAGGCCTCGAAAGGCTAAAAAAAAATTCTTAGGTATATTCCGTGTCGCTACCTTCAAAGGCCTGTTTGGAATCCCATCCAGACCTCGTGCTTTATTATTTCCGATTTTGATGACAGTTCCCATTGTGGAAATAAAACTGAAATAATATTTTCTAGCCCACTTTAGTTGGACTGGCTTTTGGTTGTTTTTTTTTTCATCACCACCATGGATTTTCCACGATATGTTCTGGTGTGTCTGACTATTGCTGGCTAAGACGTCTTGCTTTGCGATTTCTACGTTCCACCAGTAATTTTCCTTGTGTTGGTTTGAAGATTTCTTTTTAGGCAGTATCTGATGTCTTTTGTTCTGCCGTTCCTTCGATTGGGCCACTTTGGAGCAAAACCTCTGTAAATGTTTCCTCGTCGAAGGTTTTAACGGACCATTTAAGTATCGTCGGAGTCTTAAGTTTTGAGCTTTTTCTGCTGTAGTATAAAAGATAGTCTGGTGGTCACTGTGCGTGTAATCGCGCTAACGCGCTACTACTATTATTGGAGCCAAGGGAGCTGCTGCCAAACGTGAGATCGATGATCGAGTCTGTACTTCCTTTCCTGAATGTATTTCTACTTCCTCTTGCCAAGAATTTGGGTCATCATCACGGACAGGATTTCCCTTGGCACCAGAACCTCCCATTGGAACAAGAGGGTATTATACCTTCGGCGAGCTAGCCACAGGCTAGCTTGTTTAATTTTGCATTAAACAAATTAACTATTTAAAAACAAGAAACTCAATCGACTTACAAAGGTGACCTTCACCTGTGGGATCCACTTTATTCAACCGTACCTGTGTACATGAAGTTCGGAAGAATTTCATGAATACCTCGCCCACTTAGTATGCATCAGCACTCTATTATTTCGGCCATAGTCACATTATCCACGCTCATTCCTTGACTGCATAATAGTAACATTCAATGCAATAACTGCATGGTATACCATGTACACTGGAAGATTGCAATTGAATCTTAAAATGGATGAATTGAAAAGCTGAATATTGTCTTGACCGGAGAAGCGAGGCAGGCTGCCTGTGAAAAGCGAAGCCAAGAGGGACAATGGGCTAAAGTCCATGGACTGGTCAAATGGAAAGCCGCAATAGCAAACCACAACACACACATGGAGAATCTTGCCTTGTCGATGATCTTAGTCGTCCAGGGCTATTCTAAAAGCAAAAATATGTGCTATCAGTGGCTCGTAGCAAGCAAGCATGAATGCGAATATTCTCTGACCAGTGACCAAGCCCTAGTCGATTCCATTATAATACCCACCTCTTGGATTCATTGAATTATTGTCAAGAGACAGAAAATACGAAGTACCAGCAGCAACAGCATCCAGCACCGTATCGATTCGAATTCAATAGCTTGAGCTAGACAATCGGAATTACATATATTTCTCCATCCTTGGAGCAGAATGAATATGAATTTCCGATTGAAGAGAAGGGTATCTATGGATGGAATACAAAAACCCTTAAAAGAAGCCACTTAATTACACACAGAAACAAGAATTGATTTTCTACGAAGCGTAGGTAATCCAGGACTTTTAATTGGCCTCACAAGTAGGGTTGATTGTCTTCGTCGGTTGTTTTTGGAAAAGAGAAGAAGGTTTAGGTTGCTTAATTTCATCAACTTTCTGTGAGCATGGATGCGAACCTCATTGGGCTCAATTTTCCATCTACATGCCTCTATTTCAATTCTTTCAAGGAGAAAGTAACACGCACCACCTTTCCAACGTTATTTAACCCATTACCATTTTGCCCCACATGGTCGGGCTTTTTTTTTAAATCCATTTTACGGTGTACGAGAATGAGGTGATATGGTCAGTATCATGACTCATCTTCCTTTATTTTTGCAGCTGAGTCACTTATATTCTTTATAGAAATGTCTTTGATGACCTCGGTGATCGTGTTCGTTCGGTCAACGTTCTAGAGTTGTGTTAGCATTTTACTCATCGGACGCCATCGCCGGTCATCGCGCAACATCGCGCACAGGGTATACGGACGCGCGATTTCATATAAGATTGAAGATTCTTGTAGTGACAGCCTCTTATTACAAACCATCGCATAGAGCGGGATCGCATCACAGGCAGTGTGAACGCCATGTTAGACTCATTGCTACTCATGATCTGGAAACAAAAAAAACTCGCATATCTAAATCCATCTAATAACTTTCATTGGTTGTCATTTTAATTCCAATTGTCACGCTTCCTCGTAATGTCCTTTTTCGCTCGAAGTCCCCAAAAAGAAAGTTCCATTTTTCCCCATAACACACAACGTACATCATACTCACATTCAACTCACCACCAAAACATCAATTTACGACCATAACATGCCTGCGATATGTTTACAATCTTGTCTTCTTGTCACAGGATACTCTACAGTTCAGGCAGTTATCATTACCCATCCGTTTGGAGTCAGAGTCGACCCTCAAAACGCATGTAGGAATAATTCATACTTATGTCCGTCATGCAATATGCGTGCATTCGTGCGTGAGTTGCGTGCATGTTCGTTAGCTTACAGACAGCCGGGAGATACGACAATCAGGCAGAAAAGATGGAAATTATATTAAGTTGGATGTGTAGGCTGTCAGCATGAAAACAGGGAGCGATGAGGCTGGGGCGAAAATCGTCAGGAACGTAACGAGTAACACATACTCGCGGTATGTTGTTTATGGTACTCGTACATACTCGTACTAAGACTGTGGTCATCTTGTGGTTTTACATTTCGTATCCGCCCATCTTTGACTTGACAATTATTGTCCTTACACAAAAGAATCGATGGAAGGAAAATGTCTTCCTTTGTTCTTTTTTTGTTGTTCTACTACGAGTACGTTGTATGTGTGGTCAGTTTTGACCCTGCGGGGATTTGTAAATTAAAATATCACTCAACAACAGTTTGACGCGAATGATAGGGGAACCGATTGTTGGGGAGTTTCTTTGTGTGAAAATTACACGATTTTATCTGGGTTGATTGTGAAATTTGTGGAACAGAGGTATCTGTAATATTTTCGCACAGTTATCACTATAGATGTAAAGAGTCCGTCAGGCTCGTAATTACAAATATCGTCATGGCTGTCTTCGTGTTATGGATGGGCTAGTGGCGTAAATAGTTTTTCGTCGACGAGGGAGGGCACGTCGCGTCGTCCGCACAATTTTTTTTGGCGATTATGCAGCTTAACAAGAGCCAGTATTCGAAACCAAACACCTTTAACATAAGCTAGACAACCAAGCTAGATACTCGTAATCGCAGATAGACAAATTCCATCGTGTCTACTTGAAACTTAACACCTTCCCACAACGAAGAAGACAAAAGTCACGTTCCGCTGACACGGCAAATTCGGCAGCAGCAGAGGTGTGATGCGACAACAATTAGAATGTAAGTTTGAGTTAAGTTTCGCCTGTCAACCTGTTAACATAAGTTGTTCAATAAAATAATTTTTTTTTATTACAACTACGGAAAGAATTTTATAACTTGCATATTAACCACTTCACCTCTGATTTCGCTGAAATTTTATTATGCTGTAGAGTTCAGCATGCTGAGTAAGAATATTGTACAATACATTTTGGGTGCGGAAAGTATAGATTAAGTTAAGGGACTGCCATGATGACCACGGCACACATCAACCACATCTGTCTCTCTCTCTCTCAATTGCCCTAACCCCTTGTGGGGCATAGCGCGTCAACTGTGAAGTATGCTCCCGGAATTGACCTCCTCATATTTGCCAAGTCAATCGCAGCCAATACGTTGCTCTAAAATAAAATTTTTTTTTGGTATAAATCTGACAAACAGTTTCAATGTTATAAATTTGTAAAATCAAAATTGTTGTTTTGCTCTGATGTTTTTTTCTGTTTCATCACTGTTTCTTTGAATTTTTTAAAACGTAGTGTACCTGTCCTGTCTCAAAAATCCCAGCATCCCGTCAATAGAGGATGGCTATAAAGATTGGAGGTGTATTCTAGCAACTGCATCACTCGAAATTCATATGTTACCTAAACGTCAACAAGGTATATCTTTCCGAGAGATATCATGCCTCTGGAGGGGTTAAGCCAGTTAACATGTAACAGCTTATCTAATTAACAGTTTTTTTTTTATAATGAACTACTCTTCAAATTAACAGATTTAACAAATTTCAAATTTTCCCAAGTTAGCAGATAGCCAAATTAACAGATTTGCAAGTTAACAATTTGCGAAATTAATAGCGTAGAAAATACCAAATTTATATTGTAGCTAGACTTAAGATTAAGATTTGTAGCAGGAGACGTACGGGGTTTTCGAGAGAAACGGTGCCGTCAGTTGATGGCTATCAATTGATGGTTGTCATTTAGCGGTGGCGAAAAAGACGTTCATTTCAGTGGAGCGAATAGCATTTTCACCCATTTTTGGTTAAAAAATGAGCACAGCTCACCGTTAAAAAAACATTCAGCTACGAGTTGTCAACGTTTTGGCGGTCATCCTGAAAATGACGATACCGCTCTGACGACCGCGAGGAAAAGGCTACCTGACAGCCCCACTACTACCTCACGTTCGTGGCGTATTGGCACTACTGCTAGCAATAGGAAACCATCACATTTAGTTTTCATAGGGAACATTTTTGTAAAGTCAGTCAACGCTACATGACGGCATCGTTGGAAACCATGCTCTAAGACTATTTTCTCTAGTGTGTTGTAGGTTGGCAGCTTTGCTTTCGACTCTTACAGTTTGATCATGGTATACTTAAGCAGGCAGGTTTAGCTAACGATAACGGCTAAACATTTTGCAATAGAAGATCACCGACAATTCAAATCAGCTAATCAACTAGAATTGACTAAGAGTCAATGCTTTGACGCAGACCTTTTCTCTAAAGCCGGGTGGAAGAAAGTGTGTCTCCCTTTTTTTTACCGGAAACGTCTCTATCACACTAAATAGCTGATTAATAAATCGATTGTATGTAGATTGACTAATTTTATTTATTAGCATTCAATCAGTCACCCAAACAGCTACCGGTTATTCAAACACAATTCAAATAAAAAAATAAATTAAATCACGCAGACACAACGTAATGTCTTCTGTTTTGTCAGTCAACGGATCGTCATTTATGTCGTCTAGTCAATATTCGTACTCCGCCTCTAATGTCATGCCCACTTGCATATTCAATGGGCGTAGAGAATTATTGTTAAGAAATCAAAACGTGTCACATCTTTTCCCATTATTCAAAAATGCTAATTAATAAACAAATCAAGTTCTTGACTACTTGCCTCTAATCGCCTACACACAAGTCAAGTCACTCTCCCTCTCGAATTCAAAGACATTACTTTTGGACTTAGGCGGCTTTAGGGGGCGCTGAAGTAGCTGAGCCTTATCTGCTTGGATTAATTAATAAATAATGGCATGACGAGCTTAGCGTACTTAAGTAGGCTCTAGGCTTAAATGCCACTGGTGTACCCATCATGGTTTTTGGTTGTTGTCTATTTGCCATATTTCTTATCTTCTTAGAAAGTGCTGGATATCTTGCAGCACGACTTGATTGAATTATACTCCTAAAATTAAGTTTCTAATAGCTCAAATCGATATGGCTTCAATAGAGTCATAGAAATGATTGGCAGTCATATAGCCGACGAAAGGTATTGATAATAAATTTGTCTTTTATGAACAATACCGTGGTTGATTGATGACGCACCACCAACCCTTGTCGACCTGGGCTCACACATGGCTCTTCTTGGACGGAAAGGTGGTGATGGGCTTCGTGCGGAATGACAATATATTTGTGTTAAAATGATTGTCGTGACTAAAATATATACTTACGAAATTGAGAAATAGTTTTTTCGTGAACAAATAGATTCACTTGCTACTACTTCATAATCGAGCTCGAGTACATACACTACGAACTCTACCTGTCGCCATCTCATCCTACTACCAATTCAAATAACACAGGTCTGTTCGGAGAAAAGATGAATGAGGAGGATGTTAGTGGTTGTGGTGAAGTGGTGACATGTTGATGAAGTGTTTGCTCGTTATATAGTTTAGAGGTGTAATAATTGCCATTGAGTGAATTATCAATTAGCGCAGTAGTTAGCACCTGTAAATTAGCATATTCGAATGCCATTAGACCATTTAGAGATGAGCATACATCGCTTATAAGTACGTGAATTAAATGCTACTGAGATGAATGTGACCAGTATCGACATACGCGGTCGAATGCCAATTATATGGAAATGGATATTAATAAAATTATTTATGGATGGACGGACAATAGCCGAGAGTTAAGTGGAAATTGGAAGGAAATGCCTTTTTCCTATGTAATGTTAGTAAGGGTTGAACACCTTCAAACCATGCGAATTGATACCAAAAGAGGAATTATGGTCATCGGCACTTTAGGCCCGTTCCAAGCAAATACATTTTGCTTTGTGAAACGTTATCCTTAGCGACCCTATTCGGGAGATACCCATATCTATCAGATGAATGCAGGAATGTCCTTTTTTTTCTGACCAGAGGACTCAAAATACATTCAACAGTAGAAGAGCGTATACGGAGCTTAGGGTCACATGCAGAAGCTGCAATAAAGGTAAAATTTTCAAATCGGTGCTCGGACTGCGCTACATATAAGGGTCACCTTCCTCTATGTATGAGTGAATTGAGAAGGGCCAAGCACAGTTCGTGGAGATATTTCTGCTAAAGCATTGATAAGTCCATCGATGCCTCTAGGCTTCGGAAGATCCTGTCTGCAAACCCTACTATGCCTAGTTATTTGCTGAAGGATGGCGGAACATGGACATCCTCGCCCCAGCAGATAATCGATGTCTTGCTCGACACGCATTTCGCTAGTAACTCTCCTGCTATACCTCCTGGAATTTCCACTATAACCAATATGGTGTCAGGTGATTCCTCCTCTATTCTCACGAAAAAAAAGATTGATAGGCCAATAACCAGCTTTGGCCCTTTCAAATCAGTCGGCCCTGATGGTATCATTCCGGCGGACCTACAGCACATGCTCGACATATTGTACCCTTGAATTGTATTGATTTTCATAGCCTGTCTGAAACTCATCTCGAAAGCGGATAGAAGATCTTACGCACTCCCGAGGACCTTCGACCCATCTGCCTATCATCATCGTGGCGCAACAGCCCGACGTCGGGCCTTAGTCGCCTGGCCTGCCTATCATCGACTCTGCTAAAGGTGTTGGCGCGTTTGATGGACACACACTTACGGAGCGTTATTCCAACGGAATTCCTCTCTGGAAAAACTGATCAGTACTTAAGGAATTCCGGATCGTGTATGTCGATATTTGGCCGGTTCTGGCGGCGAGATTGGCCTTCAGGCCGCTGGATGCGCAATAAAACTCAATTGACTAGACGTCCTCATAGATCTGTGCACGTACGTAATTTCTGATACAAGATACTCGTATCTGAATATTTAACAATGAATGAATCTGTGGATTTTGTTAATGTTGATGTAAGGCTCATTCACTTGATTGGCTTTTGAAAACCAACTTTTCAGGGCGAATATTTCGAATAAAATGATGATTGGTGCATACATTGAAACTCCTCTAAGGTTAGGTCTGATCATATTTTGCTTCCGGGGACGCCCGAACTGTCAATCCGGCCGCCTTCTGGACGACTGAACCGGTCAAATTTCGACATACACGATTTGGAATTCCTCAAGCCCAGGCCTGATCAGTTTTTTCAGAACATCTGTGGTAAAGGTTGGATTGCCCCGGCCGCCTGCAGGCTGCCTGAACCGGCCAAATTGCGATATACATGCTCCGGAATTCCTCAAGGCCAAGCCTGACCAGTTTTTCGGAGGGTAGTTCCGGATCGTCTATGGTGGCCATTAGTCACATGGAAAAATGTAGATTAGTCATATGTTTAATCGCCGTTGAAATGTTTTAGTTACATGTTTGAAAATGTAGATTAGTCATTTGTTAAATCATTGTTTTTTAAATGTGCTAGTCACGCGCCCAAATGTAGATCAGTCATACTGTCAATCGCTGTTGAAATGTATTAGTTACTTGTGAAAATGTTTATTAGTCATATGGTCAATCATTCTTGAAATGTCTTAGCCACGTGTAAAAAATTTTATTATCATGTGGTCAATCATACTATCCGTGATATGAAAAAAAATCTCACTCGTTTCGCGAGTAATTTAGTGAAAACTTGCAGTTTTTCAAATGAACTACAAATCAAACCCATGTCTCCGCTATCATTCTTCTTGTCTGCGTCTCAACGAACGATAGATATACGATACAATTATATTGACAACATAATTAACACTTTGATAGTTTCTGAATTAGCGTTAATTATTTATTATCGACGTGTTAATGGGCTGTACAAGCAAGGTACATGTTCGTGACTGATATAAACTTCATAATTGAGTGGATAAAACAACAGAGTCTTTTCTTTCTGCTAACCCAAAGTTTCAAATTCTTTGGAATTAGATACAAGGTGTAAACGATTTCTTTGTTTCAACCGATGATGCCTTAAAAGTACCAGAAGAAAAAAATATCTAAAGCAGGTTTACTAATTGGTGATAATTGATTTTTGTATTCGTGAATTAGAGTATGGTTTAAGGCTTTGTGTTGGTCGTTTGTTTTTTTAATTCAATGGATCTTCTTTATGGTCAATCTTTCAATTGTCATTGATGCGTTATTGCAACTATCTTACCCTTTCAATTCTGTAGCTGACTCTCGTCGAAACTCAACATCTACCTATATATATCAGCAGAGATCGCATGTTTGACTCTTTAAATGAAGACATTTCGAAAATTATAGCATGGAGGAAAGCGAATCGAGTAGAGTTTGATGCCTGAAAAACTCAATGGTGTCTACTTTCCAATAAGCGATGTGCTTCATCTGCCGCCCAACCCATTCTTGTCGATGGTGTCAGCATTCCCGATTCGCCCATACTGAACATACTAGGTATTAACATCTCTAGTAAACTAAATTGGTCCGACCACATCTTCGGCGTTGCGAAAAATGCAATGAAATGTCTGGGCCTTCACCATCTGATCTGGCTCAATTTTACAAGGCTCATATACGACCGAGACTTGAATTCAATTCCCACATATGGGCAGGCGCAGGTAAAACCGCATTATCCACGTTAGACAAAGTCCAACGGGAAGCCTTCAAGCTTATTGGCGATGAATCCATAACATCTCAAATCGAACCGCTTGAACACCGATGAAGTGTCGGCTGTCTCTCACTCTTCTATCGCTACTACAACCGCCGTTGCTCTGATAAAATATCCAACCTCATTCCGGAGCGTGCTTTTCCTTTACACCCGACAAGCCAGTCATGCCCATCCTCATCTTCTAGAACTCAGCAGCAGTCGCACTGCCAAATTCTATGACTCGTTCGTATCCAGGACACAACCAATGTGGAACAATCTACCATCTTTTTTTTTCCCCTGCAACTATGATCTGGAAAAATTTAAGCGAAATGTACACCGTACATGTACTTTTTGTTATAGTTTTTGAAATCCTTATTTATTCTTAAAAATCTATTTCATCGCCTTCAAAGTAATTCCCCTCGGCTGCAATGCACTTATGCCAGCGAATTTTCCACTCATAAAAACACTTTGAAAAGTCCTGTTTCGGTATGGCTTTCAGCACCTTCTTCGATTCGGCTTGAATCTCTTCTATCGTGTCAAAACGGTGTCCCCGGAGCGGTCTTTTAATTTTGCTGAATAGCCAGAAGTCACATGGAGCTAAATCAGGCGAATACGGCGGTTGCGGAACAATATGGGTGGAACTTTGGCGAAATGGTCACGAATAACGACTGCATCAATGCGACGCTGTTTTTCCAAAAAATTGAGGGTTTTTGGAACCAAACGAGATTTGACTTTTTTGAGGCACAAAACTGCCTTCAAAATGGTGTTGACTGATCCATTTGAAATGCCAACGATATCAGCAAACTGTCTAGTTGTCAATCGACGATTTTGGAGCACCAATTCCTTAATTTTCGCGACGTGCTGTTCGTCAGTTGATGTTCTTGGTCGTCTTTGATGTGGTTCATCTTCAACGCCGTCACGACCCTCTTTGAGCATTTTATGCCATTCGTATACTTGTGTTTTAGACATAGTCTATTCACCGAAGGCTTTTTGTAACATTCTGAGCGTTTCCGCAGAAGAAATATCATTTCTAACACAAAATTTAATCGAACTTCTTTGTTGAATATTTTCTGACATGGTAAAAATCGAAAAAGTTAATTTTGGTTGTTTACGAAAACAAGCGTAACTCTCCAACTAATCAAGATATTAACTTAAAATTTGACACAGATGGCAGTAACAGTCCTACCAACTTAAAAACAAAAAGATTTGTGCCCAACGAAATGCCCACGCTGTTTAAATTAAAAATTCCGGGTTATATTTGTACACAGTAGTACAAACTCAACCTATCTCCACAATACCTTAATCCCTTACCGCCAACGCTGTGCTCTCGCATCAAATGGTTTCCCCTAAGCTTTGGTATCAACATAAAAAAAACACCATGTTGCAATATCTACACTGCATCGCATATCTTCAAGGTAGGTCTACTTTCAATAATATCTATCGAAAATGTTCACACACAATCCTCTTTAAAAAAACCGACCGGATCATACTCGGATTTTGTCATTCCCAAGAAAACTCATATTAAAACATAAAATTCTCCAATTTCATAGCCATCACAGGCATTTTACAAAATAACACCTGTTTGTCAAAGCCTACAACAGTCTGACCGCAAAAGCTACTTAATTTCTTCTGCGGCTATCGATATATGATCCAATTACGAATTATGTACGTATCAGTATTAAACGTTTTGCTCATGTAAATACCTTGTCCTCCTTCTTTTTACCTGAATCAAGTGTTGTAGGTTTTTTCTTTGTTTTTTTTCTTTGTGCACGGGCAAGATAATACGCACCCGACATCTGTCAAGCACAACAAATCTTATTAAAGTTAACCGCACACGATTATGATACCTCGACGTAAACATATCATTTGACATTAAAAGTATGAAATTACAGTCACCATTGTCACCTTTGTCTCAACATCTATAGGCATTATGACAATACACCTGAAATCAGTGGTACCACCACTCGCGTTCTTCCGGGAAGTAGCGCGTCCATGCGTATGCCAGCCCCAAAGGCATGATGTCGCCATATGATATGGGGACACAAAGTGTCTTTCATGTTTGGTGGAAATTGTAGTCTACGAGTCTAACTATAATGGTCATATGACGCCTTAGGATTATTCGTTTAATTTGATTATGATTGCTCAGATTACTTCTTGCCTTAACCCCTAGTGGGCCAACGTTAATGTTTCGATAACATATTACAGGTTTCGGATGATGCATGTTGCTGGCATTCACATCTCTTAGGCTGTGGCTAATTCTTACGCCCACACTATTGAGGGATGATTGTTAATCCCCAAACTTAATGAAATTTTCGTGATCGAGATCTTTCAAAAATTCATTGAGATTTAAACAAAATCATGAATAATCAATGAGTAATCTTAAGACACCATATGACCATTACAGTTAAGCTCCATTATTAGCCTGTAAACATTTCATCCGTATCGTATCAAGAATTACATAAATTCATCGATACACAATTACATGTAATGTGATTGTCGAGAAAAGTAATCGGATTGAAATAAAGTCGGGAGAAAAAAGTACCTGAAAAAGTAGTACCTTTTTCTTCTCCCTGCCACTCTGAGCACAACCTTATACGGTTGATATGTTTGTGTGACATGTACTGTAGTGTGTACAAAAAACATGTTGCTTTTTTATTTCGTCTCCCGACATGACGACGCGACAAGGCGCTCGGTATTCACTTTCAATTACAATATTTTATAGCCGCAATAATAAATTAAGCTCATGCTCTCATATTATGTGAGCCTAGGCCCGGCCCCGTTGTACCTTGCACGTGTATACCTAACCTACATGATGTGGTGGATTTATTCGATGCGGTTAGTACATTAAATCAATCGATTTGAAATGATATTCAATTACAAAATATGTCATAGGTTTACCATAAACATGTCTCTGGGATACTACACATATAGTGCACGATGTGGTTTTGTGCAGCACTTGGTTGGGCTTTTTGCCTGTTTTGCTCGTCTTTTTTTTGCCCATCCCATCCCAGCGCAACAGCATATCATCTTTCGCGTATATCTTGTATCTGTGGATATTTTCTTTCCGTTGAATTTATAGGGTGCTAAACGCACTTTAATAGCAAAAGAAGGAGCAGGCGTGTAACATTTTATAGACGTTTATTAGACCTCCACTTTACGTGGAAAATGAAATAGAGAATCGCTGCTGATTGTCAATTTATTGGTATCGTCATTTGGTTTAATAGTTTAATGTGCACGTAAATACGCCCAAATGAGAGTCGCAGATTTAATTGAATCTTTAATGAAGTCGTATAGTCGTTGGGATTATGTTGAAACCCACATGAAATCTCTTGGATGCTGTTTAGAGTTTATGCAATTCTGAAAGTCAATTTCAGATTTGTAGTACTGGTCCGTACAAATCTTTTGTACATTGAAGATCTGTTCGAAAAAATCATTTATTAGACATCACACAGTGCTATATTCTTATCCTAATCATATATGGAAGGTAGGTTGGTAAGTAAGTTGGATGCCATGACTAACACAGCACACTAAGACCATGACTTGGTCCGTTGTGAAACCATGTGAAACCATTTGAATCTATCATCTTTGACTTAAAAATTATTTCAACCAGCCGAAGCTAGTAATAAAATGATGGAGCAGACCAACATTCGCACCTTCCACATCCTCTAGCTCCGAGAAGTAGTAGCATCCAAGAATTAATCGCCGCCTTTCTGCCAAAGCTGGACAAGTGCAAAGGAGATGGAAGCAACTTTCCTCCTCGTTGACGTCCCCACGGCTTCTGCAGAGATCATTGTAGGGAAGACGAAGTCTCCTGGCATGATCTCCAATAAGACACTGACGAGTGATAACACCCAGACCGCACTAAAGTGCTGTCTCTTTAGAGATAGAAGACGAGCGGATAAAATCAAGTCTGGGCCACATAGTTCCTTGTCTGGCAAGCTCATCAACTTCCGCCTGGAAGACGCAACAGTGGGCAGGTAGACGCAAAGACTGGTTTATGCCCAGTATATCAGAGTATACCCGCGCTCCTACTCCTCTTCCGTCTTCGAACCACCCATATAGATGCCTACGGAGAGTGGCAAGGGAAATTCATCCTCGACCCACTCATTTCGAGTAGGTATCTAGAACGCGAAGGTCCTTTCGGGCATATTTCTAAGAGACAAATAGTTTATTGCCCCCGGGATATTCAGATTATTTTGAATTATATAGTGGCCAGTGGCTAACGAGAACCAGTGACCTGATTCTCTAAGTGTCACCATACACTGTCGGACTCGAGCACGAACCTAGTACAAGTACGAACCTAGTACAAGTGGACTTCACATCTATGTAAAGTGTATGTGTGTGTCAGAGGACATTTGTACCAGGTTCGAGATCGAGTTCGACAGTGTATGGTGATACTAAGGCGGATTGCCGTACTTGCAGCACATTGCTCTCCAAAAATATCGATAGGAAGCAGGTTGAACAACATGTCCAAGGCAGCAGATGGGGTAGTCCTCAGAGCCCCATAATGATTGATCTGTAGGAGCTTGCCCAGTTAGTAAGTAAATAGAGGGAATTCTGGAACACCTCGCTGAGAACACCAGGAAACTTACCCGAAATGGCGATGGCGACTTCGTCAGCATGAGCAATAACTCTGTACCATATATGGTAAAAACCAGGGTACCTAGCAAAAAAAAAAAAAAATGCCCACGCAACTGACTGTGGGAGTCAAACATCATCCATTTTCGGCACACAGCATATTTCTCCCAACCCATGGCCAACTCAGAAAAGCCTCACGCTCTCGAGTGGTTCTGTCACCGCGTATTGAACCCAACACACCCCAGTCGTTTCCGTACTATGGATGAATATGCATCGTGACTTCTCCTTGATCTTCAGTCTGAATTTCATGGGGACAATGTAGTTGTTGCTTATTCCCTTGTCAATTTCCTTAGACTACTCAGGTTTTCATTTCACTACGATGGCAGGGTTTTCTTTCTATATTTGGGGGAAGAGATCTTGTACCCTGAATCAATGGCCTTCTCAAAGGTCGTAATTGGACTCCAAATCCTGCATGGTATCTATGTGTTTAGCGTTGGTTTCTCCTCCTACCACCAAGCTAGATTTCTTTGCTGCCAGTAGTAGTAACTCTTTGATGAGTGATGTGCGGTCGTGGGCCATGTAGACAGAGACAGAGGAAATATAGGCAGCTCTTCTATCTGCTATTTCCACTTTTATCACGGTGAAGGTCTGCTGTACTAAGATTAGGATACATAAAACCTTTAATGTATTTCTTCGATACAATGCAGCTTCTGGGTGTTTCTTGGTCATTGCTGATGTAGAATTAGTCGTGATTATCATCGTCTAGGTATCTAGCCTTAAGGTTCTTAGTTCTTGGATGAGTCGAATATCGATATTCTTCTTCCTTAGGAGAATTTGCAAATTATCCGAGGAGCACTTGCGCTCGGTTTAAATTAATCACAAACCTCAGCATCGGATCGATCCGTCTGTCGTTTGCTCGTTTAGCAATACGATTTTTTCTCCTTCTGCCTCTTCAATACTTAGATCGCCTAGAAAATCCTTTCCTCCGATGAGTTGAAACACCTTTACTTTGACATTCCTAATGCCAAAGCGAAACCTGTAACCCGCCTTCTCGAGCGATTCCAAGCTTTTCTCATTGATAAAAAGGAGAAAAGTTAGGCTATTGACATGGGGGCACTGCAAGAGCCTCTTGTTGACTCTGCCTGTCTTGGGTAACCAGATCCGAGCTTTCGATTTCACTGGAATTTCCGAGGCTGGGATGAGCTTGTGCTTCATGCCATTCCAGGTATCACCAACCGTGGCGACACACCTGATAACCCCAAAGACGCGAATTGTGGTGCTACAGTCAAAGCACGGCAAGGATCCTCCCTCGTCCGCCAGCAGGTGATGCATCTCCGAAAGCTTCGATTCTAATTTAGCCCAGGCAGAAAAATAATTTCTTCGATTGTTTTTTCCAGCCCAGTCAATTTTATCGTCTCTAGTAAAAACATGACGAATCCAGTGAATTTCAAATAATTTCATATTTTTCTCAGACAGGTAACCAACTCTAATGCTAATATCGCATACATATTGGACCCAATTCGTCTGGTAATAAGTACGTACCATGTTTCACCCTCCCCATCCAAACAGTTCGAATGTAATGAAACAACAACCAAAAAACACAATACTGCATCCAACTTTTGTCCCAACTTTTGGATGAAAGTCTGTAAACTCTCGGTACATGAAAATGGGTAACTCAGTCCTTACGAAAATCATCATGCATTCAGGTTTCTTCATCGGGATAAGAAGGGTATCGTCGTTATATTGAAACCCAACAAAAACATATTGGACAAACAAAAGCACAGACAACAACAACAATAGTTTGCACATATAGTAACTAGAGCAGAGTTTTCCGAACATTTTCCTAGCGAAAAAGCAATTGAAACTTTACAGCTCACAGTTTTTCGTTTGTTTCAATTTTAAAACATTTCCGTTTTGTTTCGTGGAGCTCAGGCTGGAGGAGGGTTGAGTGGAATCCTTTTCGCCAGCAGGCACTTTCCAAACTCGAGTGGAAGGTACTGACTCTCATGTCTTTCAATTGCTATTGAAAGTACAACATTGAAAACATTTCGACATTTCGTTACATATCAGGAATGTTGTTTGCGGGAGCACCTCTCTAAGTGGTGTCGATGTGTATATTTGGAAGTCTTGGAACAACCATATGGATTGTAGGAGGAAGTTTTTGGTTACTTCGTAGAGAAGTACTCTTTATTTTAGTACTTTTAATCAGGTTGAAGGGAAAACACTACTCGACGAACTGTTGATACACCAGTAGTTTGGGGTGTGCATTGAGATGAGGATTGTTTGGAATTAAATTTTCGATGAAAAGTTTTTCATGTCCTCTGTGAGTAATTTGGATTTGGAATTGAGTTGTTAGACGCTGAGCAGTCATCACTCATAAGCACTCGCAAGGTTTCTCACAGCAAAAACTCAAATATGCTGTCACTGGTTGTTCTGCGAGGTAGACTGTAGATGATATAGTGGTGATGATTAACGGTTTAAATCCGTTTCAGTCGTAGAATATCTACTGCTGATCATGCTCCAGAGTCAGCATGTGCCACAATTATGAATATGATTCACTTTTTTAAATTGGCTTTTAACTATGTAAAAATTAACGTCAGCATAAATATTTTTTCTTTAAAAAAACCGGTTTAACTGGCTGCAGGAGATATAAAAAAAACCTTTCAAGTAGACAATGGTTTTGATGAGTCAAGTCATTTGCTACCGTACCATTGAATATTCATCATGTGTTTTTTTTTAACCTTTTCGTTCTTTCTTCTTTTCGTCCCTCATCCTTTCGTGCTTCCTCCCTTTCGTCTTTTCGTTCGTTTGTCTTTTCTATCTTTCGTCCTTGTATTCCTTCGTTCTTTCGTCTTTTCGTCCTCATGTCCCTTCGTTATTTCGGCTGTCGACCCCTTTATCTTTTAGCCTTTCGTTCTTTCGTCCGTTCAACTCCTCGTTCCTTCGTCTTTCATCCGTTATCAGTTGCCCCGTCTTTTATTTCTTCGTTTTTTCATCCTTTGTCTATATCGTCCTCTTGTCCATTCGCGATTTCAGCCTTTCGATTCCTTTTCTTCTGGCATTCCGTTCTTTCGTCTCTTCGTCCTTTCGTCTCCTTGTCTCTTTGTCCGTGGTCGCTTTTTTATTTATTTTTTAATTTTTGGTTACGGATTTCGCTCTGGTTGCGCTACTCGAAACTGGACGATATTGTCTTCATAATGCTAGTGATGCCAAATTAATATTTTGAAAACTTATGACAGAGCCGGACAACTACAACTAGCCCTTTTCAGCTTCACTCACTTATTTGTTGACTCCGAAACCATGATGGCTCAAATGTAAACACGGTGCATTAATACTGCCTAAAGCGAAGATCCATTTGAAAGTCAACAGTGGATATACGGCAGTACGATCGTACCGTGTATGCATTATAACAATGGCTTCACACCGAAAAAAAAATAGGTTCATACTGCCTAAAGCGAAAATGCACTTGACGGTGGGCCTCTTAGTGAATTTTCTTTATAAAGTACATACGTACCGTTTATACAGCAAAACTATGACTTCTCACCGAAAAACGTGGGTTCATACTGCCTAATGCTTGAAGGTGGAATCAGAGTGGATTTTCTATTTAGGCAATATAAAAGCATCGGGTATACGACTAAGACTAGCAAATTTTAACTTTAAAAAGACATAAATTTAGTTGTGCACATCTTCATAGACACGCTCGGTAGCCATGAAGTTTCGGTCACCACTCTACGATGCTTTATCTAGAGAACATGAGTTCGATCCTCGGCGCGTTAATAAAAACTGCCTGTGAGAATTACTGGAACTCCCACAGCGCTCTAAGCTCGTCAGTAAAAGACGGCAGGAGGTGCATGCTAGCAGCTGTACCATCCTAAATCTATGCTATTGGCATAGTAATGCAAATGATGTTGACGCATCCATCCCCTTGGAGGGGCCAAGGAAATTAACATCACACCTTCATAGTTAGTTGCCATGGGAAAGTGGGTGCTGGAAGAACTATTCGCCGATCCTACTTTTTCGGCAATCGCAATACTATTTGTTAAGTACAATTGCTGGTTGCTGTAAAGAGAAAAAAAAACGACGAAATTATCTGTGGAAACTTGATATAAAGATCAAGGGATTCTGTCATATAACAGACAGAATAATTATTTTTTAGCCAATCAACATTTCGGCAATCCATCGACTGCAATGAAGAAAGTCTAACCGAGCTACTATCTCCTTCTACTTTTTTTTCTTTTTTTCTTTCTTGAAAGTCATTAATATTTATCGGTTCAATTGATATGTCCCCACAAAAGTTGCCATAAAATCGACAATCCAATCGCCATAGCCTTTTCTTCTATTGTACATTCATTTTTCTCATTGCCATTTCCAACTGTTCACCACTTATTTTTCGTCATTTCGTAAAACCGCAAAGTGTTCTGGGTATAATATCTTCAACAAAACCACTAAAAATAACACTTTCGATTGCTATCGCGCTTCGTATACCTCCCATTCATTTTACAGTCGGCAATGTAGGGCAAGACCATAAAACCAGCTATTAAAGTGCCCCACAGATTCATATCCCGCGAGAGATCAACTTGATGAAGATTGAAGATTAGCTGGTCGTCTTTTGAATATATCCGGTCCTCGCGGTCCACTCTTCGAGTTGTGGATATCTTTTGCGATCGATTGTTGGATCTGTGTACCTCTGTTCGGGCAAATGATCACCTTGGATATTGCTATAACCAGAGTAATTTGTTAATTCCACTTTTATGCCGGTACTTCAGATATATCTCGGGCTGTGCCATCAGCCGAGATCGCTGATATCTGTTGCCTACAAAAGATCAAAGACCACCAAAAAAAAGTGAAGGGTTCGTCTTCCGAGTGTATTTTTTTTTTTTTGGTTTGAAAAGAACGTATCTAAATTCGCGATCTTACTTTTGTGTTCAGTACATTTCCTTTGCTGGAGACGACTCTCCACTTTTTTTACTGATCCTACCAGCAATCCGTGGCTTTTTTTTTCATGGTCAGCTTCAGCATTTATAAAAACACTGTCGTCATCGTCGTCGACCGAATGGCAAATCACCGAGGACCTCAAGTTTTCCTTTGAGGCCATGAAAAGTGGTTGCGACAACACAATGCCTTGAAAAATGTGTTGTGTGTATGTGATCATCAGCTGCTCTGATCCGCGAAAAAAAAGAACCTCTTGAACTTACTTCAAAGTGCCTGCTTGCATATTCCTGGACTTTTTAGTAGTTTTTACTCCGGAGTGGAAAAGAATTCCCGCGATCCTTCTTATGTCTTTCTTTTTTCTTTGTGGGCACTGACTTGAGCTCTTCTTTTTGCGAACGGGCGAAAACAGTGGCTTGGCCCGAAGAAGGAGGATGTGTCGAGTGTCGGTTTGTCAAGACAAAAGGAAATTGTAAGACGATTTATTTGCAAAAACAGCTGCTGGCTGGCTGCCCCTTTGATCAAAAGAAGCCTTTTTATGGAGAACGGAGACGGAGGCTAATTTGGCGGAAGGTTAAATAATGCCAAGAAGTCGCGTGGCATTATACCGTGTACAAGAAGCGCCAGGTCTCACGACACCTGTCCTAATATGGCGTGGATGAAGTAATAAAATTGTTCAAAATGTTTGCACTACAATTATTTGCCGCGTGTGTGCCCTTTAGAAATTTAGCGGTTTTTTGCGAAAGATATTTTTGTTGGGGGAAGAAATAGGGTTTGAGGATGTGTCAAAAGTATCGTTTCTGGGTGAGGACAAATTAGGGTTTGGTCACGGTTGGCTGCACAAGAGTTATAAGGATACATGGGCTTCGTGGAATTTACTAACATATTTGCCTTGGCATTCTGGTGGGCATGGCTCGTCAAATGCTCGTTAAGGTCGGTTTTGCTAGACACCACAACTGAGCGACTTGCGTTTGGGACTGTGTGAAAATCTTTCATAGCGGAACGCTATTCGTGTATATTTTAAAGTTTTCGTCGTGGATGCGTGGGCTTCGTGGAGTTTACTAACATATTTGCCTTAGCATTTTGGTGGACATGGCTCGTCAACTGCTCCTTAAAAGTCTGTTTTGCCAGACACCACTCTGCGTCGATCGCAGGCGATGATCAAAAAGATACACAAAAATAATGCCTCGTGTTCTATGGCTTGATCGCTAGTCGCGAACAATGTACCACGATCATGTGCCTGGCAAAAGGCACCTATAATCTTTAATTTCTTCACCGACTCTAGCGACTAGAGTCACGGGGCTATAGTCGTTTCACCGTGGTGGTTCTTAATAGGCCCTGTTGACGTTTTTTTTAACAGATAACAGGTTTCCGATGATGCATATGTTGCTGGCATACACATGTTATTGATGTAGCAACGCCAGCTGACGTTGAAGAGGTGTGGCATACCTTGCTGGTTGCAGAAGAACGTGTCGCTCCGGTTGCTTTGGGAGCCGTGGCAAACTGATCCTGTCCGTCGCCTTCTGTGATGCTCTGGGTTATTCTTAAGCACTAAACCACAGCTTTACAGTGTACTTCCTTTGCTGGACACTCAAAATGATATAATCAGTCAATAAATAGTATGTACTTCCTGGGAACCCAATCTCTTCCTCAATCCTAATTCACCTCTAACGAACGAGCTCTAAATCTATGATTTATGCACCTTTCACTACCTCTGTCCCACTAATCAGGAACAAAATAATTTCCTGAAGATATTTATCACCATCAAAGTCGTCTCCTTCATTGTCTCGCCCACAATAATTTGTGGTCTGCTGTTGCGTCTCCATGTTTATAAATTTTCTTGCGTGCTCAATATTTTCTTTTGATTTGACAGCATAACAAGTTGCAAACAATCCGTTGCGACCATAGCGTGGAGGAGGTGTTGGAGGTCTCTTTGTGCATATCTCGCTGGGTATCGTAAAGTCAGTAAGGCATATCTTAGGTATTGCCACATTTTTACTGAAATCTTTCAGAGAATAAATTTAATGGCTAGTTTTTGTCTTGGTCGGCCGGCACTGCGCGGCCCCGGCCAAGTGTTGCGTGCTCATATTTTCCTGGCACAATATTAAAAGGCAAATAAACATGAGGGCACTTAATGGCCGACCCCCTACTGATTGGAACAATGTCGTTGTGCACATATGCATTTCAGCAATGTCAGACATAAAAATTCACTATTTATGGATTTATGATTGTTGGATGAAGAATTTATGGAGCTTAAATGAGCGGCGAAAAGAAGGTTTTATTGTAGTATGAGAATGGGCTCTACTAAGCAATGACCCTGGAACTTTCGTCCCAATGCGAATAGCATTTTTGCCCCAAAACAGACGAACCTCAAATCTTTTTTCTAGAAAGACGTAGAAATCTCAATTTTTAGTACTGCGCCTCAAACGGAAATTATGTCTGAGAGTTCCCGGAGTAGATTTTCGATTTTAGTAGTACGATCGCACGGTAATTCACTTTGGAAATTCTCAAAGTGAATTTCCACTTCAGGCAGTTCTAACTATCACCTCAAGTTTTGTTTTTGTAGGAAAACGAAAAATCGGCCCAAAATTTGGTATTGCCTAAAGCGGAAGTTATGTCGGGGAACTCCCGAAGTGCATTTCCGATTTAAGTAGTACGATTCCACGATAATCCACTCTGGCAAAACTCAAAGTGAATTTCCACTTTAGGCAGTTCTAATTAACGAGAATCTGGGAAATTCCGAAGGGCAGTGCCAAAGTAGATTTCCGCTTTAAGCAGTCAAAAGGCGAGGCTATTGTTCGTCGTAAAAAATGAATTTCGATTGGCACATGAAACTGCTCTGATTTCGAGCAAAATTTATCCAAATCCGTTCCGATTGCAAACGAATATTCCACAAAACTTTTAATTTGTTGATGTGTGTTGGTTCTTTATATGACAGAACATGTGTCAGCTGACACTTCGTGTCATAATAAATCAAATTATTTGCTTATTTCTATTGTGGCCGTAACACCAGCTATATGTTCTGTAGGATCAAATAAACTTGTGTGTGTGTGTGAATAAAAGTCAAACGTAAAAATTAGATTTTGAGGAAATTTTTTTTGGGGCAGTTGCTCGAAAATGGAGTGATTTGGGACAATCTCTCGATCCCAATCAAAAACGACATTGTGTCTGTTTACACATTGCAACCATTCTCTTTCTCAACACCATCCACGTACATACATTATCATCTGTCATTCCCATTTATCCTTGTCAAGTCCCCAATTTCTTTTTACGAAAATATTCGAAAGAATTCTGAACAAGTTAAGCACTTTCTCTGCTTTTGGAATATGTAGAATAGACAACCGAGTTCAAATTTCCACGAAGCAAAAACTACATGGTAAGTTCGAAAAAGTTGAATGCGAAGCATAGTGCTAAAATTATCCTAAAAGAAGTAGACGCAACGATTTTGAATTGAGTATGAGCCAAAGGATCTCTAAAGCAGGAAACACGGATGAGTGTCTGCTAGAGGAACTGGCGGAGTTACGGCGATAGTGCTGTGCGGAATGACATCTTATGCAAGTATGCTTCAAATATGCTAGTGGTTGGGGAGGCAGAAATGGGATTTTTGCATGTGGGGACATGAAGGCTAACGACGATGACGTGGTCGACATCGACAACCACTTACTTCACACAAACTTGTTGAAAATGGAATCTTGACGTTGTGCTTTTTGTTAAAATGCTATTTACGAGAGTCTAGACATGCTAATTCGTATGATATTCTTATATGCTGGAGAGCCTTAGGTTAAAGTTGCTTGGATTCAAGGAGGCAGAACTGAAAAAAAATAACCCAGAACCCGGCAAGTATTCACATTGGTCGGTTCCAGTTTCTCTCTCCCTAAAATTTTTCTTTTTAGAAACACAGTTAAGCAAAACTCACACTAGAAAATTTTTGTATATTTTTTTTAACAAAAATTTTAAGATCGAGTGTAGGTGTGAAAATAATCATCGTGGCATGGGTATTCACACTTCATAAGTGTGCAAGAACAACTCTATCTTCAAATTAGTGTGAGGTAGGTATTAGTTAGCTTTGTTTGCGTTAGTATGTTCGGTATGTACGCAGTCATTACTTGATGAAAAGCCCGTCATTCGCCTGTCAAGGAGGCTGATGGTCAGATCTACAATTAAGTGGGAGCTTTGAAGGAAGAAGAATCTACTATTGTGTGGTAAGGATATCATCTTCTTCAGAGTCTACTTATTGCTACACCCGATAATTAAGCCAGCTGCACTATTCGTGCTTCTTTCTTGGACTTCGTCCTTGTGTACTCAGTATGGATCGAAGTAGTACTGGTATTGGATATTGCTTACATTGTGCGATTACTCGGCCGACCTTTGCACTAACGAGCCCTTTTCTGAAAGCCTATCTTCTTGAGAGTCCTAATAAAAAAAGTTATCTGGTATTTTGTCTGCTCCTATTGTTATGACAATTTAGGTCATTTAAGTGATCACCTTTCTTCGAAGGCGAATAATGGCCAGATAGATTAGATTGTAAAGTAGGCGTTGAACCCGGTAGGGCTCGGTACACTGATTCCGGATGGCCCATTGTGCTATAGTCCAGAGTCTGTTAGCAGGCCTAAACCTGTCGATCGAGTTCAATCGAGCTAATAAATTTGGTCAGGAAACTAAAACGATATCTTTAGCCTCCGGATATGCGACTCCGAAGCAGTCTCTGCGCATGGCTAAGGCGTCGTAATCGTATAAAATATGGATTGGCATGTCGTCGCCCTTTCCACACAAACAGACAGCTTGAGTCCGATGCAATTTCCAATATTTTTAAATGATCTTCCGGGTATGAGTGTCAGGAGTCAGGAGACCACGGATGGTTCTAACCTTGTACCGGTTAAACTTTAGCAGCTCTGTCGATATGCTATGTGAGTAGCTTGAGATGAAAAGCTTAGCCTGCTTCAACTCTGGGTAATTGTCTCAATAGGTAGCAGCTTCACTGTTTTTCCAGTCTTTGATGAGGCTCTTTATTATGCTGGTTGATATCCCGCAAAGGGGCTCTGGTTCGCAAAAGGGGGTACCGAAGCTATTGTGGCCATTTCGTCTGCCTCTTCGTTTCCAGCATGGCCAGGGACCCAGAGTAGTGTTACTCTATTAAGAGAGTCTACTTTATGCAGTGCCTTTTCACAACTACATACGATATTAGATGATGTCCTTTTGACATCGCGCTGATGGTCGCCTGGCTATCCGTGAATATTGCTAAATTTTTGTTGTGTTAGCCGGTTTTCAGGCCTCGATATCATTCACTTCCGCCTGGAAGACAGTTGCAAAATTGCGCATGGGTATTTTCATACCTGATGATTGGGCCCACAACACCCGCCCCGGTTCCTTTATTGGTATTCGAGCCATCCGTGAACCACTTGTAACAATACTGTCACTAAGCCAAATAAGTTGTACTGGATTGTACATTAGCGTCATATGCTACCAGTCTCCCGATTGTGATTTTAGATTTTGCCCTTATGTAAATGCGTATCGGCTACAGGTCGAGCAGTACATCACGAGTGCTAGATGAAGAAGAACATGCAAGCCTCTGGACTTTGCCTAAGATGGTCTTACCAGCAGTAGTAAATGCTCTTTTCCACCAGACTACTGCACCATATTCTAAAATAGGTCTGACAATAGCCTTGTATATCCATAGGACTATAGAAGGTTTGATTCCCCACGTTTTACCTACATATTGCCTACATATCCACAAGGCCTTAGTGGCCCCGTCCGCCAACACTCTGAGATGTTTCTGCCAGAGAATTTTACTATCGAGGGTGACGCCCAGGTGTTTGGTGTGATTTCCCGCATGGATAGGGGAGAGCTGTAAATTTCCGGGCGCCTGATGTGCCTGAGATTTCTTCTTTTAGAGAGTGGAATGTCAACTTGTATCTTAGATGGATTGATTCGAAGTCCGTTGTCATTACACCATTCTTGTACAATGTAAAGAGCAGCTTCAAGGATGTCTGGTAAAACCTCCTCGAACTTTCCCTTAGTCAATATAACCAAGTCATCGGTGTAGCCCTGTGCTGAGAAGCCCTGCGTCGGGCAACTAGAAGAATTAGAGGCAGCCCTGTATGACTCAACGATCTTTGACCACCACATCAAAAGAAATTTTTATTCCAACGAATATCTGTTTATCTACAAGATGATACTAGGACTCAATAGAATGTCGTAATTAATTGTGAAAATTTATTAGCCTAACTTGACAGGATGGGTGGCTCCTGTTCGACAATTTTCTCCAATTTTCCACCATACGAGTACTCTTGTCAGCACCATTTATTTTTGTTTAGTAGTCATAATGAGGCAGCACTTTTGAGGCGGCGGCCATGTCTGTTGGATAAATTGTGATAAAAACAGAAATTTATTGATAGCCCGGTGAATGAAAAATAAACAATTGTTTTGAGTGAACCTTAACGCCGTGTTTAAAATAGGCTAAATGGATTTGTGGTGTGATTTGATATTTAACAGATTTAACTTTTTTCTTTTCAATTTTCAAAATTTATTGCAAAGACCTTTGATCGAAATGTTTATTTTTTTTAACACATTTTCTCACGGCTCTTATACTGAAATGAAGCTACTTCCGTTGAGTAAATCGTAACCTTTTAATCAAATTTAATAATTATTCGCTATAAAACCATTAATTATTGTTCAGTCACACTATCTACCAATAAACCAATAAATTTATGACATAATAAAATCAGACCGTGATAGTGATAAAGAACTTTTATATCTGCTTCGAAATTCATATCTATTTTACAATCTCTCCAATGCTTTCCCCCCGAAAATAATAACATGCACACCTACGAGTATGTATGTACTCCTCGCATATGTATTCATAGAGAAAGAAAACAAGATAGTCTATTTGTATCAAATAGCCATAAATTTATATCAATTTAATTACATTAACGATATGATGTTAATGTCAGGCAAACATTTAAAAGCAATAAATAATCAAATTAATTTTTTGGAAAAATTACACTGTCGATGGATGTTTTTTTCCGTTTCTTTTAGGTTTGTTTGTTTGTTTATTGTGTGTGTGTGTTTTTTTTGTATTTTATTTCTTTGAATAAAATCGAACATTTGTTTATGGACGGCAATAATTTGTTTGATTTTTTTCTGTAAATTTTTTTTGTACATAATTTAATTTGATGACGATTATGATGGCCATTTAGTATTTTTTTGTGAAAATATTGTCGGAAGGCAAACAACATATTTCACGTTCAAATCAATTATGCAGAATATTAATGGGACCAGTGTAAGGTGATATGGAAACATAAATAAATTTGCTATAATAAAATTTTGCATCAGGTAGTATTTTTTTTATAGTATGAGAGATCTCAGATGAAACAATTTACATATTTGGAAAAGAATGATTTTTAAGCAGGAAGTCGTAATTTAAATTATGATGTTATTCGTTATCTGGATAGGTAAAACGGTTAGTAATATTCTAAACGGAAACAAAAACAAGTTTATTCACAATTAGTTAACTAAGCCAAACAGACAAAAAACAAATCACTATCATTAGTAGACATAAGTTTTGCAGGAATCGAACCAATCGAAAAAATCATTATCGTTGAATAAAAAATTGGAAACAGTTTTCTCGTAACCGAATCAGTGTTAACAAGTATTCTCATTGTCAAAACTGGAAGTTTTCTAGGAATCGAAACAGTTAAAAAAATTGTTCATTTTGTAAAAAAAAAATATCACAAAACGAGCTAGTCTTTCTGAACTCGAAGTCTATGTGTAAACATCTCATCGCGAATCGACGGCAAATTGATAATATTGTGCGCGAATATTACTATTTTGAACTACTCCGACGCGGTTTCCGAGGAAATTACGTACCTTACCCCAGAGACCTTCTGATCCATTTTATAGCAGCGAAAGAGAGAAAGCAATTTTTGCCATTATAGCCAAAAGTCATAACCGAATATTTAAAATCTGAGCGACAAAACAAGTATGAGTTTCCGGACCCTGTGGTTCTGGCTCCGGGTGGACGTGGGGGTTCGAATTTGGTAAGTTTATCTTCTTGGTTCGTCTTAGGAAGCGTAGCGAATTTGAAGTCGATACAATGAAAATGATCCGAGATATAGCAGCTTGAATATGGCTATTTTTCAGGTTTTTCTGTTTTCATTTTTAGGGTTTTGTATAAAAACAAAACCCTTATGAAATCGGTCATGTGTCCGTCTGTCCATGAAATATCTCACGAACCGCTGAAGCTACATGCATGAAATTTGGTGGAAATATGTAGAAATACTATAATTCTCTGGAGAAAGCGATGCGTCGTAATAGGTCAACTTTAAGGGGGGGTCGCCATAGAGGGGAAATGACGGTCGAAATTTTTTTTTCGTTTGGTATAGGCAAGTGGAGTATCGTAAGAAAGGTACCGTTGAGTACATTCCATTTTTGGAATTTTTTTCAAATTTGAAGAGAGGAGAAAAGAGGGAGAGGGGAAAATATGTGGTCCGAGTTTGTCCCCCCCCCCTTGCATTTCGAGACCGTTATAGCTAGACATATGAAAATTTACAGAAAAGCGGCATTTCACTAGCATAGAAAACCGAAAATAATAGAATTTTCAAATCTCATCCAAAAAGGTTAATAATAGTACATTTCTATAGTTGCAGTTAGCACACCCCTGCACCCCTCAAGCACACCCTAGGTCAAAAATATTGATGGCTGATGATAACCAACATCATAGGCAATAATATCGCTAAGTTTCATTACAATAACATGATATTTAATAATAGTACATTGACTTAAAGTTATGCATTTTGACACTATCCATACAAAAAATACACCTACCGGCCTCACGCATAGATATGCGTGTACTACTTGCATGTTGTTTTTCGTAGTGCGAATTGCAGTTATTTAATGAACCAACTTTGGAAGGTACTCCAGTAACTATGTACATGAAAACGCATTATAAAAGAAAGTGAACCTACAAACGAATTTTCTTTTGTATTATGTAGGGAGGGTCTAGAAAAGCTTAACTTGAAGTTTTCGACCTCTGTTTCATATGTGGCTTTTTTGCTAGAGTGAAAAAACGGTAAAAAAGTTTGTTTTGCTATAAGATGCGATAACTCAGTAACTATTGATCTTACAAGGTCGACTCATAGCTCATTTTACTGTGCTCTACAAGTTACTCTCACTTTTTTTTTGAGTATGACTGATTGCTTTCCAGATAACGAACGATAAAGCAAAATAAATAAGCAATAATTTTAGTTTTTGCTTTTTTTCTCATCATTGTCAAGGAAAAGTGCTAAAATACCCCAAGTAAAATTCATAGAGCACAAAGAATCCTACATATTGCTTTTTTTTCGTTGCATTTTGCTCAGAATTGCGCCTTCTAGAGCGCTTCAAAGTTTGAAGTCCGCCTAACCGCATTATCACCGCATTGGTTATATCGATATGTGGCGCCACATCAGTTTCACAAAGTTTCCGAATGCATTAATGCAAAAACGAACCATAATATGTGTACCTTTTGGTACTTTTTTCTCATGCTATAAGTAACATCCTGACCTCCGTGTAATTGATATTTACGTGGTACTATGGTTTAATTTTCGTTACTTTAAAATTATCAACTTTTCTTAGGGGAATCAGATGCGTTTTTGCCTTTACATTTAGTTATTTTGTTATGAAAATTAGACTTACCGTTGCAGTTGAGACATGTGCTAATTTACAAGAAATATTTTTCATTATAAATCAAACCTAGCACGCGTAGGAATAGTTGACGCGTTACGCCCCACTAGGGCTTAAGGCGATGTTGAAAAAGGCGTGACGTTCGCGGCAAGTCTTCGGGTTTGTAATAACAGATTCCAGGGACCTGATCGCCGACTGAATATCAGTGAAGATAATAATATCCCTAGCAGCTATGACATTATGCCCCAGCAAGGCGAGAGCCTCCCAAATCGCCGCCATCTCCGCCTGAAGAACGCTGCAAAAGTCAGGTAGATGTAACGATATGCTTATATTCAGTCTGTCCGAGTCACTACCACTCCTTGATCCGTCTTATAGCCCCATATACGATACAATCCGTCGTCATATCGATCTGACGATGAATCGCCACAAAATATCTGACGATCTCCGCTGCACATACACTGTACGATTTTCGTGCGATGCGATAACGAATGACAATTAAAAAATAGGTTATGATTCACTCCCAATCCAACCTGCATTAATTTTTGTTAACTATTTGGATTTGTGTGGCATTTTCGTATGCTACATATTTGATATTTCCATTGCAGAGCCATTTAAAATCATCAGAATCTCCCAAATTCATAGTTGAGTGATTTGAAAATGTGACATTCACTTGCGATAATCACATACACCATCCAATCGATCGTCAGACCGTCGGATTGCAGTAAAATCGCACCAAAAAATCGGCAGATAAAATTTGATCGTCAGATCGGTGAAATCGTCAACGATAGTCACTGTGCAATCGATCTGACGATCAAAATATCGTCAGATCGATCTGAAATTTCTTCAAATTTGAAAAAAATTTCAAAAATGGAATGTGCTCGACGGTACCTTTCTTATGATACCCCAGTTGCCTGTACTAAACGAAAAAAAAATTTCGACCTTCATTTCCCCTCTATGGGGACCTCCCCTTAAAGTTGACCTAATACAACGATTCGCTTTCTCCGGCGAATTATAGTAATTTTACACATTCCTACCAAATTTCATGTATGTAGCTTCAGCCGTTCCTGAGATATTCCATGGTCAGACGGACAGACAGACATTTGACCGATTTCATAAGGGTTTTGTTTTACTACAAAACCCTAAAAAGCTGTGAGAGTAACTTGTAGAGTACAGTAAAAGCTTTAAAATGAGCTATAACTCGACCTTTTAAGGTCAATATTAACAGAGTTATTGCGATTTATAGCAAAAAACAAAAAATTTACGGTTTTTTTATTCTAGCAAAAAAGCCACATATGAAACAGAGGTCGAAAACTTGAAGTTAAGCTTTTCTAAAACCCCTCTACACCTTACAAAAAGAATTTCGTTTGTAGGTTCACTTTCTTATTTAAATGTACATAGTTACTGGAGTAAGGGTGAAGATTGGTGATTGGTGATCCTAACAATAACTATTCACACAGTTAATTTTTTTAGGGTTTTGTGTCTTAAATCATACAAAATCGGTCAAATACCTGTCTGTCCGTCTGTTCATAGAATATCTTACGAATGGCTGAAGCTGCACACATAATTCGGCGAGAATGTGTAGAAATGCTATAATTTGCTGGAGATAGCGTTGTGTTGTAATTGGCCAATTTTAAGAGGGGGGGTCCTCATAGAGGCGAAATTAAGGTAAATTTTTTTTATCCACTGGTATAGCCAAGTGGGGTGTCGTGAGAAAGGTAATGTTGAGTACATTCCATTTTTGGCATTTTCTTGAGATTTGTAGAAAGGGGAACAGTGGAGGAGGAAAAAATATTAGACCGTAATTTGTCCCAGCCGCCCTGAATTTCGAAGCCGTTACACAAGTTTGCAATTTGCAATGTCGTCTTAATATGAACGGTTAAGCATCTCGAAGAGTGGGACAGTTTATCTCGTATACATATATATCTATCTACAGCTTCTCGTATTAAAACTATTACTTTGAGAGGTGACAGATGCAGACTTTTTGTGAATTGGCATGTAAGATACTATATCATGGGTAAAACATTTAATTATGGTGTTTTTATTCAGCTGAGTACCAAGAAGAGCAGGGAGCCAGTATTTACATGCCAAAATAAGCGCTTGCTACAAAACCCTCGAATTGCGGGCGTAGCCCTCTATATTCCGGTTTCATTCTTCTTGTCCTGTCAAAGGACTTCAGCCTCGTAGAGAGCGTCTCGAGATCTGCCGTCTCTGCATGTGCATAGGATCATTTACTTTGATCCGTGCAGTAGAAAAAAATAGAGCCAAAAATGTGAGATTTTATAGTTTGTTGCTTTGCTAATTCCCTTGACCCCTGCAAGGGCATGGGTGCGTCAACATCTCTAGCATTTCTAGGCCTTGTTGACGTTTCGATAGCATATCTACTTTTCGGAAGTGCACTTGCTAGCATGCACCTCGTATCAGCGCCGTCTTTATACTGACAAGCATGGAGCAATGTGAGAGTTATATTAGTACCCACAGGCAGTTTTTGATCGCACCGCGATTTGAACTCCGAGCTCTAGATAAGTAGAGCGGTGACCGAACGACCACGGCCACCGAGCGCGATAGATTTTTACAGTTTTTAAAGAAAAAAAATTCTTTCCTTCCCTCTCTCTTCCCGTGGTTCAACCGTATTTAGAACATATGTAGCTCCCTTGTGATTCTTTGGGCAAAGAAATGAAATAAAACATAAAACCAAACCTGGTAAATATATAAATATCTCCCGAATCGGGGTGATGAGCCCAATGCACTCGAGTACAGTTGAAGACATTGTTGACTTTTTGCAGGTATTTCTAACCTTTTGGTCAGTCAGAAGGACCTTCTTTGACATGAAGTGAAATCTCTAGGAAATATAAGTGTCGCCTGAATTGGAGTGAAGGCGCACTGGAGGACTGCAAAAGACATTTTGAGTCCTTTAGTAAGGATAAAAATGAGTTTATGGAACTAGTAGAGAGTAGCGGGAGATTTTAGATTGCTTTTTCGGACCCAGCCGACATTTATCTAGGGAAGCGGTCCCGGTCTGCTAAGAAAAAAGAAGAAAAACGACCAAGTGACACTGTTTTTGCGCTTTTTCGGAAATATTTTATTTTTTCTAAAATTTGTAGGAGAGGTAGGCGTTCCTTTGGTCTGATTATTGTTGGTGTAATTGTGTGGTTTTAATCTGCTCTGCTCTGTATGGCTGTTGAAAAAAAACGCGCCTAATATTTGCTCAACTGATAGCTAACTGATGGCTTCAATGATAGCTCAACTGATGGCTTAGCTGATAGCTCAAATGATAGCCCAACTGATGGCTCGACTGATGGCTCAACTGATAGCTTAATTAATGGCTCAACTGATAGCTAAACTAATAGCTCGACTGATAGCTTGACTTATTGCTCAACTGTTAGAAGAACTGAATTTGATATGACCACCTAAAAACCCTTTACGGTGAGCATTTTAGTTCATCCTTCTTTAATGCGACAACGTGCCATTCATGGTGGGGGAATCAACCCACAATCCTCGTGATTCAGGACAATAATAATAACTACGATCATGTCATGACTCTCATGATCATTGTATGTTTCTTCAGGGGCACACTAATTGCTTTCTTCCCCCTTCTCCGAGACACCAATCCCGACCAATCACCCTGTCTACTATAAATCCATCTTCCTTCCGTTTTTATCTTTTTCCCTTTTAGTCTCTGAATGGATGTTCACTAGTCTTGTGTACAAGATAATTTAAATGTACAACGTTAGTAGCATCGCTTCATCGTTCCGAATGAATAATATCGGTGACGCTATCTTTAACATGGTCATGATTTTAAAAGGTCACTTCCTACTTCGTTTACACTCTTCATCTTCATATCGTGTGTTGCATGTTTTCGATGCAAACAGCGCGCGCTTTCATTTGGCCAAAACCCGGGACTGTGCGGATCTGCGGTAACTGTTTGTTAAATGAGTGCAACATTTATTTAAGACAGTGTTTTCCCGTCATGCCAAAAATAAGGACGACGATGATGATGGTACTATCGGTTTCTAGCTGCCTTAGCTTCTGGCAAAATGGAAGGGCTGGTTCACGGAAATCTTCAGCCGAGGGAAGAGCCTGCTATAGGTACGATTGTCAGATCGGGTCTTTTACAAGTTCGACTGAGATGATATCATTGAAGGGTTATGTCCATTGAAATGGTTAGTATTAACCCTTGGGTTGATTCGCTGAAAGTTGGCGGTTTTTCTTGGCATAGAGTAGGTTTTGAAACAGGAGCGGTTATTATTTTGATGATGGACTCTATGAATTAGAGAAAGAACTATCGCCGCAAAATGAAAATGAACAATTTCACCAATTCTGGTACAGTTAAAAGCGAAAATCCCGCTTGTGAGTGAATTTCCGTGGGTTAGTACTGCCTAAAGTAGAAATCCAGTCAAAGGGCATTTCCTCTTTAGGCAGTATAAACATCCATCCCAAAGTGGATTTCCGCTCGAGGTAGCACGAACCTACGGAGATTCACTCAAAAGAATTTTATTTTACTTATTTACTTTACGCAATACTAAGCTACTGAATGGGACAATTTTTCGTTTAGTTTTGGGCGCGAAAATTCCAACCACTCCCAATTGATATGATTGTTAGATCGAAGTGGGGTGGGTGGTCCTAAAGGTTGCTGCAGCTCTTTGACCCCGAAGTCTGCTGTGCCAAAGTACTGACCAACTAACGAACAAGCTTGACCATACCAAAAAAGCTGCTCAACTATTTTGGTCTTATTGTCTGACATTGTGGAGAACAGTGATCCTACGATTCCCTACTTACGAGAAGGGTCATGGTAGAGGCTTTCGTAGATCTGACCTCAAGGTACGACACAAGTTCGTTGAAAACTTCGCAAGACGGGAGGGTTAATTACTGTCAGCATACCCAAACATGATACCTTCTACTCATACCTGAGATTCTTCTCCTCGGAACATATTTTGAATATTTCCTTTTTTCCCTCCCCAACTTATGTCCGAATCAAGGCAATTGCATTTCAGCAACAATTCTATGCCGTCTGTGTGCTGCACAAAACCATGGAAAAACTCGCCATACACATTGTAAAAATTTCGCTTGTGCAAAGACTACATGGCCTCTTTTCATTCAACCTGACACGAATATTTAAAAAGGTTTTTACGATTAAAATTTATGTAACCAGATACCTTGGCCCAAACCCAGAGAAGAGCACGGAGGGCGATCAAGACGATGTTGTTCTCAGGTACCAGCATAGCTGGTAGAAGCAGGCGAAACGGATCCAGAACCTATTCTATCCACCACCAGCATTGCCAAGGCTCTCCGATATGCACATGTGATATGTGAACGAAAAAGAAGTCATGGAAATACCTCGCACAAAGAACGAGGTAAAAATCACCATGGAATGTTACATGTTAAACGCGTTTATGGTGGCAAACATACCAAGCAAGCATATCAGACAACATGCTTAAGAGGTTGTAACGTTTTATGTATGCCTAATGTGTGTTCGCTGAATTTGCTGCTAGTCTGACTGCTGTTATTGCTTTATTTGGCTTTATTCGTGTTTGTTTGAATTAAATTGAAATGATCATAGTGTGTTTTGATTATGTGTGGGCAATACATATATTTAATAGCTCGGGATTTAAAAGGAGACGTCAACTGCTGAAGATGCTGCTCGCTATTGATTTATGTGTGCAGCCAAAGAGAAGATGAAAAAAGTTATTTTACTTTCTCACGGCCGTATGCATTCACGTGACAACCCTCGATGAATGAAAAGGGAAAATTAAAAAAAAAAAGATTTCGTGATTATTAGTCACTGATTTTTTGTATTCCCAAACTCAATTGAAAATTTTTCCGAAAAAATGAGCCGTTCGCCCAAAATACGGTCTCGATTGTCCCATCCGCTTAAAATCGTAGATTCGTGTAGCATCTAATCTCTTCCCCTTCACCCCTGGTCACACTCCCATACTGATAGTACCTACAGAACTTGAAATCATTGATTCATAGCCTACATACTGACGCCTCTAACAAAAAAAAAACAATGACCGAAAGCACATGTACCGATTGGATACTCGTCGTATGCAATGGACCGAAAAGCTCAAAGCTCTTTGTTTTGGAATGATCCCTAAAATCCTTTATGCTTAATCTGCCGCCAATAAAAGCTTTAAGCTTTTTTGGAGCTTTGGCCAATTTTCGTGAAACTTTCTTTTTGAACATAAGGAGTCAAGTTGAAATGTAAAGGTCGCCACTCACGGCAAGCATTTTGGTCGCGAGCATGCATCGAACCACGTCAAACTCTATAGAAAAAAAATCTCCTCGTTTCCACCGTTCTATGATATTCGATGGTTCGATGGAAGTTTGGTCGTGGTTGTGCTCGTCCATGGGTGGCGACCTTAAGACGGTTATCACAACCAAATACGAACGGACGAATTTGGCTCAGGAGCAGCAGATAATCAATTTGATTTCTGAAATATTTTTGGTATTGCGAACGGGAAAAACTGAGAAAGGTTTTTTTTTGCGCCACGAACTTTTCGGAGTAAGGGAAAAATCAAAGCCAAATGATTTTGGTAACAGTACATTCGCGTGGCTCTGCAACCCATCGACTGGGTGTATGGTGAAACTTTTAGAGTCTCAAATATCATTTCGTTTGCCCTAAAACCTTCTGCAAACGTTAATTAGACATCAATTCGATGCTCGACATAATCACTTCTCTTCACTCCCAGTATCAGACAAAATTAGCACGAAATCAGGCTCCATCCTAAACTCAGTTGACCTTCGTTCCATTTTATTTTGCCAACGCTAAATTCTCAATCCGCTTACATCACTCTCAAAAGGCATTTTCAATACGACGCACGAGTATTCACTCCTCTACTGCTACAGTTCCCATGACAAGTGCAGAATGTTGTGCGTACCTACAATTCCTAATTGCGCTATAAAAGTGAAATTAATTTCAATTAAGCAATAAACTAAGCGCCCATAGATTTAAATTTGGATTGATTGCATTCATTAAGCAGGCACGTAGGCCATACCAATGTGCGTGCGTGCTGCTGTTGTCCTGGAACACAAGAAGACGAACTTGGTTCTCGCTCGGCTTTGCCGGAGGGGTGGAAAATTCCGGCCGCCAATAAAGCTTGTCCTTTTTTTCCGAATGATGATAAAAGTAGAGATATAAAAGGGTAATGGACTATATATCTAGAAATGATCGCGCTCTCCCTCTCTCTGTCTCTTTGTTTCCAGTGTACGAGTATGTCTCTGTATCGGGGCAATTTCAATCTATTTCAAATTAAATGGCTACATTAGGGGAGTGGATATAATTGGAAGCATGAGAATCGCAATAAGGCATCGCCCCTTGGTACGGCAAAAGCTTCATTAATTTGAAAGTCATTATTATCGGGAGGAAGGAGTAATGAAAGCAGCATGACACAGACACAAAGTAGCTCGGGAAATAACTTTTGATTTTACACGTCATAAACAGAAAATATGATAGTCTACGTTTTGTGTTATGACTGTAGCTGGTTTAGGGGGGATTTTGAGACAATTTTTGGGGTTCATTTTAGCGAGGGATGGTGGGAGGATGAATTTTTACCTATAGTCTAGTCTATTGCTTAAGATTATGTCGCTTTTACATGCACGATTTTTCGCGATTGACAAAATGGCTTCATTTGTTCAGGATTGCATACCTTTAGACGCCAACTGCATATCTTCAGGCGTCAACGAGAATGCTTTTATATATCCGGGTTTATGTTGTAACATAATCCCTGGACTCGCTACACACAAAAAAATCAATTTTTTTTCAATTTAAAAAATAAAAAACTTCATACGATTTGAATAAGGAGAAACAATCGATCATCAATACATCTTAGATGGGTCTTGGTGGTGGTGCCCCTTATTTTATTTGCAGGATCATTCATAGGAAATTGGTCACGCTTATTGTGGTTCTTAGGATAAAACATTTTTTGAAACAAAATGGAGACGTTTGTTTGGGATTGCATATATCTAGGCGGGACCTTAAAGATAGCAACTAAACACCTGTAAATAGTTTATACAGCAATGACAAGAAACCTAATCAAAAACCCTTTAGTGCTACAAAAATCCTACATTCAAATAAATTTTTCAGTCGCAGTTCCCTCTTCAAATGGAATCCTAAAATCCCTGAATGTACGGTACGAGTATAATATGATAGCACGATTAATGTACGGTAAAGTAATTTTCATTATGCCAAACAACACGTGAATTCCAAAGTCATGGATTATCCACTTCCTGATTTTGAACGTTTGTGTCTTCAGCAAAATAATGTGCACCCCTGCCGGGCATCGAAAGTTATGTTAGCCCACAATAATAATGCTTTCATCCAACATTTAGCTGGGTCCGTTCTCTCCTCTCTCATACACGACACAAAGCCGTCTCGTAATTTTGCATATTCTATATCTTCCCCAAATGTATATTTAGAATCTCCAGAATATCCACTCAATTAACTTGTATGCCATTTGCAAAAACACATAAACTTTAGGCACATGAATATGTAGCAAGGATGAGATTGGAGTTGAATGGCCTAAGGACGATGATGTGGTGATACACAGAGATGATGACGATGACGACTGAAAGAGGATTTCGAAGCAGCTAGCAAACGAATCAACGTTATTAGATTCTCTGTAAACGTAATCCCCAATGCATACTTGCTACTCTCGCCCTTCACACATGGACAGTGGAACCAAAATGGCATATTTCATTCCAACCCTCCCGGGCCTAAAAGGGATTCACAATATTGGCCGTATGTGTAATGTCAAAATTACCAAAAAGGACCGTCTCCGGGGCCGAGAGCTGAGATCGTAACACTGAACAAATTGCCCAGACTTTGACACTTTCCAAATGTGTCCTGTTTCAGTGTCGTCCTGGGGATGATGATGATAACCAACGTACGCCAGCCAGGCTAATGTCCATGTCTTAGTCAGACGGCGGGCTATTGTATAGGTATAGTGACCACACAGATGGTCACTGTTTGTTTTAAATCCTATCCATTCGCCATCGTCCATCCATTCCTTTTTGGGCAAGAATATGAAATTAGCTGAAACTTGGGAAACTTGATATCCCCACACTAGTCGAGAAGGGTTCTTTGATAATGGAGTTGCTGTTGAATAGAGTTGCGGTTGTGGCGGAAATCAGACGATGTCGACGATGACGTTGGGTTGTTATGAATGGCAATTTCACATATTGGCAGTCCCATTAAATGGATGCAGGAATCCTTTTTTGATAATGACAGTATGTCGTGGGGATGAAGTTGGGAGTGATGGATTATGGAGACTGAATGGGGAGAATGATTTTTGACGAATGTTTTAATGAATATGTTCCGGAAGAGGTGCAGATTTGTTGGAAGGAAATGGTCAAAAGCACGTTCATATTTTACTAAAGGTTGATCCTATTCAGTGTTCGTTATTATTTGAAAGTCGTGTTAACACATACTGTAGCCGTAAGGTTAAGGGGCTCTCATGAAACTCACAGCACACATAGGCCACCACTGTACCCGTTATGATCGCACCATAGCTCTCTCAATTGCCCTAACCCCTTGTAGGGTATATCGCGTCAACTGTTCCATGTGGCCCAGTTGACGTTTCCACGGCATACACTGGCTTCGAAGAATACAGTTGCCCACCATAGACTCAGTAACTATATATGGGAAATCCCATCTAATCATTAAACCAGCCAGATCCGTCAATGAAACGATGAAGCTAACCAACAGTACTTTACGTTGTTTAGGTCGTCCAAATTAGTAAATTTGAAGAGCTCAGAACTATCCCTTTTTGATAGCCAAGGTAGCATACAGGGGCAGAGAAGATCATCCTCGTCCGCATGTCCTGCAGTAATCGCTGTTTGAGTTCTGTGTCTGGAGTCGCCTGGTATGCTCTCCGATTAAAGAATATCTAGTGTGACTTCCACAGAATTTCTAAGGACCCTTTTCGTTAGGAGGAGTATTAAGATTTAGTATAGTCCGCCTCCAATGTTTGTTTTAAATTTTTATCAAGCAATATTCACACTTTAAGGCCGGCGATATACGGTCAGGTTTACCTTGAGGTATGCTTGTGCAGGTATACCTACGTCCGGACTGGCACAGGCGTCCACACTGGCACAGGCGTCGAGACTCGCACAAGCGTCCAGACTCGCACAGGCGTCCAGACTCGCACAGGCGTCCAGACCGGCGCAGGCGTCCAGACTGGCGCAGGCGTCCAGACTGGCACAGGCGTCCAGACTGGCGCAGGCGTCCAGACTTGCACAGACGTTCAGACTGGCACAGGCGTTCAGACTGGCACAGGCGTTCAGACTGGCACAGGCGTTCAGACTGGCACAGGCGTTCAGACTGGCACAGGCGTTCAGACTGGCACTGGCGTTCAGACTGGCACTGGCGTTCAGACTGGCACAGGCGTCCAGACCTGTACAGTTGTACCTGTTCAGGTATACCTCAAGGCATACTTCAAGCTAAACCTGAACGTATATGACCGGCTTAAGGACTGTAAGGTCACACCGAGATACGTATTGACTGGACACTTACTTCTTCATCTGCTTTAGTGCTGTTTTGCATGAGCGGTTTTTCTGGCTAGCTGGTGGCGGCGATTTGTTGGCGGCTGCTTAGTATGTTTCATGGGCGATTTTCTTAGCTAGCTTTAAGCAGTTGTGTTTCAAATAAACTCCTACGGTCTCCTATAATATTGAAGAAGACGACAGTGGATTACGTAGTTCTAGCTCAACAATCAACAGCCGATAGTTGTGATTGTCGGCTTACGTCCACCGCAAACAATCGCTCATTGTTTAACCGGGTGAAAACAGTAGTTCCTCGGTTTGTGCAGGTCGGTCGTAAGTCAAATAGCCCGATGTGATATGTAGCGCTTCACCTTTATCACGGTAAGGTCAGCCGTGCTCAGGTCCAGGCCATGATGTACTTCTTGGCTATAATACAGCTTCTAGGTCTATCTTCGCTAATGCTGCAATAAGAAAAAAGTTGTAGTTAGTGTAGCCGAGGCCATTTTCCTTCAGGTCCCTGGTCCATGGCTTCTGGACAAGCCTGCTGTCAATGTTCTTCTCCCTAAAGGGAACTAGCATATTATTCGAATCACACCTGGCCCAATTTAAGTTAACCTGCACCACCGACAGCATCCGTCGTTGCCAAATCTGTTTCACTAATTGGGCTGGATTTTCCTTCTTCATGCTCCACGATATTCAGCACCCTAGCATGTCCTTTGCGTCCCGCACCGGCCGCTTCCGCCTGGGAGCGATACAACTTGACTTTGGCATTCTTGATGCCATAGTGAAGTCTATAGCCGAACGCTTCGAGCGGCAAGAAGCTGTCTTCGTTGATGAGAGGAGAAAGGTTCCTCCTCCTTGTGGATCTTTCAAATTTGCATAGGGATGGTCGGGTTTTGCAAGCGCGATGTTCGCCTTTGGTGACCAGATGTGAGCCTTCGGCCTTGCCGGAATCTTCCTTGCTGGGATACTTCAGCCTTAAACTTTAGCTTTAAGCCCTCCACCTCGTCAACGATCTTACTGATACAGCCCCGAAGCAAATCTGGAGACTTCTTGTCCTCGCGCCTGATCAATCGGAACCCTCGAATGTGGAAGCTGCTATCGAAGCGAGGCTGAAAACATCATCTACGATAAGGTACGCTCTAGTACCGTATTAAATAAAATGGCTTCTTTTCTGGTCCAGTGACCTGCCGCGACACAGCGACACTGTATACCCTGTCAGTGTCACCACTTCACTGAAGGCCCGGGTTCACATTTATGGTCGTTTTGATTGGCGACTACCGCTACTCCCGGCAAAGCCATCAGACAACCCCTCGGCATCCGATAGCTTTGTCAGGGGTAACACTGTAACTCTGACTGGTATGCTCCGCGTGTCTGATGATGCTGTTAATGGTATTTGCTGAAGCATTGAATCATATGGGTGTACTGGTACTCGCTATACGTGTTTTATTGTGCTTGTTCGGAGAGAGTTGTAGCCGTCCGCCCACCTTCTTTGATCTCATATGACTGATTGAAAGGAATGGTTGTGGGGCATGCTGAGTATACATTGTCACTTTTCAACCAGCCTAGCTAGGTTTGGATTCAACTTGATCTCTCGGTCGAAAGTCCTGAGTCTGACCTTTTCGTTTTTTGCTTCCGCTTCAGTGTGGTCTATGTACTGATTCTCCCGGTTCTTTCACTAAGGATATTCTAACTCATTGTTAGACACGTCATTCTATTAAAGCCTTTTACAGAAATGGAATATACTTTGCTTATCCGGATGACACCTATGGTACCTAGGGAACCAGTTTAACGTAATCTAGGGTCCAGGCTATATATAACTAAATAAAGTAGTTAAAACTCTTTTCGAACATATCTTCCGCTCTTTATCGATTTCAAGTAAATCTCCAACCATCCTCAACGCTTGGCTCGCCTTGGCTATATACTTTGTCATCACCAACATCGAAATTGTGCCGAATCAACATGATAATCAGCGTCAACTCTTTTCTTGTGTAAACAACAAACTTCTGAAATCAAAATCGAATAAATATTTATTCATTGCGGTTTTGAGATGAAAGACACATTAATAAAAGTGACAAAAATGTCTTAATGCTTCTGTATTTTCTATAGGCACAATTTACAAACATTACAGCAGATACAGGTACTGTACTGTAGTGTGTACATGACTGTGCTTTTGATGCGAGAGAAGATGGAAACCAGACCAGGCTGTCTGACTTGATTAGATCCGTAGAGTTGGCATCTGGGTGAATCTGTGGATTGTTAAAGATATTTTGTAAGATTTCTAAGGCGTCTTCTCATTGTTCCTGGAAGCTAAAAAAAAATAATTCATCCAAGTTCGAAGTTTCGATTGCTTGCCATTAACAATTTTTAGTCCCGTTTCGGGCAATTGGTGGTATATCCTGGAAGAACTGAGCTTAGGGTACTCTAAAAAGGTTGAATCTAGAAGATACTCAAGCAGACAACAGACAACTTTCTAATTGAAGGTTTACTAAAGAAGGGACCCTAAGGAAAACTGTCTCTTGTTCGCCAACCGCCACCACCAACTGGTAACCCTGTCCCCTCATGGTTTATCTTCTCTCTTTTCTTGACATTTCGCTTTTCATCGACTTGTCTACATCTACCACTTATTCTCCTCTCAACATACTTGAACTTAAGACGAATTGAATTGATGATGAATTTAAAGAAGGCACTTAGCGTACGACAAACAGGCAAACAAACATACCACTCTGGCTGGGAAGAATGAACATCACATTTACGAAAACCTTACTCGTCTTGTATAAGACTTATACCCGGCCATCTCCCGACCAGTGTGGGACCTAAACTCACTCAGATCCATAGTAGCGGCCACAAAATCACTACTATACACGGCGCGTTCAAAAGAGTCCACTTGATGGACATTTTGACATTCCCGATGAATACTTTAGTATGGTTGGATCAGATCAAATGAGATACGATACGAGATGGTTTATCATCATCATCGTCATTCCCATCATCTCATGATGATCATCAACGTGTGCTGGTGAAGTGGCTGAAGTATCACAATGAAGATCACTGACACATGAAGAGGAAGACACCTATCTGCTCCTCGCGCTGGGATGTCGGTGCAGTGCAGTATTCGGGTCAGACCTCTTGGTATCTTGGCTCGATATCTTATCCTCATGGACATCATTGTTCTGTGCGGCTTCACGTTGCAATTGTCTTGAATTGAATTGGTCACGTGCCACAGGGAATTTATAAAAATTCTTCAATTGTTATTGATCGTGTCGAATGATTTGATTGATTCAAAAGTTGGATGAATTCACGATCCGTCTGTCTGGGTTTGTCTAGAAATGATATTTTCTAGACTTGTGTGTGTCTTTTTCTTGTCTTTCCTTTTTGCCGATTCAATCAAAGCGATCTGCTGAAATAATTGAGATTATGGGACCAAGGTAGTTTCAATTGAACTCAATCGATTCTTTTGCAAAAACATGATATTGCAATTTTGATAAATTATTCAATTATTTTATGGCTGGGAGAATGAGAGGAGAGACAGATCAATATTGTGTTAAATTGTCGGTGATTGGATATGAACTGTGAAGTCGTGTGTAGTAGAGGAGAGTTTTAATGGCCTAATGTCAGGTCCCGTTGAATTATTTTAGAATCGGTAATTTTAGAGTCATTTTGAAAAACGTACTTCTAAGCACTGACTATTATCTCAAATTTGATATTAACGTTGTTTACTTTTCTTCTCTCTTTCAGGTAAGCGCAACAGCTTCTATTTCAATTTGGGATTTTTTCTGTAAGTACGTTATTTTTTTGGAAAATTACATTGAACCCAGCAGACCAGCAAACACTTACTGCGCTCCGAGCTTGTCAGTACCTAGTCTAGCCATAAATATTGTTACAAGGTTTGGCAACCTTGCAGAAAGGAACCGTTATATTAAAATAAATAACTGGCGCAACAGTCCAATTTGAACCACGGCCTCGAGATGAGTTAGCATCATCTCATTTTTTCTAGATCGTGACGGTTTTTTTTTTGTGTAGAGGTATGTGATCAGCAACACGCTCAACCGAGTTATTTACCCCATAATGGGTACTCATTTAACAGCTGAGTGGGCTCATAGTCCGACACGTAAATCCCCGGAATCGAACCGGGGCCCAGTGCGTTGAAGGCGAACGTGCTAACCGTTGCGCCATCCGGACTACGACGACCGTTATATTGCATTTCTTAAAAATTGAGCTAATCGCTATAGTACGCTTGTGCTTGATGCATTTGTCATCATTTGAGTTTAATTTTTAGTGTAGTGAACATGGATTGGGGTGACAAAGAAAATAGAATTGCTGTGATTGCACTTCATAAAGTACGAATGCAACCAAGTGATATCTATAAGACTCTGCATACCCTTGGTATAAGCCGAATGTTTGTATATCGGGCTATTGAAAGATTTAATGATACGTCTGGAGTAAGTGACCGTGAAACAATTGGCCGTCCGCGAACTACTCGAACACCTCAAGCGGTTAAAGCCGTGCGCGAGAGAATTCGCCGTAATCCTCTTCGGGAACAAAAAAAATTATCGCGTGAGATGAAAATACCCCAAAGAACAATTTCACGTATCATCAAAAGTGACTTGGGGTTGGGTGCTTATCGTAGATCTACCGGGCATTTACTAACAGATTCGTTAAAAAAAAAATAGAGTGGAAAAATCAAAACGATTACTTTGCCGGTACGCAAACCAAGAACACCGTAAAATTTTGTTTACGGACGAAAAAAATTTTACTGTCGAAGAAACATTTAATAAACAAAACGATAGGGTTTATGCTCGCAGTGCCAGAGAAGCTTCTCAAGTTGCTCAAAAGGTTGAAAGAGGTTATCATCCAGCCTCAGTAATGGTTTGGTGGGGTGTTAGCTACAACGGGGTGACAAAGTTGCATTTTTGTGAGAAGGGCGTCAAAACGTCTGCCAAAATTTATCAAGAAAGTGTCCTTGAAAGTGTAGTGAAACCTCTCAACAAGTCATTATTCAAAAATCAGCCTTGGAGTTTCCAGCAAGATTTTGCACCAGGTCATAAGGCGAAGTCAACCCAAAAATGGCTTGAAGAAAATGTTCCAGATTTTATTAAAGCTGAAGATTGGCCTTCCTCTAGCCCAGACCTGAATCCGCTGGATTACGAATTATGGTCTGTCTTAGAGCAAATGACGTGCTCTAAAAGACATTCTAATATCGAATCCTTAAAGAAGTCTCTTACACATGCAGTCGCCAACTTTCCGATTGAAGTCGTGCGTGCTTCCATAGATAAGTGGCCAGCTCGATTAAAGGCTTGTGTAAAGGCAAAAGGCAATCACTTCGAATAACTTGTTGCAATTTCCGTTGTTGATAATGCATTTAATAAATAAACAATGATTTCTTAACATATCATCATCATCGTGGCGCGACAGCCCGACGTCGGGCCTTGGCCGCCTGGATCATTGTCCTCCAATTATCTCGGTCACGTGACCGCGTCCTCCAATTTTGGGAGCCCAGCAGCTGTGCGGCGTCCACACCTACTGAGCTCTCCCAACGAGATCTCGGTCGTCCTCGCAGTCTCGCTCTGTCGACTCGTTCTGCATTCATTACTCTCTGAGGCATGCGATCATCGTCCATTCTTTGTACATGCCCTGCCCATTGAAGTCGTTGTAGTTTGACGGTTTTCGAGACTTGCAGCTCATCGTACATTTCATACAACTCATGGTTGTACCGGATGCGCCATCCGTCTCGATCGCAAAGAGCCCCGAAAATTCGCCGTACAACCTTACGTTCGAAAGTGTCTAGCATGTTTTCGGAGGCTTGAGTTAGGGTCCATGCTTCGCAGCCATAGCATAGCACTGGTCGTATAATGGTTTTGTACACGCGGAGCTTCGTGTTTCTGTGCACATGTTTCGATTTCATTATGGGGAGAACCGAGAAAAAAGTCTTATTAGCTAACTGTATCCGTCGCTTGATTTCGTCAGTTTTGTTGGCGTCCCTTGACAGGTTGCAACCCAGGTAGATGAATTTGTTCACGAACTCGATGTTGAGGTCCCTCACATTGATGCTCGGTTGTGCAGGTGTCCTTGTCACCGATTGCATCATTATTTTAGTTTTACCCTCGTTAATACGTAATCCAACTTCCTTTGCAGCGGTATCGAGCGTATGCAGAAGTTCTTCTGCGTCAGCCAATCTTCGGGACATGATGTTGATGTCGTCGGCGTACGCTGCTAATTGTGTCGACTTGATGAGTAGCGTCTTGCTGTTGTCCATATTCATGGCCCGAATAACGTATTCCAGTGCTAGGTTGAAGAGCGTCGGTGCCAGTCCATCGCCCTGTTTCAAATCAGTGCGTGTTTCAAATAGATCAGTAAGTCTATTCTGGATCCTGACTTGTGAGACGGAGTTGGTCATCGTCATCTTTGTCAGTCGCACTAATTTTGCCGGTATACCAAATTGCAGCATGATGTTGTACAGTACTCCACGATCGATACTGTCGTATGCCTGCTTGAAGTCGACAAAGATTTGGTATACGTTTACGTTGTATTCCCAGCACCTCTGGAGTATCAGTTTGACTGAGAAGAGCTGATCGGTTGTGGAGCGACCAGGTCTGAAACCGCTTTGATATTCGCCAATGACTCGTTCTGCGTACGGTTTTATTCTATTTTCCAGAATTTTCGTCAAAATTTTATAGGACGTACAAACTAGTGAGATGCCCCTGTAATTCTCACACCGCAGTTTATCTCCCTTTTTATGAATTGGACAGATGATGCTTCTGCGCCAATCGTCTGGGATCTCCTCGTTCTCCCATACTCGCAGGAGTAATTGATGTATGGCATCAACTAGACTCGTTCCACCGAATCTTAGCAGTTCAGCTGGAATCTCGTCAGCGCCCGGCGCTTTATTTCGTTTTAGTGACCGCAACGCGAGATCAACTTCCTCTACTGTCGGGGGTTGAATGGGTGGGCCTAGATCAACAATATCGTCGAGAGCTTCCTGTGTGGGGATGTTAGATGGTCGGTTTAGAAGCTCTTCAAAATAAGAGGCCCATCGTTTGTTAATACCATCGGTGTCGCTGATGATGTTTCCATCCTTGTCCTTACAAAGGCTAGTCCTGGGTTGGTAGCCGTTCTTAATTGTATTTACTAGTTTCTACGCTTGTCTGGTGTTCCTATTAGCTAAGTTTTCGTTTATGTTCAGCAACTGCTCGTCAAAGTATTTACGTTTCTTACGTCTAATTATTCTATTCGATATTCGCCGTAGCTCGTCATATTTTTCTCTTCTGGCTCTGGTTCGTCGTTGAATCCATTGTCTGTAGGCCTCGTTTTTCGCGTCAAGTGAATTTTTGCATTCTTCGTCGAACCAGTCATTTCGCGCTCGCCGGGCTTTATATCCCACGACCTTCTCTGCGACATCCTTGATGGTACCCTTGAGTTCTTCCCAGAACCCATGGACGCCTGTGTTGCTGATGTTGTGTGGCATAGGTGATAGTTTTTCCTCAAGGGCGGTAGTATACGCCACCGCTGTAGCATCACTCAAGAGCTTATCAACCGCAAAGATTTTGGAAGGGCTGGTTCTTGACTGGTGCACTGAGCGAATTCTACATCTGTAGGTCGTCTTCACCAAGTGATGATCTGAGTCGCAGTTTGCTCCTCGATAGGAGCGGACATCCATGACACTAGACGCCCATCTCCTGCAAATGAGGACGTGGTCAATTTGGTTGACGGTATGTGCGTCTGGAGACTTCCAGGTCTGCTTGTGAATGCGTCGATGCGGGAAACACGTAGAGCTTACGACTAGATTCCTGCTGCAGGCGAAGTCGATAAGTCGCTGGCCGTTATCGTTACATTCTTCATGGAGGCTGTGGCCTCCAGAGGTCCCCCGATGCCAACTTTCATTCCCTACTTTCGCGTTAAAGTCTCCCAGCAGCAATTTGACGTCGTTTGTTGGAAGTGAGTCGAAGAGAGTTTCAAGGCGGGCGTAGAACTCGTCTTTTACTGCGTCTTCTTTAACTTCAGTGGGGGCATGCACATTGATGAGCCAGAGATTGAAGAATCGAGTCTTGATGCGAATCGCACACAGCCGTTCATTTATGGGTTTGAAGTCAGTAATATGCGGTTTGAGGTGATTGTTTACTATAAATGCTACTCCAAACTCCTTGCGGCCCGATGGTTTGCCACTTGTAAAAAACATATAACACCTCTTTTATTGAACAGTGCTTCAAAAAGTTTGTAACAGTATTTATGGCTAGACTAGGTATAAAGACCGCGCGGATAGGAGGTGCATGCTAGCAACTGCACGTACATATATGTTATCGAAACTTCAACCAGGCATAGATATGCAAGATATGTTGGCACGCACATGACGCTGGAGGTCATCTTATGAAACTAAAACTCTCATTATAAGAGTGTTAATCTTTTTTAATATTTGGACTCCCATTTTGAGAGGGCGACTCTTCTTGTAAGACGAAAACTATCATTGCGAGAGGGCAATAGTAAGACTTTTGGTTTAATAAGAAGTTATAAAACTAAAAGTCTCACTATGGGAGTCAATAATTTGGCGTTAGATTTACTATTGGCCGGTCGCTATTAACCAATATTTTGCATCGTTGAAACCTATCACTCGTGGACTTATATGACTCGATCAGTGGTGACATCGAGCGAATATATGTATATTGTACAATATCACGCGGTACATAATTGTAGAATCACTTAAATGGCGGATCTTTTATGCCTGCTAGATCCATGCTAATCCATGTTAATTTGAAGCCATTGCCTCTGTGTAGACGGGCGGATGGTATTTACTGGCCAATGTTGAGTAACCGAAAGCACGAAGGTCCATCGATAGCCATTTTTCACGCAATGGCGCAGCACTTCTGTCAATTATTAAACTTTTGAAAGTTTTTGGCTGCTACATAAGCAATTTTTGACTTATAGTACACACTTAAGGCTCTTATTATAAGAATCATAAGAGTTGATCTCTTGTAGGAACATTTTTATGCGAGTGTAACTCTTCAAGAGTCAAGCTCTCATAAAAAGGTTCTATGAGAGTATATGATGACATGCTGCATGCTGGCAACTGCATTCTCCGAAAACTAGTTTATGTTAACGTCAACTGGGCCACATAGAACGGTTGACGCGCTATGCCCCACAAGGGGTTAGGGTAATTGAGTAGTAATACTCTCATAATAATGGTGCTATGAGTGCTAATTTAAATCTTGTTACAAGAGTTATGTTATGAGAGTATCGGCGAGTTTCACTAGAGTCTAATGAGAGCCTTTTCAGCCCACAATAGCTTAACTCTCAAGAGTTTGTTAGTTGGGGTAGGAAGTCAAGGATCAGCAAACTACATCACATGAGCCGAGTTGTCGTTCGGGAAGTTTTTGATTAAGAGTTTGAGCCATCATGTGACGAAACATTTAAAATAAAGTGTTTGAAACTTGGTATAACCCAAATACACCATTAGGCAGTTGCAAACCTCACTTGAGCCTTAACAATCCTACAATACAACATTCCAAACGGAATATCCACTGACCGCATTTTTCATCCGCGAATCCTCTACAAATTCCGCCTAATTTTCATAGATTTATCAAGCCGTTGAAAAACGACTCCAGAAATTATGGAGTACTCTTTCTTGTCTTTACACAACTCCATTAATTCACATTCATGCCCGTCCATACGTTAAATCGTTTGGCACGAGAGTTGATTGCACCATTTGGTCGCATTTATGTGCGATACGGTACTGCATGCCATGCCAAGTATTCCACAGAGTCCATACCATACAAAATTTGCCTTGCTGTCGTATAAGTAACACATAAAAATGCCTAACATTGCACATGGTCAGGTCGTCGTCTTGTGTGTGGGCGGCTCGAAACCATTAAAAAACGTTCGATTTGCATTTTGTATAATAATTAATTTAATTGGTTTTCTTTGTCGGCAAACATATCGCATATGAACCCAACAAGAAAAAAGATACGCGCGAGAACGCACGACACTAATTTAAAATTTCTAACATGACCTCGCGCGCTGGCAATAGATCGCCTCGTCGCGTCGTGTCGTATCTAAAGTGTCAATTAGCACTCACAACAATAATTATTGTCTCCACGACATTAAACAGATTATAATCATATGTGTGAATAATTAAGACAAGACAGCAAAAAAAAGTAAAAAAAAAAAATATAACAAATTGACATATGAGTATGTGGAAACACACATTTTATCGGCGACATTTATTGTAAATCCGCTTAGAGATTAACATTCTTTTTTTTTTTTGTTGTGGCTGTTGCTTTCAAACGATTTCGAAAATGATAAGATATTAGTCCAGCCCGATAGACAGACGGGTTAGTAATTAATGGATATTTTATGTGGTTAGTTCAAGCTATTGTAATGATTTATAAGCGGCAAAGTATGTGAAATGACTGGTTAGAATTTATGCAGGGTATACTCAAATAACCGGACACCATTTCTACTTCATGCAGTTTAAAGCACAAAAGATTGATTTTTTTTCTCAATATCTGAACCTCTTTAGCTGCCTGTTGCAGCTAACGGGCTCAGATTATGATTTGTGAAAAAAAAAATACGGATCAACTGGCAGTTGGGTTGAACATTTTATAATTTGCTTTTAAGTACTTTGGGGACACTTCAAATTACACAATTTCGTCATCCAACAGCTAACTTGTAACACAATGGGCTTGTGACGGCTGTGCTGGATTCAATGTGTGAATAACCTCTAGGCCTCTTTCGATTTCTCAGACAGTACCTGGCATGCACTCTTGAACTATGGTTCGCCTGGAGTTAATACTGTATGTATTAACTAACCCGAGTTGAGAATAGTTGACGTGTAGTCCAATTAGACTAACCTTTTTAAGGTTCTCTACGTTAGTCAACAAAAAGTCAACTAAAAATCTTCTCCCACCAACCAGAACGCAGAACAGATTGAACAATACTTTCCTGCTCATTTAGTTCTGCGCAATTCGCGCAGACGACGTTGGTTGTCATTAGCATATCTGTTATTTAGCAGCTTTCAATACTACTACATATAGCAGCACACTCGAAAAACTTAAAAAAGATCGGACGGAGGAATCACGGCTGATGCCGAGTATACTAGTAAACTTCTACTGAGTTCGCACTTCTCTGGATGCGTGATCCTATAAGAGAATGTTTCTCCTCCTATCTCGGAACGTTTGCGCAGAGCTCGTCCGTCTGACTGCAGATTTGCAAGAACCATCTTTACTTACGATAAAGTCAAATGGGTCATCGATTCGTCTAGCCCATATAAATCTTCTAGTACCGACAGAATATTCACTGCCCTTCTCCAACAAAGGCAGAAGGTACTGCCTCCATACCTCACGATCATACTGAGGGGTAGTTTTTTAATGAGAGTAGTCTTCATTCCTAAAATGGGCAATCGTCCCGAAGGGTGACCCTAAATCTTTCAGACACAATCAACAATCAGCTCAACATCATTCATGCTGAAAGCGATGGAAAAAAGTATTGACGAAGATATACGTCAAACTCTCTATTATACGAAAGAGAGTTTGCCTAGCAATCAAAGAAGTCCACCGAGGCCGCTCTACAACCACCTAGTAAGAGATTGAATCGGCAATGGAAGCGAAAGAAACTGCTTCCCTTCCTATATTGAAGGTCCCTTTGATAATACTTCGTTTATTGTCTTCGACAGCGCTTTAAGTGCCAAGGGAGCGGACGTCACCACCGTAGAATTTGTCCTGCCTATTCTGCTCTTGTCGAGAAGGGTCAGTATTGCGATTTGAGACGGCACCCCAGCAGCTGGTGTTATTCGTGAGTGTCTCATCGCCACTCCTGTTCTGTATAGTGGTGGGCAGTTCGCTTTGGATACCTAAATTTGGGGGCTTGTCGACTCAAGAATACTCCGATGATTGGATAATCACAGTTATGGACAAGTTCGAGGGCATTTGACATGCTTCAATCAGCATTGTGTATAGTGCAGGAATGGTGAGACGGAAATGGCCTACGAGTTAACACTTAAGTCGTATTTACTAAGAAAGAAACGTCAGACAAATCAGATACGCCCTAATGTACAATTTACCTGTACCGAAAAAACTATCTATCTATCTATCTAAGCTAGAATATCGTTCGGCTGGATTGTGGAAGAGAGCCTACCCCGTAACTGGTAGAACTACCCTAAACCAAATAAAACCAGAGACTTGCTTGTCTCATGTCTACCGGAGTCATTTACTCCTGCCCATCTACGACACTAGGGGTACTTCTCGACTTTCCACCACTGCATTTACATGTGAAGGCAATGCAAAATTGACAATTTTTAGACTGAAGGCTTGCGATGTCCGTACTAAGGTGAAGTTAGCTCAGTGGCAGCTGCTTTACCAGCATGCCATCGGATCACCTAGTGGAAGAACCATCCTGCGCTAATCAACGAGTCAGTTACATCCAAGCTAGTGGGTAACTGCCAGAACGCACTACAACAGGTTGCTTCTTCGAACAGGGTGCCGTTAAACTAGGTTCCTGGCAACGTCGGCATTTCTGAAAGTGACGAGGCTGACGAACTGCGAAAGATGGCCTCGGACACGGCTTTTTATGGACCGGAGACCTTTCGCGGGACTCCTCCATGTTCCATAAGTAAATGCATCAGAGACTGAAAGTTCACAAAAGTCACCGTCCAACAGGAGATTCCGAAGGGCTGAGGCATGCCAGTATGTTCATCTCTGGTTACTCGCGTAAAACATCATATGAATTACTACAAATGATTTCATTTGTCATCTTCTAACATGACATTCTTGCCTAAGAGGCCAACTTAAAATCATGGTTATAGTATCAGACGTTAGCTGTCATAGCTACGAAGGTGATGATGTAACTTCACTCTCACATTCTTAGTGAGTATAATTAGCATCGCCTTCCCATTAGCGCGATCAAACTTGATCGACAGGCTTAGGCCTGTTACCAAACCTGGTGATAATACCACAATAGACCGTTTGACCTCGGCGTTAGTGGGCCTTTTGTGCTCGCAGCCAATCTCTCAATCTAATCTGCGCGCTGGAGTTGTTGGTGTGTCGTAGTTGTGATTCAGTGACAGTTCAGCAGCTTTCCAAATTAGCAGTCCCTGAAATTAGCAGCTTTCAGAATTGGCACGTATAGCTGCACACTTGACTTTCTGGTGTCTCTCTCAATTGCCCTAACCCCTTGATGGGCATAGCGCGTCAACTGTTCCATGTGGCCCAGTTGACGTTTCACGGCATAAACTAGTTTCGGAGAATGCAGTTGCCAGCATGCACCTCCTGCATAGCCATGGCCACGAACGTCGTCGTGGACGGGATTCGAACCCGAAACGACTTTTCTGGTGTGCTATAGATTAAAAGGTTACCAATTGCCAGTCTAGCAGCATTTCAAATTAGCTATTAACGAAATTAGTTGTTTGCCAAATTAAATACTAATTAAATTATCATTTTATCACATTAGCAGGGCTAGTAGCACGCCCAACACTTTAATGAGTTGTAGGTCAACACCTTTCCAAATTTAGCAACTTTTCAAATTAGCAGCTTTCAGGTCAGCTGCTTTCCTCTCGGATGTATGGCAGATACCAGAAAATCGTCTCTGCGGTGCTTCAGACACTTGTCTACAGCTACGTGCGATCATCGTTTTGTTTCTTTTTGTTTTAAAATGTAGCAATGTCTACGCGGGACTGCAAGATCGAAGGGAAAAAAATCCAGGCAAAGGCTGGCGTGTTTTGGCCTTCTTCGACAATTGTCATTAGTCCCACTCCACACCACTCTCACCTACACAGTCCTACTAAAAATGCCAATTCTTGCTCACCACAAGCCATAATTAATTAAAGTCAAATTTGACAGTAAAACGACAACAACTGTAACAACAATTCCCAGTAACCAATGTTCAGTGTAAAACGTGCCCATTATAAAATGTTCACGACTATGTTACGACAAGTGAGCTACATGCTTGTGAAAGATACTATTTGTCGCGCGCTATCTGGCAAAACTGTTGGCGTATCTCTACATGAATATGGCAGTAGTAGACTCAACCGAATGACTAGGTTATGCGGTTTTCTGTTTTTTTCCGTATATGTGTACATCTATTATAAGTGTCAGAAATCATTAAAAGTTTTATCTGAAACGAATGCAGACATCCAGATATCTACATTTTCATTATTACATTTATTACTTGACTAACTCGCCTATACACGAACGTCATCGAGCGATAGTGATGTTGCTTTAACTGCTTTTCGTACAGACTATGAAATGGATGCAGGTTATTGCTGCTCGCTTACCAGTTCGTCGTTGAGGTAATTTGGTTTGGTGCTCGAGTTGATTTCCACAAGACATAACACGTACAAAATGTTAATTACGTTACTTTCAATTATATGAAGTTTTGCTGCTGCCGAAACGACTGTATACGGCTAAATTCAAGGAATTTCTGCAGAAGCAGTAGCAACGGTAGCAATTGGGCTGTAACAAGTTGGCAACCTTTCAAATGAAATGAAGCAAGCCAGGCTAGCAGACTGTTGGCTCTCGATGGTGGTCCATAAAACTTCTGTATATGTTCGCCATAATTCACTCACTCAATATGAAACTTTTATTATCCAGAGGAGATCTCCGATCAACTTGAGGAGTGATGTTGTCGAAATTATGAAAAGCTGTAACAGCTAAGTTAATCAACAGCACTAAACGTGTTTGGCCAATGAATGAGAATTGGTTGATTGGAATTAAGGCGAAAGTACTATACAGTTTGTTGTGTAATTTATTCATGACAGTAGTGTCAGTGAAGCAGGATGTGACAGTATGATTTAAAATATTTTTTGTATCAGGATTGTTTTTTTTTAGGTTGGTGGAAAGCATCGGATGAACTAAACGTCCCAGACTTTGAACCAACTAGTTGCACAGAGTGAATCGCATTGGTTAGGTTAAAAGGGCCACGATTAACTCCACAACCCGAGTCCTATCTATTCGTCCAGCCAGAGCTGTTGATAAAGCTGTGGAACCGGCCGCGGCTAATATCCTTAAGGTCGTTCATATCGTCAAAATAGATGGACCTCAGGGTATTCCTTCTTCTTATAGCCAAGGCATGCCGTTTGCATAGTAGATGAAAGGTACACTCCTTATTTTCATCTCCACAGCTACTACAGAAGTCATTGTGTGAAATTACCATTCTCCTAGCATGTTCGCCGATAAGGCAGCTCCGCAGAGCGTTTAGGATCGAGCCTAGGTGAAATTTACTTAGTAACATTACAAATGCTACCATTCCACAATCTGGTGCTGGCAGTACCCGAGGCATCAGAATTTACCAACGTTTTACAGGCTGCTAAGGACCACCCAAAATAGCGATGACTTAGCCTGGTCTCCCATCTGCACCTTCTCTAGCTAGTTCATCACCTTTGCTGTTACCATCGAAGCCACTATGGTATCCAACATAGGGAGATGTTGAAAAATTTACTCATCTCTAGGAGGGAGGTGGGACATTCGGTAACGGTTTTCGAGTTTGTAATGATAGGCTTAAGGGATCTGATCGCCGGCCGGCTATCAGTGAAGGTAGTAATATCCCTAGCAGCTATGACATTATGCCCCAGCCAGGTGAGAGCCTCCCAAATAGTCGCCATCTCCGCCTGGAGAACGGGGTAAAAATCAACCCGAGTACACTCCCACTCCTTGATTCGTCTTAGAGTCATCGGTGTATAAACTTATAGGATATGACACCTGGAAGATGTTTTCTGTGCACTCGTCTTGCGAAGGGGTTAGGCTTACAAAATTCCTACCGAACAAGTATTTGGGAATGTAATCCAGCCCCGTGGGAAGATCCAAGGTGTTAAGAACCGACGGGTGACCCGTGGTTGACATATTGAACTGACCAGTCTCTCGAAGGCGGATGGTTGCGTTCACGGCCACCTGCTTAGCAAAAATATCTAAATCATCACTTACCCAAAAATGGAGGCCTTCTACGATTACCAAATTCTGGATTGTTGGCAGGCCGTTCAGCAAGTATAAATTGCAGGTATTCGGTGATTAGAGAAAGAGTACTCGGATGACACTCTCCAGTCACTAATCAGATCGGCAATATTCTCCGAAACAAAAGAAATATCTGAGACATCGACCCTGTTTTTTGTAACAAAGGAAGGCTCCCTATCCACATTAATAAATAAATAACTGGCGCAACAGTCCAATTTGAACCACGGCCTCGATATGAGTTAGCATCATCTCATTTTCTAGATCGTGACGGTTTTTTGTGCAGAGGTATGTGATCAGCAACACGCTCAACCGAGTTATTTACCCCATAATGGGTACTCATTTAACAGCTGAGTGGGCTCATAGTCCGACACGTAAATCCCCGGAATCGAACCGGGGCCCAGTGCGTTGAAGGCGAACGTGCTAACCGTTGCGCCATCCGGACTACTACCCTATCCACATTGCTAATTGGTAAAATGGTTGCTACCTATCCAGCACTCGAACAATAATTAACCGCATCGCGTCTGTTGGTATCAGAGTTACTCTAGACGGTGTGATGGTGACAAGATCGGCTTTTGATGTAATGGCCGCTATTATTGCATCTCTGAGAATAACTCATGAAACTAAATTAAATTTAAATGACAGCAGCATGAAAATCTAACAACATAAATTGGATACAGCTCTTTTCCGATCACCGATGAGGTTCAAGGTTTGGGTCTTGATCCATATTATTGATAGTTTCGAGGAATTTGCGGAACGGTTATTAAGTCGCTTCGAGACGTCAATAGAAAATGAAACTAGGGGAACTAGTTCCATTCCTCCTGCTTAGCGAAATTAAACTAGTTCAGTTTTCTTAGCTACAATTAATTCCACTTTCTGGGGTAGAACTAATTATACCCTGTGAACTACAACTGTTGAACTAGAATCAGTTCCACGTAGTGAACTAGAACTAGCTTCATTTTTTGAGTTCCAATTTCTGAGATATGTAGTACTCAAATTAATTAACTTTTTGTTTTGTTTTTTATATGTAAAAACATCCCAGTTTTGTACCGTCCCACATAAAAATATAACGGGTGGACATATAGTCCAATGTGTGCTGTTTGTTTGTTAGTGCGTTAGTTCGTTTGTTGGGACACCTCCCGTGTTCTCATCTTAACTAAATTTGGTATGTAGGCTCCTTGTGTGACCCGACCACAAATCGACGATCTCAATTTTGATAATCGACGGGAATAACGGTGTATTCTGTTGTGTTCAAAGCAGGCTTACTCACTTAAGTATTTTCAACGCTCTTCCAAGCATTTCCCGTGGTCCGTAGCTTCCTGGTGTTATTATATCGTATCACACGGTGATATTAGGCGCGTTTTTTCAACAGTCCAGATCAAGAGCAGAACAACAATCGCACGCATTACACTGACAACCTGCTCTGCATAGATCAATTTTGTTAGTGTATTGCGTGCATTTTTCGTTCTAATCTGATTTGTACTGTTGAAAAAAAAACGCGCCCATTATGGTCTTATAATTGCAGTTGTGCGTCAGGACAAAAGGACTCTCTTGATCATGAAATGTAAAATAACAGAAATTAAACCTAGTAGATATGGAGTACTGTTGACGGTGTTTTGATTCCTTTGCTCAGAACTGATGGGATTTTGAGTCCTTTCATATGACTGCGGGTCATGAGGCGAATGCACTAGACTACTGTTGAACGCATTTTGAGTCCTTTAGTGTAAAAAAAGGACATTCTTGGCAATAAAGTGATATCTAGACAAGATGGGTATCAAATGAATGAAGGTTCCTGGCAATGAAATGATATCTAGTCAAGATGGGTATCATGTATGATAATTGGTGTTAATGAAGTGAATTCACTGGGGTACTGCTGACGATGCTCTGAGTCCTTTGATCAGCAAAAAGGACATTCTTGCATGCGCCTAGTACATATGGGTGTCACCTGAATGGGGGCGATAAGGGCAACATTTTTCAAAGCAAATCATAGACAACCTGAAAGCAAATGGATCGAAAGTAATAGAAGTAGTCCGAAAAAAAAATCCGTTTTTCTTTCAATCAACCTCAATTTTCGTCATCCACTGTATCACACTCTCGTGGAAACAATCCCCAAATATTCATCAAACATACATACACAAATAATAAATGTTTGTTATGCTTTCGGAGATTGCCTGAAAGTTTACTTAACTCGAGTCAAGAGCATGTTGATGTGTGATGATTCAATTAGAACTTGAGTCGGAATAATTGTTAATTATGGGCTAGTGACGGTATACGATGGAGTCAAGTTCTATAGGCAACGAAGCAAGCAAGCATGCAAGAAAAGCAGATTTTCAATCTGTGACTCCTTTTATTTTTGCTTCGTCGTCGCCGCCCCACACGCCCCTCGCCCCCTCTTAAGTATACCGAGTATACATATATAAGAAACTTGAGAGGCCAAATTATGAGTAGAAGATATGGGGGACGGGCGTTAATGCTGTGGGGATATACGCTTCATGGAGGATTACTGGAGAAGCAGTGCTTTTACTGGAAAATAGCATGAAAGCAAGACAGGCCGGGATGATGGTGTTAAGATGACATGCCTGACAGATGTTTAGATAAATGTATATTTTATGGGGTCGATGAAGTATGAGAGACTGTATGTATGATCATATAGAAAATAGAGGATGATGTGGAGCTTGTCGACGTATTAATTATCGTCATAATGAACATTATAATTTCATGTATTAGCACTTTGCTTTTAGGATATATGAAAATTAGGTTTATCGGTTCGCAAAGATTTTGTGGAGAAACGTTGAGTGTATTTTCAGTGATTTGATTTGATGGAGAGGAAAATTTGGCTTGTGTTTGGAAGGTGTTCTAATTTTGAATTAATAAAAACAAATTTAGATTATTTGAAGATATGTAGATCACAGATGAAAGGTTGTTAAGGATCCTTCTAACTCAGAAATTATTCAAATGGCCTCGTCACTTCGGGCGTTCTCTATTATTTGCGGCCCAATACCGTAGACGACACCAACAGATCTGGTTTCGTACATATATTGCTTAAATAAGGTGGACTTGCAGGTCTTTAGATGAGGGCTATACGATAAATTCATTCAATTTTATTTTATTTTCATTTATTTTGCTTTCATTCACTTTATATTTAGTAATTATATATGTGTTCTCAGGCGCTTATGATGCAGTTCTTATGAAGCGCGACCTAAAAAAAATAACAGATAAAACCTTGCAAAGGCCAATCCAAATAATTTGAGGGACATTTCTTTAAGTAACAGTTTTGAGGAGCTGAAAAGGGAGGCATGAACTGCTGAAAGAAACTCCAATAAGTCTTCCGTACAAATTTCATATAACGACATTATTGCTTACCCATTTTGTCCCCTGAACGCCAAACCCGACTGCTCACTCTAACGCCTGTCCACCTCCAAAATGCTTTCACTACCGTGTATCTTATGTGCCGTTAGATTTGCTTTGGATGTGCAATGTGGGCAAATCAATCAAAACCTCTAGAGCCGTAGTGGGGTAAGTTCGAATAACCCCGGCCGCATTGAGGCAGGCCAGCCTCTATCTTTCCCAGTGCTATCTACCATCAGTGGTGCCTTTTCCACCAGACCACCATTGCAACGGCAGGGCTGGATCTCTAAGTTTTACCTACAAATAGTCTACATATCCATAGTGCCTTGATGGCCTTATCAGAGATTACCTCCTTGATCCTTCCAAAAAAGTTTTTTGTCGAGGATGACACAGATAGACAAGATATTTGGCCTTTTCTGCCAAGAGTACTGGGGAGTTGTACATCATGATATGTCTGTGCTTTCTTTGAATGACTTGAAGACCTTTGGCGTCGCATCAGTCTTGCACAATGCCCAGCGCAGATTCAAGGATATCGGGAAGGACCTCTTCAAATATACCTATAACCGTGATTATCAAGTCGTCTGCTGCGTATGCTTGAACAGAGAATCCTTTTGTTGTAAGTTCCCACGACAACTCATCCACCACTGTTCACCATAAGAGAGGAAATAAAACCCCTCCTTGCGGGCAGAGCCGTAGTGAGGTAAGTTCGAATAACCCCGGCCGCAACGAGGCTGGCCAGCCTCTATCTTTCCCAGTGCTATCTACCATCAGTTCCCACGACAACTCATCCACCACTATTCATCATAAGAGAGGAAATATAACGCCTTCTTGCGGGCAGCCACGTGTGACATTAGCTGTCACCCCATTTGTAGTGATAGTATCCGCAGCCTTAGACCTTAAAGCTTTATCGGTGGCTGAGAACGAACGAGGTGTTGTCAAAAGCACCCTCAAGGAAGGCACTTCACCGACATTGTCGACTCATCTCCCTCGCAATACTGTGGTTGGTACGCAAACTGCCTCTCATGCAATGGACTGCCCCTAAGGACTGTAAGCCGAATGTGCCAGTTGAAAATGTTTTCCATTGCTTTCTGCATAAAAGAAGTCAGGCTAATTGGCCTGAAAGACTTCAGATCATCTTTGGGGCGATTCCCGGCTCTAGTGCAAAGCCGCCCCTAAAGATTCTTAACAGGAAGGGTATCAGCACTTGCTGCCTTTGCTGTAAAAGGGCAGGGAATATGCCATCGATACTAGGTGATTTAAATGGGTCGAAAGTTAATTAATTCGGCGGGACGTTTAAATGAAAAAAAAAGGGTTAATGGCCCATTTCACCTTATCATAAGTGAATATCTTACTTGCGGCTAACCAGTCAGAAGGTTTTCCTATATGCCGCCCTTCTGAGTCGATCTGACAACTATTTTCTTCTTCTCCAATCTTGTATCCTGGGAAGTGTGTATCAAGGTGTAGTTTTCCTGTATTTCCGGCATCCTCCGTGATGCTGCCGTCCGTATTTTATATAATCATCATCATCATCGTGGCCGGAGTCCGGATGGCGCAACGGTTAGCACGTTCGCCTTCAACGCACTGGGCCCCGGTTCGATTCCGGGGATTTACGTGTCGGACTATGAGCCCACTCAGCTGTTAAATGAGTACCCATTATGGGGTAAATAACTCGGTTGAGCGTGTTGCTGATCACATACTTACCTCTGCACAAAAACCGTCACGATCTAGAAAATGAGATGATGCTAACTCATCTCGAGGCCGTGGTTCAAATTGGACTGTTGCGCCAGTTATTTATTTATTTATCATCATCGTGGCGCGACAGCTCGACGTCGGGCCTTAGTGGTTGTCGAAATTGAAACTTTAAGGAAGTTTTTTTTTCTCTTGAAGTGGCATTCAAAAACGCAGAAATCAGTAAATAAAAAAAAAGCCTATCTATGAGAACAGCCCAGCACCCCCGACGTTGCACATTAACTTCTAATCATCTTTATTCATCTCTTCCGGAAAAAAATTATTTGTCTAAGACTCTATAATTTGTGCTCTATCAATAATTCAAAATCTACATAATCTACTTAAATACTCGTCCAAAATTTCGGTAACATTAAAATCCAAATTGAATTGGCGTAACTATCAATCTCTCCTTGTCTACGGGACGAGACTCTACTCCGAAACACACCACTGCAAAGGGGGAAAACTTCATTACCCAACAAAAGAAGGAAAAAATAGCCCTCAAGCTATTCAATCACGTTCCGTACATTTCTCATTACCCAAGTACACATTTAAATTCCGATCAGAAATTTCTTAACGGCCATAAAATTCGCGAACCCTTATTAGAAAAGCCCACCAGAGGAGCGCCCTGTCCAATGTAATCAGGACACAGAATGAAAAATATTGTGTAGAGATGTGCAAGCGGCCGATCGAATGGGGTTGCGAGTGACACACACAACCAACACCGCAGACTTCGCATGTTCCAAAACGCTTCGTATTCATAGTGCCGATTTTACTCCAATATTGTGAATTTTTTTCACCAACCGCAGCGAGCAAGCGCTGTGTCCCTGAAATTGCAGGATTCGAGGTAGATACGATTACACTTGATTTCAAGGATGCAAGTATCCGTCAGATGCGGGAAAACTGACAAAAAAATCAGTGTTGGTGAAATTGGTGACAGTTTCACCAATCTTATTGGCATCAATTCACAAAATGCATACATTCGATTTCTCTCGATTCCATGACGACTGAAGAGTCCGAAAGAGTCGTTGGTGATTTAAAATATCAGTCATGCGCACACTCGTTGGTGAATGCCTCTGATTGCAGTAAAAACTCGGAAGATACCTCTCTCTTTCATATGCCGCATTTAAGAGAAAACCGAGCCATTTTATTGAAGAGAAAATTTGAAAACCGGATTTGATAGATACAGATACAACAATTTCAGTTATATCGACAAGCAGCAAAGTAGATATTTAACCTATAACTTTTCTGAACTGCCTCAATATAATATACAACAACAACGGAGCGTATTATAGCCGTAATTTAAAGAAGTTGTGTGATGTTTTTAGCAAACAGGTTTACGTCTACAGTGTAGATACTCAGATACTCGGCTATTATACCGAGCTGGGCATATTGGAGACTCAAAGTTTTTGCATCTGAGTCCGTCGACGGGGGGTGGTTAGGCTAGTAGAGGTATAACAACGGTTGGATGGAGTAGTAGATAGACAGGTTAAGTGCGCCTTGTATACGAGTATATCCACTATAGAGGTGTACCAAACGATTGCACTCTGCACTGTATAATATCTACGTTGAAATTGTAGTAGACTTTTAGAGTATATAGGTAGTAGCAATAAATGGACGGTGTGGACGCGGAGACGCAAGGTTGGCAGGCATTCGGCTCGTTGTTGTTTCAATTTCTCTGGCAATCGTACGTTCGGTTGTGCCAAAGTTCACTGAACGTACGTACGTATTTGCTGGCTCTTGTGCTTACTTGCTTGTTGTACTTCTCGTGTGTTCGTTGTGCAGGTCTTTAGGTTTCGTGTTTTTTTCTGTTTCTCGGTGTGGTGTATTGAAGTTGTAGAATGACGACAAAGGCGAGATATAAGTACGATACGTATACTCGTACTTCAACAGTCCAGAACCAAACAGTACTCACAAATAGTGTATGGCATGGTGGAGTGGGTTTTGTTAGCCCTTCGTAGAATTTTGTTGGTTAGACCAGCCACTACAAGCAGCGGGTAGACTACTCTAGTTGGGCTTAGGGGTATTTCGTATCGGATCGGAAATTCAACGACGAAAGCCAACCATCTTTTTTTGCGTATGCTCCTTGGATGTAACATGGTGCCCTCGAATCTGCTACGAGATAGTAGTACAGAACAGGATAGGTTCAGTGCTCTGTGAAGGTAAACGACTGACGGAGTGTGCGATTTTGACTGTTGCCAGTTTTTAAATGGTCGAAGGCGGTTTGGTTTCAGGTTAAATTTACTGTGCAGATCACATTGTTTTCTCGCTTAACCCAGAATTATTATTAATGCTTCACTAGGCTCATAGATCACCATAGCCGTTTTCGTTTCACCCTATCTCAGATCCATATTCATAACAAAACGGCAGGTCTCGTATGAGATCTCATCGGATCTAAGTTGAAAGCGAACTGGTCGGACGTCAACTTGTTTCGCCCCTATCTAAATGTATACTGAGCCTCCGTGTTCTATGACTTAATCGCGAACAATGTGCGACAATTGTGTGCCTAGCAAAACGCACGCCTCTGGTTTCGTACGACAGATCTGCCGGTGGAAACAGCACTAGCAAGCAGGCAAAATTTCCATTCATCACACAGTTAAAAATCCTGGTCTATTATCAATGCTAATTCGGGTTACATATATGACGACACCAAAATTGTATTAGATTTTAATAAAATGAAAGTATTACAATTGCTTCCGTAAACTTCACTGGTTTAAATATTAAACTTTTCTGGCATAATTTTTTTAATCAAATTGTTGGTTTAAAATTTAATCTACAGATATTATAATCTATGAAAAAATATTAATTTTACTGCGTTTTTTTAACTCCTCTAAGTTTTTTCTCCATTATTTTTATTTTATTATTTATTTTTTTTTTTTTCAATTTTCTAAACTTCCAAATCCTTTATTAAGCCCATCGCAGGCTAGCCAGCTAATCTTTAACTTTTTTCGCCATGACGCAGCATCGAACCTGTGAACTCCGTGTTGTAGAGTTGCGACCTAGACCACTCGGCCACGCAGCATAATATTTTGAGCTGACTGCGAGTAGTTATAGTGAGACTTGAGACTCAAAAAATATACTTTGTGGGGTTTACCTTTTAATTAAACTTAGATTAGAAAATAATGCGAGAACAAAAAGAACACAAAAAGGTTTGAATTGTATTAGAATTTATTACAAATTGTTTTAAAATGGAAGTAAACTTTGAATTGTATTAGAATTTATTACGAATTTGGTTTAAAATAGAAGTAAACTTTGGAAGGGTTTAGATTATAGAATTAAAATTATTAAAAATGGTGGTAGTCCAAGACCAGGTTTAAAAAAAATACCGAGATTTTTAACTGTGCAGAGGGGAAAATTCTTCCCCAATTCTAAGGTTCTATGCAGTCCTCCTCCAGAATTTGACCTGCCTACTTTAGTTCAGTGGGGCGTTATTGGCATGTTTGAAAAAATGATTTTGTAGGGGAGGTAGGCGTACCTTTGGTCGGCACCCATTTGCGGTACCAACCAACTAAATCTCAGTCGGCATATTTGACACAGTTTTCATGCCGTATTCTATCGCGAGCTATCGCGCCGTTAATCCTTGTGAGGAATCGATATATCCTATACTATTTTATGGTCTAGCTAGAGTATAATATACCAAGGGTCAAGGGTAATTAAGGGTATGATATATCGTTTTGTGGGAAATTTTATGTATTTTAATTCGGCCTTGATACATTTTTTGTAGGATCTTTACTTTTAAAAATAGTCAAGAAAAAATAAAAAAGGACCTTTGGTCCCATCTATACACTTCCGGACCCTGTATCATCGTGGAATTTGTAGCACATATTCAGGGGACTGCCCCCAACAATTGTGCCAAATTTAAAAACTACACGATTTATTTTCTCAATTTTTCGTTCCTAGCTTGGACTATATGACAAAAAAAAATTAAGTTAATGTGCGAGGCGGTGAGGCAGCAAAAAAACAAGAAGCATATTAACCCTGATCTCTGCTTTGTGCTACTCCATTGCGCGCATCCAGACAATCCACCCGGATTACTCTGCCTCGTCAGGGAAAGCTTATAAAAATAAACATCACTTAAGATGGATCAACCTTTCGGCTACTGCGTCGTATAGCCTAAATGACAGAATTGGATAACCAAACATCAGCATCTTTGCTCGGTGTCATAAGACCTAACACGGATTGTCATACGCTTAAACCATCTCCGCATGACTATCAAGAAAATATCTTCGAAAATTGCTATCCAAATATTTGATAATAAACACACAAAAGTGTATTTTATGAAGATATTGTGTTGATTATCTGCTGCAGTTTGTTGTTGTTTTTCCCGCACAAACATTGTAAAAACCAGATAAATCAAGTTAAGCTAAGTAAAGTGGAAATAGGCTTTTAAAGCGTATTTTTTTATCTGCTGTTTGGAGAGAGGCAGTTTATTGCGCGTGGTATATGATAAAAGTCACAAAAGATACGATTTTTCCGTTGTGGATTTAAGTGGCGGCTTATTTTTTTTATTATTTCTCTTTTTTATTATTTCTCTTAATTTAACTTTAAATAGATTTTATGAATCATTTGTCATCGCTCAAATAGCAGATAGAAATGATTATTCTGTACAGTTTATTTAGGGGTCAATAGAGATTAACGATTTCTCTTGAAAATAATTTTGTTTTGAAATTAGATAACGCATTGGACGGTTGTAACGATTGATCAGCTGCGAAAAAAAACCGTTCCCGAAAATATTCGTCCACTAGATCAGGGGCAGGCAAACTCGCGGGGCAAATACGGCCGTTGTTTTTAGCATGAAACAATTTAAAAAGAAATTAAATTTGTATAAATACTCGTAGCTTTTTCGTGAAATCGTTATTTTATTGTGGACATAGTGATGAGCATAATGACTCTTTTCACTGTGCCAGCACATAAGCTCTGACTCTTTCCAATGAGTCGTTCAAGAAGAGTCGTTCAGAAAGAGTCGTTCAAAAAGAGTAATGCAAAGAGTCTGAAACTTGGTTAATAACATATTCAATAAAAGTCGTAGTTTTTAAAAATTCAGTTTTTCCTTTATTTTTTACCCCCGATTCCAAGTCGGTGACCCCCAATGCCACTTAGTTCGAGCCAGCCAGATCGGATCACTATTTCCCATGAAAACGGGGTCGCCAATCTGGGATGGGCGACCCTAATTTTTTTTCTTCTCTTTTTTGACCCCAGATTCTGAGCCAGCGACCCCCCAATGGCCTTTTGTTTGAGCCAGCCCGATCGAAACACTATTTCCCATGAAAACGGGGCTGCCACTCTGGGTTGGGCGACCACCATTTTTTTTACTCTTTTTTGACCCCAGATTTGGAGTTAGCGCCTCATCGCTAATGATGATTTACTTTGTACAGTTGTCATCCACTGATGTTTGTTCATGCGTCCGTCTGGTGTATTGGCGACGCTTGAAGTGGTCTGTGGGTTAAAGAGCCTGAGTCAGTTGAACCTTTCAGGCGTGCAAATTCAAGTCCTCTGTGAAAACTAAGCGGCAAAGAGCTGCGTGAGAGGTTCAGTTCCTGCGCACGAAGACGAAGAGGTAGATGGAGAATCTGCCACACTTCGCGTACAGCTGAAACGTTTTCGGTGGAACGAGCTGTACGAAGATGTAATGGTGCTCTCACATCCGCCACCGATCCGGTTATTTCGAATTTACGCGAAATATTCGAGATTGTGCGCTCGTTTGAAGGATTATTTCGACCGGAAAAATCACGTAGCGCACGATGAGCACTTTTACGCGTTGTTCGATTGTATACCGGTACATGGTTCAAATTCGAATGAACTCGAGATAAGAAATGTCAAAACAGAAAACGAATAAGTTTTGACGTTTATGCGTGTTTGACAATCTTAATGGAGAAATCCTTTTATCCCTTTATAAGAGTTCTATGAGAGTTGTATGAAAATTGACTGACCCAGTTATTTTATATTGTAGCAGGAGTTCAACTTTCCTAGTGAGAGTTACACATGTCTCATAAAACTTAATTATAAGAGCTAATCTCCTGCAGGACATTTTTATGAGAGTATAACTCTTGAAGAAGTGAATTCTCATTAAAAAAAGATACAAAGTATCTACACTGCAAGCAGAAACATCGGAACATGGATATGTCTATGACTACCGACTGCGTGGAACCTGTTGTGTTGAAGATATCGACGTAAGTTTTATAAAGATCCCAGTATAGTTATACTGGATGAAATCATTCGAAAAAACACGTCCCACGCTTTCGGTAGGCATAAGACATATCCATGTACCCATGTATCTGGTGGCAGTGTAGATACTCGTCATAAATTCTGCTTTGCTTTGTCCTGTGCGCTTGGGCTCCTTTCTCTCGCGGGATCGTTTCGTTTTCGTTTGAATCGCTTGTGTGCAATATTCACCTCCTCTGGTGCACCCTGTTCCATCTACCCGTTCGGTACAGTTTGTAGACTGCAGCCTATCGACAATTCTCTGAGTACGTTTCTGCTAATCGCAATCACGCTTCCCACCATCTTTTCCCAATCGGAAGTGTATTGTGTTTGTGTATCTATTGCAAAATCGCTCCCACACTATCCGTCTCATCCCGCCCCTTTAATCAACAGTCCGGGTCCGGCACACACAATCCGTTTCTCAAGTAACGCGTGCGACTCTATGCGATTGTGTCCGGCAAACAGAAAGGGAAACTAACAAAAGTAAACAAAACATTCCAACACACGCACAAAGAGAATGCACAAGAAAAATTTTGGAATTTTTGCAGAAGGGGGGGGGGGGCATTTCATCTTCTGCAGACCTCTGAATGTATTTACATCATGTCACGATGAGCTACCCGGAACTATTGTATAACATCCTGCGACGAATATTTCTCTATTTCGGGGCTTGGGAGATTTTAACTCGCGCAGTACGAATCCGCCATTTTATTTTATGATATGTTTATTGCATGTGTGGTAGGGGCCCACATTGTGGGCCAGTCAGACTTCAAATCGCCGCCATTGCAAATGCACAACCATTTGGATAGAATGAACTTCATCCGCGATGGCTCTCGCTCTCTATCTTCGGGGGGCGGGAACCATGTAATGTACACACTCTCAAAATTGCGTCTGCGCATGTCCAAAGGTTAGTCGAACTGACTACTTGCTACTTTTTCTGGGACCCTATTGATTCAGATATGTAGTACAACGCGCGCTATTTTATTTGTTTGGATTCCAGCCATTTTGAACATTTAGGAATTTTTGCGGAAGGGGGGCATTTGATCTTCTGCAGACCTTTGAATGTAAATCATAACATATAACATCCTGAGACGAATATTTCTTTATTTCGGGACTTGAGAGATTCTAACTCGCCTAGTATAAATCCGCCATTTTGTTCTATATGTTTATTGCACGTGTGGTGGGGGCCCACATTGTGGACCAGTCAGGCCTCAAATCGCCGCCATTGCAAATGCACAAACGCAGTCGCTGGATCACCCGATTTGGCTGGAATGAACTTCATCCGCTCTCGCTCATCTTCGGGGGGCGGGAACTATGTACACTCTCTCAAATTGCGTCTGCGCATGTCCAAATGCTAGTCGAACTGACTACTTGCTACCTTTTCTGGGACCCTAGTGATTCAGATAGTACAACACGGGCTATTTTATTAAATGATAAATGGGAATTGGCGGAAATTGAAGGTCATTGAAAGTCCGCCCGTTCACCCGTACACTATGTTATTTCTTGTCGTCCACAACGTCAACCTTTATCGCTATCAAATCAACATCCCAACATGTACACGCAGGATCCCCGCAAGCGCACCGCCCGCGCGGATCTACAAGCAACAGCCATGCACAATGACCACTTCACTCAAACGACATGCACAACCAGAAAAGAAAATTTTTCAATGGGCTTGTTTCCTCTTCTGACCCCCGAGTAGAAAAACAGACATTTCGTGTGACGGACAAATTTTTAGGATGACCCCCAGCTATAAGACATATCCATGTCAAAAGGCTCCTTGAGAGTACATGAGTACAAGATATGATCTTACAGCAAGAGTAAAACTCTACCAGAGTAATACTCTCATAATAATAGTGCTATGAGCGCTAATTTAAATCTTGTTACAAGAATTACGTTATGAGAGTGGCGGAGAGTCTCACTGGTGTCTTTGAGATTTTTTTTCAGTCCTCAAGAGCTTAACTCTCAAGAGTTTGTTAGTTGGGAAGGTCGTCCCCAATTTTACTTTTGTGTAACTACGGGGAGCTAATGCCGCTTTTTGGCTTCACTGAAATATTTTCAAACTGACACCAGGCTTCATATTTACTAACTGTTATTTTAAATAATATTTTCTCTTGGTAATACATGTTTACATTGTTGAAACTTGACAACGTCGTCTTTTCACAATTCCTCAGATTCCATTCAATCTCGGCCGTCTCACATAAAATATCAACAACACCCAACTCTTCTTCGTCTACCACTGCGCTCCATCGCAGAAAACATCCTCAAACTCCCGCTATCGTATCGCAGCAGCTCTCCCCACATTTTGTGTCTACTAAAGAAAATGCATTCGTTGCTAAAATTTCGCTCTCTCTCTCTCTCTGTTCGTAATCCGGAGTAGTAGAGAGAGTATGAGATGCGAGTTTGATTGCAACACCAGCGAAAATTTTTACGAATTTCGACCCCATGGGCAAGTCTCCTGGAAAATAAAAAACCAGCAACCACTCCAACAACGGTTGGAATGGAAATGCGCGACGTTATAACAATACGAACGGATGGCAGCCATCATGGCCGCAATTCTTCGTACATATCCGAAGAGATTCTGCGCAGAATCAAGATATTTTGTTCCACTTGAAGATTTTTTTTGTCGCTTTGTTGGTGTCGAATTGGAATAACGAAATAGGTTTATTAGGTGCGAAGGTTAGGTTCTAGGGACCTCCCTATTGACTTCGGAGACCTACATCTAACTTCACTACTATTTACCTACTAATAACGAAGTATTGGAGTATAATTCAGTATTCTTCAATCCCCCCTCCTGTTCCCCTGGAACCGAAGTGATGATCACCAACACGACGCCTCAACCACCCCACGAATTTCAACTGATGGTTACCATAGAAACGTTGAATTTTCCGGCTATGAATTCCTAATCGCCGGCTTTTTTTTTTTCGCTCAGATATACTTTTTCTCTTCGAGATACTCATTTCACCAACACTCGTCCATATTGGTGTATTTGAAACATTCGCTACTCTTTCACTTACAACGTTCGTTCTCTTATCAGACAATCCAACAAAATTCAAGTACGCTAGCGTTGTATCTTTGCATCTTTTTTCTCACATATAATATAAAAAATGTACGTTGTTGAAGAGCGAATTGTTGAAAGATTGTTGAATATGCATCGCGTGTGTTGTCGGCCATGTTTGTTTTGTAAGAGAGAAATTTCGTATCGTATGGAAGCACTTCAGAACGAGTAGAGTGCTTGTGCAGGGTGGACGATTTGCCGTCGTTTTAAACCAGAAATATTTTCCGTGTTCCCCCGGGTTCTTTGTGGATAGTACATAGTTCGTAAATAATACTGAAAGTTTCTTATTTCGCAGTGTTATTCAACGCGATACGATTGTATTTCTTGAAAGAAATAAATAATCAACGCGCAGCGATAAGTGTTCTTTGGAATATCTGGTGATTTGATCATTTCTGTGAAATCTTAGTGTCTTTTTTTTCTGTCGTGATTATAATGTGCAGTAGAGCAGACGCGAATTACTGCGAACCAGATATTTGTGCAATGTAGTAGTTTTGTGTTTTTGTTGATTGTTGGAAAGAAGTGCAGAATCAGATAGTTTTCATGGAAATGTTTGTGCAATAGAGGGAAAAAGATTAAGGGAAAGGAAAAGTTGAATACAGTGCATACGACAACGAGAGCTTTGCCCAACCTAGTTTTTGCAATAGGTACACAGTTTGTTAGACACGGAAGGGTACATCTATGTATTTAAAAAAAAATCTGTTAAATATTGGGATAAAACAATAACAACAATATCATCATCCACGACCAGCAACAACAACAACTCGCCCCAAGCACTCGCTCCAGACACCAACAGAGATACACTTCACTGCGGATTAATTAACTACCAAAGGATTAAAGTGTTAATTATTGTTGAAGTGGTGTCAATAGTCGGGTAATTTGAAAGCGCGCGAACCCATCATCATCATATACACAGTGTTGAAAGACACACCCCCCACTACTAGCCGTACTGCCATAGTCTCCATCCCCTGCTCATACTCTTCGTCGCCAGCCCAGCGGGTTCTGTATCTAAAGTGTTTGTGTTTCACTTATCACTCTTGTCGGGTTAATTGTGTGTACAAATAGATATCATATGTGCACTCTGTCCAATTTATCTAAAATCTATCTTTATATCTAAACATATATAAAATATTCACGATGTGAAAAGTTTAGTGTGTTGGAATTAAATGTTATTTTGTGTGATAAAATTCCCGCAAATTGTGTTGAAAAGTGTGTCGCCGCCACCGAGAGATAATATAATGGTGGAATTAGAGTGTGGATAATAACAAATAAGTGTAGATACGAGTGTATATCCGGTCATAAAGTTGCAACGACAACACGGCTTAACTGGAAATCCCTATTTCAGCAATAATAAATATCCATAAAACCACACAAAAAACGAGTGAAGAAAAATAAAATATATGTATACCTGTGTCATATAAAAAATGATAAATGTAAAAGTGATCCAGTAATCCTCAACGTTGGTGAATTACCTGCAGTGTATGTATAGTATGTACATGCATACGTAACGTACTAGTGTCCGCTGCAAAATAAATAAAACCCAATTGGAAATTAATCTTTTGTTGCTGATAGTCCTAATATCGTTCGTTTCGCGGATAGTGTTTGATGATCATATTAAAACGTGTCGGTGTCGCCGGTCTACATAAGAGTGGTGTGAGTGTTTAAGCTAAAAGCGAGAAAATCTGGTTATTTATGTGATATTATTGGGTTTTAAGTGTATATCCCCCTGGATTTATCGCCGAATATACGAGTATGTACACACAGGCTTATTGAGCCGGGAGCCGCCTTTGATAGATAGCCCGAATCGGGTTGAATTGTGTCGTGTACACATTGGCGCAGAGAAAGAGGAGTCGATATCGCAAGCTTTTTGGGATACTAAGCCGAAATCCAAGAGGATTATATGCTGGAATTAATGGCAATTAAGAAAGAGTGTTTTTAAATACCGTCCAAGCTGGTTGAAAGCCAAACGAGGATCTTCGTTGAATAATAGTGAGAGAAAATGTAATTAATGATTTTTTTATTTAGTTTATCGGAATTAGCCTGGCGAATAACTGCATAGACATCGTTTTAGACGGGATAAACAATACTTCTGTTATTAACTTCGAAATTTTAACAAAAAATAACGCACAAGACCTCTTTTTAGAAAGACAAAATATCACCCCGAAATTTTAGGTAAGGTTAGATTACGTTTAGAAGGCTGCCGTATTAACACAGTCCACTTAGACCAAGAAACGTAGGTTCTTTCTGATACCCTGAGAAAGTAAGACAAACAGCCTTCGTATGAAGTTGAAAACCATCCGGAGTTAGTCCCGAAACAGACTATAATTCTGATCAGCATTCACCTCCTTCAGGTCGTCCAGATGGGTGAAGTAATAAGATCTTAAGGTGAATTTCCTACTACCGAAAAGAGCAGGGCGGGTGCAGAGCAAATGAAATGAGCACTGCTCATCATCCTCGCCCCAACTAGGCCTGTTCGGTACTGAGATTTCAGTACCGGTATTTGATATTTTCAAGTACCGGTATCACAAGCGGTATCCCGGTACTCACAGGTATTCGTTCAGTACCGGTACTAGTACCGGTATTTTGAACCATGAGCCGGTTTTTTTCAGTACCGGGATCCCGGTACTCAGTACCGAGTCTTTTCAGTACCGGGATCCCGGTACTCAGTACCTGTTCTTTTCAGTACCTGTTCTTTTCAACCATGAGCCGGTTTTATTCGGGATCCCGGGATCCCGGTACTCAGTACCGAGTCTTTTCAGTACCGAGTCTTTTCAGTACCGAGTCTTTTCAGAAACGAGTCTTTTCAGTACCGAGTCTTTTCAGTACCGAGTCTTTTTAGTACCTGTTCTTTTCAGTACCGGGATCCCGGGATCTGAGTACCTGTTCTTTTCAGAACCTGATATTCAAATACCCGGGATTTCATAAAAGAAGACTCGTTCATTGCCGAACCGAGTCTTCCGGTTTTAACATTGAAAATGTTCATAGAGTCGTGCATTGTAAGATTTTTCAGATACACATCGTAGTAGTTAGTACGTACATCGTACATAGATATATGTACCTATAATTGCTTAGATGGTTTTAGGTTTAAAAACGAAATTGGGTATATACATGGCTATTTTCGTTTTCCTTCGCATACTTGATTTCGATTTGAAACCGAAATTGTGCATAGACAAAAAAAAAATGCTGGTTCCAGATATGCTGGGACGAAACGGATGCAGGTACATATAGAAGGAGTGAAACGGGCGACCTAGGGCTATATGCGGGGGGTCGCAACTCCCTAGGGGCGGAGCTAGCCCAGCTCGTTTCAAACCGAAATTGTCCATGCACACTTTGTGCGATACTGCGGGTTCTGAATCAACAGTCCCTGGTGTAGTGTTCCACTCGCTACGCTCGCTTCGCGCTTAAGAGATCACAACCCTCAGTATCGCTCAAACATGAACGCTCGCTTCACTCGCTCTGGGTGCAACAGTTTCAAATCGAAATCAGGTATGCGAAGGAAAACGAAAGTAGCCATGTACATACCCAATTTCGTTTTTAAACCTAAAACCATCTAAGCAATTATATCATTGACCAACGCAACGCATTGTATTGTACTATTATATTATGTACATACGTACATAGACATACTCATTCATATGCATATCATATTCACATTATACCCAATCATCCTACTCCCAATACAACAAATACTCTGAGCTCAGTCTCAATCCTAACAAAACCTTTTGATTCATATAAATCAATTGTGTATGTACAATGTACATATATCTATGTACGATGTACGTACTAACTACTACGATGTGTATCTGAAAAATCTTACAATGCACGACTCTATGAACATTGTCAATGTTAAAACCTGAAGACTCGGTTCGGCAATGAACGAGTCTTCTTTTATGAAATCCCGGGTATTTGAATATCAGGTTCTGAAAAGAACAGGTACTCAGATCCCGGGATCCCGGTATTGAAAAGAACAGGTACTGAAAAGACTCGGTACTGAAAAGAACAGGTACTGAGTACCGGGATCCCGGTACTGAAAAGACTCGGTACTGAAAAGACTCGGTACTGAGTACCGGGATCCCGAATAAAACCGGCTCATGGTTGAAAAAACCGGTACTCAAATCCCGGGATCCCGGTACTCAATACCGGTACTAAAAAAACCGGGATACCGGTACTCTTAGTTTTTGGTACCGGTACTGAAAAAAACCGGTACCAAACCGAGATCCCGGTATTAGGAACAGGCCTAGCCCCAACAGCTTCTGCAGCAATCATTGTACGGTAGTTGAAGTCTTCTGGCATGCTCTCCAATGGGGCAATAACCAGTGACAACCCCCATAAAACTGCTGATGCACTTTCTATCCAGCGAAAGCCACCCCGACTAGGATTCAGTCTAGGCCATATTTGCTTGGCTACGCGATATGTGTGTTACCAGTACTCCACCTGATGTTAGTCTTCGCCGTGGATTTTAAGGCCATTTTGCAAGTTGCCACAGGCATACCAAATTTCCGAACATTACCACTGATCTCGCTAGTAGTAGGTAGGTTTAGGGGTTGCCGTGAGTTAACCACAGCACACATAGACCACTCATGGTCCGTTGTGATAACACCAAGATTCTGTAACCTAAAACTCTTAAATCAAAGTATCCAGCCAGCCGACGCTGGCAGTAAACCGATTAATTTCCAAAGCATTAACTCTTACGAGACCCTCTAGGTACTGGAAAAAGGAGAGTTCCAAAAACCTCCTCCTATAAGCCAATGCTTGGCAGTAACAAAGAAGGTGAACACACTCTCCCCAACATCCACATCATGCCAACTTCTGCAGTAGTCGTGATGAGGAAGTCGAAGCCTCACGCACGCTCGCCAATAGGACAGTGCCCTGTGATGATCCCCCCACCACCCCGCCAATTTGTTTCCTGTTTAATGAGAGCAGTGAGGCAGAACGATTTGGATGTATCATAGGCAATATCATCCTCGTTATTTGGCAAGTACTACCGTCGAGCCATCTAGTATTGGCCCTGCCGATCGCAGCGGACCCGATTGCCATTTTACACACTGCCATGGGTGTCCTAACGTGATTAAGACACGTATCAGTGGATCCGATTGCTCCCTGATAGGCCAGTTCATCAGCCTTGCAATTGCCCGTGAAACCACTGTGGCCCGGAATCCAACAAACAGTAATAGCGAAGAAGCTGCTCATTTCCATGAGTGTCGAGCGACAATTTACAACCGTTTTTGATTTAGAAATAACCGATTCAAGCGACCGTATCGCCGCTTGACTGTCTGTGTAGATAGTAATGTCCCTAAAAGTAACGATATGCCTCCCCAGCCAGGACAAAGCTTCCGCGATTGCTGAAATCTCCGCTTGGAAAAAGACGCTGCAGTAGTCGGGAAGATGGACCGATACGTTAATATTTAGTCCCTCCGAATAAATGCCCGCACATACTCCTTCATCGGTCTTGGAGCCATCTGTGTAGATGGCCAAGGAGTCAGGTGTATTAGCGGTGCTGCTCGTCCATTGATCTCTAGAGGGAATCAGGCTGATGTGGTTGCTGCCAAAGGTAACTTTTGGAACGGTATAGTCGGTTACTGCTGGAAGATCCAGACTACCCAGAATAGCGGAGTGTCCGCTCCTCAGCGCGCACCACTGTCCAGTATCTTGAAGACGCAGGGCTGTTTTGACCGCCAAGTGTTCGCCAAAAATATCCACTGGGAGCAAGTTGAGCAGCATGTCCAAGCCAGCCGACGGAGTAGTTCTCAAGGCCCTAGTAGCGGCAATCGCAGCAGGTCTTTGCACTTTCCCCAGTAGGTTACAATAGGACGCAACTCTGAGTGCCGTCCACCATACGCATATGCCGCATAATAAAATAGGCCGTACCACTGCAGTATGTAACCAGTACACGGCTTTCGGCTGGAGTCGTGCTTTACTTGAAAGTATTGTCCTCCCAGTCGTTTTCGGGATTTTTTTTTTTCTAGGCACGTTGGGGATGTGCAAGTAAATTTGCGGATTTCTGTGATGAATCTTAGTAACTCTTTTTCGTTTGGTCAGGATGGGTTTGAACAAAATTTGTGATGCGGTATGCGTTGTGTTTTTAGCATTACTGTAATGGCTTTTTGGAAATCCTTTGATTCGTCAGATGTGAAAAACTCTGGATAAGTAGCCAAATTGCTGCAATTTTGACATTGAGTCTGTTTATCACTTCAATTTTAGGCATCGATTACACGGGGGAACTGCATTTTGTTTATTTCGATTTGATATTCATTTCTAGCTAATTTTTGGTCGTAGAATCCGGAAATGCTAACCGTTTTTCTCCTATACGTCCAGTTTTTGAGATACAGGGGGCTCAAATTTTGGCCCCCATACAAACCTTCCCTTCATTGATATCAAAACAAACGAAACTCGTTACAATTTTTTTATTTATAAATTTTGATTTTACATCTTAACAATATTACCTAAGAACTAAAAAAAAATGATGGCCAAAATTTTCGTTTGTAGCTTTTCCTGGAGTGTTCAATTTCAGGACAGTCCCGTTTTATGCTCCAACAATAGTCCGCCATCATATTCGCATCCCATCTGCCTTGATATCGAGTTTCCATGATTTTTAAATCTTGATGAAATCGCTCTCCCTGCTCATCACTCACAGCTCCAAGATTTTCCGGAAATTCATCTAGATGACTGTGTAAAAAGTGGACTTTGATGCTCATATTGCAGCCAAGCCTTTGAAAACTGTCCAATAGTTGCTCGACTACTATCGCATAATTCGATGCACGTATATTGCCTAGAAAGTTGTTCACTATATTCTTAAATGCCAGCCATGCTGTCTTTTCATTTTCTTCCATTGATTCAATAAAATTTGTATCTCTAAGGCCCGTATTCATAGTCGTCCCTTAAATATTCCTTAGCTTAAGTTAAGTTTTCCCTTAAGTATTTCTTAAGTTTTTTTTGTATTCATAGTCAACCCTCAAATTTTATTTAACTTTAACTTAAGTTTTTTTAAGGGTTAAATCGTCCCTTAAGAAATACTTAAGTGTATACAATGTCCCATACAGACGGTGATCTCATACAAATTGAATCATAATAAACCAGACGAATCTCTATAGGGATAAAATTTCCATGTACACAATGATGAAATTTTCAATTTGATCAAGTCAACGACCGGTCCAAAAATTCGTCTTTGTGAGAAAAACTTTTTTATTTCTAAAGATATCATCTTCAAATTTCACACTCATCAATAGTATCTTTAGTCAAATCACATTCTTGAATTTGGTTGAAATTAAACCACTACGTCATATAGCTGCCATAGGAACGACTGGTCCGAAAATTCGTCTTTGTGGGAATAACTTTTTTATTTCTATAGATATTGTTTTTAAATTTCACATTAATCAGTAGTAGTATCTAGTGAAATTACATTCCCGAATTTGGTTGAAATCGGACTACTCTATCATATAGCTGTCATAGGAACGACCGTTCCAAAAGCAAGTTTTTGTCAGAAAAACTTTTTAATTTCTGAAGATATCTTTATGAAATTGCACATTACTCAATTATATTAACTGCTAAGCCAAGTTCCTAAATTTGGTTGAAATCGGCTCACTATTTCATATACCTCTTATAGGAACAGTGAAATCGGAACAAGTTTTACTACTAATTTCAAAGTGGCAAATGTACCACAAAACACGACGAAGGTATCGTACCTTCGTGAAGGGTATCGTACCTTCGGCAAGCTAGCCGAAGGCTAGTTTTTTTTTCTTTTATTTAGAAAAATTACTTGTTGAATTGAATTTTCATTACTTTAAAGAAAATGACCTGCATGCTGCCTGTAGCGTAGAATCGTAAAGCTATCAGGGTGCGCGCAAGAGCAGATAGTGGTAAACCCCGCTGCGATGTTGGAACTGAGACATCACAAAGGGGCATTATTTTATGCTACACCTAGAAAACAATCATTGGATGAATAATTTAATAATGGAAAGGTCCTTTATATTTTACAAGTGATGTGACAACTGAAAATGAACAATCTCGCTGCAAACTGGCTGTCTTATAATTCAAAAAACGGTGCCTCTTCGTTGCTCCGTTTGTATGTTTTTATCAATCTCACGTTAAACGAATGACGTTCGACATAATCAAAAAAATTCCTCTTCAGAAGAGGTGTCGTCAAACAACATTTTCGGACTTTATTTATTTATTATTTCACGAATATGTAATATAAATCGAAACGAATGTGCACTGCCAGCAAAGATACACTGATTAGGTGTGAGAGTTTTGCATAAAAAAGGTTACTCAAGCTAAAAAAATTACTTAAGTGCGGTCTTTGCCAACCTTAAATTTTCTTAAGATATTACTGAAGTTTACCCCTTAATTCTGTCTATGAATACAAAAAACCTTAACTTAAACTTAACTATGATACGATAAGTTTTACTTAAGGGAACCCTTAAGTAAAACTTAAGGGAGGACTATGAATACGGCCCTAAGATATTACTTAAGTTTACCCCTTAATTCTGTCTATGAATACAAAAAACCTTAACTTAAACTTAACTTTAGTTTTCCCTTAAGTAAAACTTAAGGGACGACTCTGAATACAAAATCGGCCCTTAAGGGTAGTTTAAGTTAAGTTTTTTGCTAAGGAAGGAATATGAATACGGTCCTAAGAAGCTGTCGAATTTGTGGACCGTCAAATACACCAGCCTTTATTTTTTCGTATGATAGCGCAGGAAGTGCCGACAGAATATACTTAAAACAATTGCCTTCTGTCGATAAACAATCGCCAATCTGCCGGTATGTAGGAATTAATTCCCAGCTCTTTCATCAATCCCGAGATATTGTGGCAATAGACAAATGCTTTTTCGGTTCGGAAGTACTGCAGAAAAGAGGCCTCCCTGGAACGATAGAAGGATACTTTGGCTTCTGGTTCCAGGAGATGTTTTTCCTGTAGCCTAGACGCTAACAGTTCTGAAGCTTTTTTAGAAAGCCCCAGATCGCGCACTAGATCGTTCAGCTCGTTCTGTTTAAATCCTTTAGGTTGGTTCCTAGCGCTGAGTTCGGAGAGTGATGATGTCGACGGACTTAAAAGCATATTTACGTCCACGTCCAAATAAGGCGAAGGAGATACTTGATATACTGGCACTGGAACTTCAGGAGAATGAGCAACTGGTCTTTTTGCCGATTCTAAATTGGGATACTGTATCTTATTTTTGTTTTTGTGTGTGTACCCTGTCGTTTTAGTACAACAAAAGTAACAATCATTTGTGTGGTTTGAGGGCTCTCGCCATATCATTGGCACACCAAATGGCAACTGAAGTCGTTCTGCTTTCGTCCAGGACCTCAAATGTGTGACACAGCACCTGCACACTTTATGAGGGACCCACCATTTATCCTGATTGCAAATTGGAGTTTTGAAGTAGGCAAGATATGCCTGGTGAACAAAGGGGCCTATTTTTGTCCTCTGACTTAGAAATGTATAACTGCCACATATATAGCAAAATGAGTCCGGAGCGTTGAGACACTTTCGACGAGGGATAGTAGAGGCTTCCATTACACAAGTTAAGAGCACAATAATAGAGTAATATACTGGAACAGAGGCTTTTAAATACATTTTTTTACATAAAAGAGCCTTAAAAATGGCCGAAGAATTTCACAACCTTTAACAAACAATCCACGTAGCGAGAAATTACTTTTTTTTATTGCTTTTAATTTTATTGTATACAGGTACTAGAAGGTCATGCACAAGGATGCAGCCCCGTAGCTTTTAAAAAAAGTTGTTTTTTAAGGGGGCCTTTTGTAATTTTCCGTAAAATTAAAAAAACAAACGATATCTCGAAAACCTGACGTATAGGGGAAAAACGGACTGCATTTTTGGAATCAGCGAGGCCGTTTTACTATAAATTAGGTGCAAAATTAAAAAAAAACAGAAAAAAGTGTCAAAATTGTTCTCCCGTGTTATTTAATCAACTCCATCTCCATGGAATATTTACGTTTGAGATATCCGATTCGGTCCTCGGCAGTGACACAGTTTACAGAAACTATTTGGCAAACGTGAACTTAGAGACAGTAATGGGTAGTCCAGCAACGTTGACCATACTGATTATGTAACTTGAATTTCATTCAACTATTCAGGCAGGACTTAATTCAGAAGCGGACATCAGCGAAGAGCGATCGAAGAAAATGTTCTCCTGAAGTAGAAAAAACAAAACGTTCTGAAACTGATCAGAATCTCAATGATTACGTGATTTAATGTCATGTCCTGGTATCGTCTATCACTCAAAAAATCACTTAACAATTTCACTCAGATAATTTAATTGAAAATGTTGCTCACGCTCAATATCTTCACCGAATGTGCTCAGAATCATTTGTTTTTGTTTAATGCGATCAATCTCAGTCGTTTCAACATTTTTCTCACAAACATATTGCTAAATTGTTTAAAATTCAGTCCGTTCACTGGACAATTTACATGTAAGTGGATTGAATTGTGATTAAATCGACTGTGCAAAAAGCAAGTAACGTAACATTCGCGTCATCATCATATCACATCATGAACATGAGTTATTTGTATTCTGCGGACATGACATCTATGTATCTTGATAACGTCAAACTACATATTGCAAAAGTGCCAGAGTATTGAGTACGTGCTCAATATCACCTATTGAGTTTGGAATATTTACAAGTAAATGTTCAGATTTACAAACACACTCGATCGATTCTTATGATGGGAAAATTGCCTGCCTCAGCTCTTCAGTATATAGGTATATGTTGTACTTATAAGTTAATATTGACAGAAATGTGTAGATAATTTGATAATGGATTCAGTTGTTTGCTTGCACTTGTTGTGATAGTACTGGGAAATAAGAGGGCAGAGCCTCTGGAATTTATTGTAAGGGATTTTTTTGTATAGGAATGTATTGTAGTTAGTGCCGATGAAAATTCTCCTCGGGGTCGCGAAAATGTTTACCTTTCATTAGAATCGTACATTGGAAAAGTTTTCACTCGGCTCAGTGTGCGGCTAACTATTAAATTTTCAAATAAAAGCCAGTTCAAAGCCAAATGAAACCGGAGTATAGAGGGCTACGCCCGCAATCCGAGGGTTTTGTAGCAAGCGCTTATTTTGGTATATAAATATCGGCAAATTACGAACTAATATTTTCTCCTCCCCCACTATTCCCCTTTCCACAAATTCCAAGAAAATGCGAAAAAATGGAATGTACTCAACATTACCTTTCTCACGACACCTCACTTGCCTATACCAGTCGATAAAAAAAAATTTTACCTTAATTTCGCCTCTATGTGGACCCCTCCCCCCTTCCACCCGGTAAAGTTTGCAAATTACGACGCAGCGCCCCCAACTAAACTTTACCCTTTCAAAAATGATTAATTAAATAACTGCAATTCGCACTACGAAAAACAACATGAGAGTAGTACTCACACCTATGAGGCCGGTAGGTGTAATTTTTGTGTGGATGATGTCAAAATGCCTAACTTTAAATGTATGTACTATTATTAAATATTATGTGATTGTAATGAAACTTAAAGATATTATTGCCAACGATGTTGGTTATCATTGGCCATCAATATTTTTGACCTTGGTTGTGCTTAAGGCGTGCAGGGGTATGCTAACTGCAACTATAGAAATGTACTATTATTAACCTTTTTTGATGAGATATCAAAATTCTACGATTTTCGGTTTTCTGTACTAGTAGAATGCCGCTTTTCTGCAAATTTTCATATTTCTAAGTATAACCGTATCGAAATGCGAGGGGGGGGGGACAAACTCGGATCACATATTTTCCCCTCTATCTCTTTTCTCCTTTTTTCAAATTTGATGAAAATACCGGAAATAAAATGTACTCGGTGTTACCTTTCTCCTGATACCCCACAAGCCTATAACAGATGAAAAAAAATTTTTGACCTTCATTTCCCCTCTATGTGGACATCCCCTTAAAGTCAGCCTATTACAACGAATCGCTTTCTCCGGCGAATTATAATAATTCTACATACTCCCACAAAATTTCATGTATGTGGCTTCAGCCGTTCGTGAGATATTTCATGGACAGACGGACAGACATTTGACCGATTTCATAAGGGTTTTGTTTTTAATACAAAACCCTAAAAATTGGACTGCACCGGAGAATTGGAAACAAGCCACATCATTTTTGGGGCGACCGGTAGCGCAGTGTGTTGAGGCATCAGTCCCAAGTTTGATTACCGGCGTTTCGGGTTCGAATCCCGTCCACGACGAAGTTCGTGGCCATGGATGTGCAGGAGGTGCATGCTGGCAAGTGCATTCTCTGAAACCAATTTATGCCAACGAAACGTCAACTGGGCCACATGGAACAGTTGACGCGCTATGCCCCACAAGGGGTTAGGGCAATTGAGTAGTAGTATTAATAATGCTCTTATATTCCTCAAAAATCGATTCGATATTAAGAAATTAAATCAATCGGTCGCTGCTCCCTACAAAAATTACAAAGATCAATTGGTCTGACTCCGCCATGATTTTTTCTCGAGTTCAAAATCTCTGCCGACCCGCAAAATTTTAATTTTCACCCTAGTAGTCTTACTTCGTCCGACCAGCCCTTGTTTTTCATTTTGCTGCATTGACTTCACTCACATCGAATCGAGACAGAATGTAGGCCTCGCCTGGTCGTCTCCCTGAAAATCCTCAAATCCATCATCAACAGCCCGACATTTTCATCAAACCCTGTATACGGGCGGTCCTATTCCACTTTCATTTAAACTCTTTTTTTTTTGCCTTACTTCTCTATTCCATCGACGTTAATTTTCATTTTTTGCAATCACAATTTCATCTCAGCGTTCTTTGTATGCGACTGTGCTGTCCTGTCTCGAACAAGAGGACTCTGCAATCGAGGAAGGATTCATACGATGTGCTTGTTGAAAACACAGTCCTTTCCATCCAGCCTGTACTGAAAAAAAAGAAATGAATGCACAGCAAAAAAAAAGTCGACGTTAAATTTGCATAACAAAACTCGTGGAAAGAACCTTTTTTGTATGCGCTCCGCAGTAGTTCGGTTCGATAAGGACGATGAGTGGAAAATGTGGAGGCACAAAAAAAAGGAAAAAAAATTGCAGTTCGCTTTAGGGAATGGAAGTATCTGATCTGATGAGAGTCGAGTGAAGATGAAACTTTTGCAAAATTTCATTTTACTGAGGAATGAATGAGTCGCGATTTTTTGTCCTGTGTGCATTCGTAACTACTTTTCATCGTGTCCTAGTCCTAGATGGCTCTTTAAATGTTCAGGCTGAAAGACGCTTTCAAGAGTCCTTGTTGAAATTTGTTCAATTGGAAGGACTTGAATTTAAACCGAAATTATTAAATGGTCTTTTAATAGTAATCTGTGCAAGGTAAAGCTGCCGGAATTAAGGAGCGATAAGTAGGACTCAACTTTTTGCATTGGTCTCCGCTTTCGGAAATCGGCTTTGGTTAAGATCGTGGCATTGATTTTATGACTTGACCTCGTTTATCATTCTCATTCATCAATTGGCTACCACGGAAAGGGTCATAGTCGTGCGACCTCCTGTCTGCAGTTCGTCTTTCCTCCAGTCTCTAGCCATTATCTGAATCTGAATTTTCTTATTGTTGGGAGAGCTACAGAAAGGTTTTTTCTTTCTTCGAAATGGTTGGTATTCCTGTCTCGTCCGTATTGTTCGACTCGACGACCAACATTTCTTCCCTGATGCCCTCGTAAAATCTCTGTGTGCTATGTCTGTTCTGATCCCTGAACTGTACACGCTGTAGTACTATCACGATATGTGCAATAATCGCAATATGATTTTCGAACAAAAATGAACTTCGCCGGGATTGTGCGAGGTACTACGTGGTGGATTCCTCCATGGTTATAGTTGCGACAGAAGAACCATACAATTTCCACACTTGCTCACCGCGCTTGTCTTGTCGTCTGGCTGCAAAGTTGGCTCAGTCAAGTATGGGTCATGCGAAAAATCGTACGTTGTAATATGTGCAGATAATACGACCCGAGACTTGGGTGAAAGTCTCGGTGTATCTAATAATATGTGAAAATGCTCACGTCTTCTGACGGAGTCTCCTCAGGTTCCAGGCTCCAGGAAAAGGCTCGCGTTGTCTGGCCTTCAGAGCCCGAATCAAACGACTAGCTTCTTTGCTGATATCGTGCGGAGGATAACAAAAAAGAACATCATTTGTAAAAGTTCAGCATGTCAGAGGGTATTTTTATTCAGATTTTAATGCCATTTGAAGATTGCATAGTCGTCAGATATCGCAGCACCGAGTAATGTACTGTGTTCCGCATAAATGCAGTTGTAATACGTTAGACCATTTGAATGCGGGAATAGTTCGATTCGGTCGATAGCTCGGGCATTCAAGAGTTCAGTGGCTAGTAAATGGTATGATCCGGTGATTTTGAATGCACATAAATGCAAAACGATATGTCTGGATTTGGTTGTTATGGAGCGACGACGATCCTTAGAATTGACATGGAAAAACGTAGAGCGAAAATTGTAGGGTCAGTGGATTTGAGGTTTTTTTTTTTATCTAATAATGGATGCTCATGCAGTTATTCACCGGGAACCGAATGGAATGGGGATAGGTCTTAAACGCATTTGATTTCATTTTTCAGATACAAGATATACAAATCCAATCTTCAGTCTTCGTTCCTGGATTATACACAATCGAACCACACAATTTTGGATTAATCTCTCACCAGCAACCGTTCAAATTGCATTATATTCCCTCCCGCACCTCGCAATCCTAGTCATAGATGTTCCATCCTGTTCCCATCCTCATCCTTTCATCGATTGGTTCACGACAGGAACCGAATTATAATAGGAGCAAGCAATTAAACTGCAGCTTGGTTCCTTAAACACTTCTTTTGTTTTTATAGTTTTTCTGTTCTCTTGTTATTTGTTATTTTTTGTTTTCGTCTAAACTCGAGCGGAGTGTCCTTCTGTTGAGAAGGACGCTTCTCTAATTATCAACCATTGCGATCATAGTACGAGTTGAGCCCTCCGGTAACCCGCAGGATACTGCGGGACCACAGAGCCCTAAGAAGCTGGTTACACCCCAGCCACAACAACAGCAGCAGCAGCAACAACAACATCCTGCACCGACATCGCAACAAAATCAACAACAGCAACAATTGCTGTCAGCTACAAAACAGGTAAGTGGTTACAGGAGGGGGTGTGTCTATAGATTGACTAAAGACTAATCTGTTATACGGTCGACATCGTACTCTAAATGGTTCAAATATAAAGCAAACGCATCTCTTGACTTGTAATGTTTTTCGTGATAATGCATATGCTACAGTGCCGCTCTGCACATTTTCCTCATGATCTTTTATTTGAAATTTTATTCTCAACTGCGACCACTTCCCTAAAGGAAAATAATTCGCAGCACAAACTGGTCGCTTATCGTCGAATAGACACGATGAAAGTGAAACTCAATAATTTCCACTATTCGACAATACTGCTCTGCACATTTTGATTTAGAAACCAATTTCAGCAAGACGTCATTACTTATATTCTTCTTCTTTATCATAGCCTTGTCCCGATGGGATGGGGATTCCGTAAGTCTTCGGTTATTCTGAATTTCAGCTTTTTGAATCTTGTGTTCTCCTTTTCTTTCTCTCTTCTGATGCACGTAATAAGATAGCCTCAAAATTATTCAAAGTAATACAAAAAATGGGGCGGAAAATGTCACAGTTAGGTTAGGTTGGGTGGCAGCCTAACGGCTCCATATAAACCGCTTTGGTCCATAGCGATACCACGAGATTTCGATATTCATGACATACCCGTGTTCGGCGTTACTAAAAGAACTTTGTTAAGCTTGAAGGATCCTGACTCATTAGCGAAGCTCCAAAAACTTCTCAAGTTGAGAGCAGTAACTCTAGGTCTTAGAAAAAGTAGGCCTCCAAGCATTTTAATCCTCTCCTAACGAGGGCTGGACAGAAGGTGCCTCAGAATTTCCTCTGTATTTGGTAGCCTGCAATTCCTGCATCCACTACCAATGATCAGTTTTAATCTGTTTGCCTATTCCCCTAACAAGCAGTGCTGTGTTAGTACGCCCACTAGTAGAGCGCATTTTTATGTGGGTAGTTCCAAGAGGCTTTTAGTCTTCTTCCTGTCATACTGAATTGCCCTAACCCCTTGTGGGGCAAAGCGCGTCGTTGGCATAAACTAGTTTCTGAGAATGCAGTTGCCAGTATGTACCTCCTGCTTACCCATTTAGCCACTTACCTGCGGCAAGTCGGGAAATGCTGTGGCTTATTATTACGCCCCGCACCACAGTGGGAAGACAACACAAACATCCATGGCTACGAAAGTCGTCTTGGATTTGACCCCGAAACGCCGGTAGTTTAACATAAGACTGATACCTCTACGCACTGAGATACGGTCGCCCCTTCCTGTTATAGGAATTCCAGAATATTTTCGTTATTCGTGGAGTCGTTGGTATTGTGCCAGTTTGCGTTGGCCAGCCTTGCATGTCTGTATTGGCATCGGCTCTTCGGCATTCTCTCGGTCAAGACCATCCGCGATTTCGTTACCTAGAACCCCGCCGCGACGCGAAACCTACCGGAGCTCCACTGTTCTAGCTGTTCCCAACATTTGGAGGGCTCTCACAGTTAAAAAGACGGTTCTAGAAAAAAACACAACGGATAATGATAGATTTGAAAAAGGAAACTGTTGTCCAATAAAATGCAATGAAAACGACGTTGAACATAATGTGAAAAAAAAACGCAACAAAAAACGATGCTGTTATCAGTTTCGACCCAGCTGATGAAAAAAATAACGGTTATCGAAAACTAACCGCAAAGTTAAAACGAAAACTATTACCGAAAAAAAAAATGGCAACGGAAAACAACACACTTGAAAAAACGGTTGCAATAAAAACGATTGTCGAAAAAATCACGAAGTTACTCACTTGGTAAGTCACTGACTAAATGGATTAATCAATCAAAAAAGGAATTGATCAAATGACTAATCACTGTTTGATAGCTGTTAATAACCTTAATCCCTCCAGGGGCATGGGCGCGTCAACATCTTTTACATTACTATGCCTTGTTGACGGTTCGAATAGCATAAATTTTTCGGATGGTGCAGTTGCTAGAATGCACCTCCTATCCGCGCCGTCTGTGTACCGATAAGCTCGAAGCGCCGTGGGACTTCTAGTAGTACCCACAAAGAGTTTTTTTTGTTAACGCGCCTAGGATTGAACCTCTGTCGTTCTAAATGTAGCATCGTAGAACGCCAACCGACGGCTACTGAGCACGTCAAGTAATAAAAATGAGTTAGTCATTTGGTCAATCACTGATGGAATCGATTAGTCCCTGAAAAAAGTGTGTTAGTCACTTGGGCAATCTCTGATGAAATCGGTTCATCACGTTCAAAAATGAGGTACTCATTCGGTCAGCCACTGATTAAATTGAATTTTGAATCGGTTAGTTCTTGATAAAAGTGAGTTAGTTATACAGGGTCGATCACTAATTAAATCGGTTAGTCACTGAGAAAAGTTGAAATTATGTGAAATTCAAAATACAGTTCAAGAGGTTTGAGGGAACTTATATGGAAATTCGCGACTTCAACCACAAGGACTACGCTTGAATACTAAAACAAAAAATCATACTATCCTCTTGTCAGTTGAACTAAATCGGCATGTGTGGTGGATTTCATTTATATAGGCAATTTTACTGTTTGTAATGAGGTGATAGGGTTAACATCACGACTTGCACCGCCTTTGCTTTAGTTTTTCATTTTTTTTTTTAAATTCATGAACAAATTTAATGGACGAAGGATGACCTCACGGACGTCCAAATCACGTCCCAAGTCCAAGCGGTATTTCAAACGAAAATGAGCAATCTCTACATGCGTTTTATCGTGAAACCACCATCCGAAATCCTTACTTAAACCAAACTCTTATCGCCGAAAAATTCGACCGCCCTAATTGCTCAACACTATTAGTGACGTTCAGTTAACCCTCGCCCTTCTTCAAGCTTGAAAAGTCGATGTAGCTTAAATAACAGTGCACGACTGTTTCGTCTCACTCTATTCGTCCCGATATACATTTAATTAACCCTTGTGGTTTTCCATTTCCTTATCCTATTGTCACGAATGAGGGTGACAATGATTTCATTCTATTCCATTTAAAAAGCGTCTATACGGTCCGTTACCAATCAATCTTAAGAGGCATATCAAATGGCGTGAGATATACACCGTTTGAATACTCCGTCCATGTATGTTTTCTGATAATATCCTTTATGCGTCCCGATACATTCAATTTAACCCCTCGGACAGGATATTAGCCACCGTCGTCGTCGGTCGTTTCAGTTGGCAGTCAGTTCGTGACACTGTACTATGCCTGCAGGAATTTATTAGATGACTTACCCCCGGGGGACGGTACCTACTACTTGAGTCGAAGGACAACGACGACGATGACTACTACGAGGGTTGTATAGTAGAACGCAAACGGTCGACTAACCCTCTCGGCTTTTTGTTCCCTCGTTTGTATGAATCTATTCACACCGTGTCCTTCTTTCGATCGAGTGTTGTATCACATATGGACCGAGGGTAATCGTACGCGTGACCGGATTTGAACATAGACGCCCAATGTGGTCTAACAAGCGTAACTGCTTGCCGCTATCCGCATTGACGACATAATATTGCTCTTGTGTGTCATATATGAATGAAGAAAAGAGGACATTGTCAAAGGGACGATAATACATATAACGACAACGTTGTTGACGGCAGCAGTTTGTTGGCTCATTGAGGCGGAAATGTTTCTGAGGAGAGAGAAAAAAAAATCGTATTCCTGTTCGAATCTATTAAAGGGCGAAGAAAAGGACATTGAACTGGTCTTTCAAGGACAGCGGATACTCTCAGAGCTCCCTGACACTCCTTCGAAAACGCACCTCCACCTTTTCTTTGAATTTGTTACAATCACGTCTTCGGCTCTCCTTTCTTCCCACTTCATCCAAAAAGGGTTATGTGACCGCCACAAGGATATCCAGAACCGTCAACACCACATTATGCAATTTCCCGACAAACACCAGGGGGTTCCGAAAGAAATGAAAAAAAAAACTCAATTCTGAAGAGTCATAGTCAGTTAGCCGGAAGGGTGCTTGTTCACCACCCTTTCCATCATAATATCATATCAAGAACAGGAGGACGAAACAAGTTCCTGAAAGCGTCTCATTATACGCTATATCCTTTTCGAGCGATACTGCAACAAAAAAGAAGAAGTTCTGCTACAGTACACTACGTTAACCACTCGAGTCGGGAAGTATATGCCATAATCTTCCCTGAGAATACGAGTATAGGCGCACCCTTTCATTATAAGACTGCGAAACTTGACGGTTTTGCAAAAGACGCGAGTTGTAAGGAGAAAAAAAGGGCTTCGTAGTGTGCCGACGACATGCACACATTGTTTAGCTGCGGAAAGGACGATTTATATGGGCCTCGGTCTTTTTTCTCTCGATCGTCATCATCATCGTCATCCGGAGGCAGTCATCGGAATCGACTGCACAAGAGTGTCCTTGTTGTCGGCCTAGCTAGCTGTCGTCACTGTCGACAATAGCAACGCGAGGGATAGTAATAATGGGCTCTTAGTGCACTTCGAAAAAAAAGGAGCAGAACAAGAAGAAGGAAAACCCTTTAAATTTAACCATGCGGTAATCATCCATTCGCATGTAAAGTGCATAATGGAAAATCCTTTTGGTGGAACCACTCACTTTGTTGTTTTCTGTTTTTTTTTTTGCTATATGCATTTGCGGCAGGCGAGCACGTACCCGCAAAAAAAATGCAAAAACTCCATGGGAATATGGTGAAAGGGTTAGCCAGGACGTATTTTTTTTTAATATTTTTAAGCGAGTTCATTGAAAGGATGTTGATTTGGTTGGCTTCGGTTTTGTGAAGAATTGAATATCTGAGAACTGAGTTGAAGTGTATTGATTTCGAGCCCTCATTCTGCTTGGTAATAATAGTGGTCCTTGAAATTGGTTTTATCCGAAAATGTGAAAGTTTAAATTTGCACTCAGCAGAAGATTGATTTTTTAAGGGTTCCACTACATCGGAGCTCCTTTCGATTCTTACGTTTTGAGGATTACAAATTGTTTTAATTTACTGTGCATTTGCTCTCCGATATGTAGTCTTTCATTTAGGCATTCCTAGCCAGTCGGCATGTTTCGATTTCGAAATATAGTGGTGCGTAGTGTGGTAGAGCACTTAATTTTCTGAACCATTTCACTGGCCGATCCGGCCAGTATTCCATCTCACTCCACCTTCTTTCCATTCGTTGAATCTAAACTTTACTACGAACTGAAAGACCAAGGGTCTTATGTCATCAAAACCTCACCTGATTTGACCTTATCCGATACATTTTTTTCCAGCAGTCCTACACATCGAACTAAAAACATGTAGATTGGGACATCCGTATCTTTTAAGCAAAGCCATGCGTCGATTTATGCACCATGAGAACCCTCGGCCTCGACTGTATAAATGTCGCATTCCATCTCGTTGATAGCCTACCAATTTTTTCTTCGGTAGTCCTACATATCAAGATCATCTGAGCATAGCACAATGAGCACCGTGTACCCGGAAGACGTTGCTATCTTTGGATAAAATTTTCTGTCCTGCAATACTATACATTGGACTGAAAACGTATAGGAAGGATCTTCTGGGTCGGCTGAGCGTAACTTCCAATCGACTTTTACATCGTGAGAACCTTCGATCTAAAAGGTCTAAGAGGTTGGTCTTTTAAGGATAGGATCTGCCTGATTGTCATTCAATCCTAAGCCCTAAGAAGAGGGCATGCCCAAGCCCCCGTGACAGCCATTAATATAAAATCTCTACAGCTTCTTTATCCGTTGAATCTCTGGAAAGATATTGACATAAAACCCAGACAGAAATCCCATCAAACTATCGGTCCTACAAGTCGGACTCAATTTGTAAATAGGATGGGATCCTTCATCAATCTTGGTCTGTTGAGTCAAGTGATTAGTCGACTTTTGTTGTTAATTGCCTTGACCCCTCCAAGGGTATGGACGCGTCAACATCTCTAACATTTCTATGCCTTGTTGACGTTTCGATAGCATGTCTACTTTTCGGAAGTGCGGTTGCTAGCATGCACCTCCTCGGCTTTCACACGATCAGAATCGCACGTCGAATCTGTCGAACATCTTTTAAAAATTCTCGAATTAGCTATTCATCTCTGTCATCCGCTTTTCAAATTTAATTAAATCACTTTCGAAAATTTTCCGCCCTTATGCATCAGTCATTCGTTCAACAACAAGCTGCTTTTCTACGTTATTAGCTTTGTGGAATTTCAAGATTTTATTAGCATATTCGCATGTATGCAACATTGCAAAGTTGGACTAGGGAACAGAACATCGTCATCGTTATCCTGCATAGCAGACACCCACAATAAGGTGCATGCTGCAGTCTAATCAAAATTTGAACACATGTTTCAATAGTCGAGCGCATGTTTTATCATATGCATGCACTCAGTGCCCGATCTCTGACCCTCTTGCATGCGTATACGTAACGTAACATATCCTCTGGCTTTTCGGGTGAAATCTACTTTGCTCCTATAGCAACAACATAATTAATTCGCCTCCCCTGTACAACGCAGTGGTGTGTAATTCAAAATCAATGAGATCTACAGGCAAAGTTCAGAGACGTGGGTCGGTCCAAAGAGAAGATGAACAACCTCTCCTTCCTCTGTCCGGGGATTAAATTCAATATTGCGCTCCTGACAAGAGGATCCGAAGTACATATACAACCATTTGGTCTCTGGCTCTCCCTCTGTATCGGGAAAACATCCTCGATAAAGGGTACTTTGTATCCATGCAATTGATAGGTACTCGGAAATCAAACAAAAAAGAAAAGGACGCTCGCGCTATTGAAAATGCATAGGGTAGTAGGTAGGTAGGATAGGATAATAAAGTAATCCGGAATCGAACGACCATGATTACCCTCTAATTTTGTTACTATGTTCTGCATCAGGAGCCGGGACGCGGTTCAATTACGAAATTAAATTCGAAACAGATTCAGCGGAGAAGCTGGATACTGTAGCGGGAGAGCTCTTATTGGAAGGAGATTCCCACTACACGGGCAAGGATGCTTAAATTGCAGTGTAATCGTGAATTTAAAGTGGGCTCTTTTAGGGATGTATAATTTGAAAATTTTGAATTGAGTGGGAGTTGGTTCGTGGGAGAGGTGAGCCGTAGTAAATTGATTGACATTGGTAATGTCGGCTTTTGTTAATTTGGGATATACTGATGAAACGGAAAGCCGAATGAGCATTTAAACTTAACTGAAATTACAAAATACGGGACAGGACGGATTGACTATTTCGGGGCTCAGCGTATCGCATTGACGGATTTCTGCCAAAGTCACATGAAGCATATGCAGGCTCTTCGTTGATTCATCAATCCCAAATAATAAAATGCTTTTGGAAAATTTGCTGTTCATTGAGTGATTTCTTCAAAACACAACGATTGTAAGGCTCATTAATTTTTATTCTCCGCGAATCCTATGCTCCATGACGCGGATTTCTGGGTAGGGTGAAACATAAGGAAAAGCAGAATACTTTCAAATTTTCGCTTACAGGGCGGTTGTACGATGTATTCTTCAATTCTCTTTATTATCATTGGCTTTTGTTTTCTTTGGAAAAAAATCCGTCTGATCGTCCGTTCGTCCGTTACGCGGTGTCCGATACTAGACCGTACAATAACCGTTACAGGGTCGAGTGTCGGAATCCGTCTGATCATCCGTTCGTCCGTCATGCAGTGTCCCGATGCTAGACCATATATTTTAATAATCGCTATACGGTTAAGTATCGGACATTGCGTTACGAACCAACAGAGGATCAGACGGATTTTTTTCAGAAAGTACGACAGGCATAGGAGAGTTGATTGAAGAGTGCAACAATCGTCTTCTGTGCAAAAAGTTGCGGGCTTTTTCTGGTCATCCTGTTTCCTGTAGATGACGTCCGAATTTCCAGGCAAAATCGGTCGGATCAGAAGACTGACTAGCCGTCGTCAGTCGTAGGATACATTGAGCTTTTATCGACATGAACACGTATTATGATTGTCGATTTGAATCGCAACGATGCCTAATGCTATTATGATGTCTTCACTTTGTTGACAGCAGAGATAGAGTGTGAGAGAGAAGAGCGAAATTTTTGCATATTTTCTGTACGGGAGCGAATAAACATTAATCTGTATTCAGGTTCCTTAAATTTCGCCAACAACTAACCCTCTGCCATCCGCGCGATCTATGATTCGAGTTCATGCTTAACAACAAACCTAATCCATGCAATCCGACAAACATTGCGCGCACCTCAATGAAAATTTAATCCAATTTAAAGCAGCTCCCTTGCTTTTATACTCTGGAGTATTCATAATTTTGACCACAACAAAAAGGGAAAAGGTGTATGCATTTTTTTCACCCTTACAAATTTGCCTTGCGCGTTTCTCGCCCTCTTTTCAATTCAGTGTAGGTTTTTTATCCCTCTAATTGAACGATAGCTTTCAGGAGAGTATAAAACATATAAAATGAAAAGGGTAACAGTCGAAGAAAGGCTACGAAAAAAATGAAATAAGGTGAGGGGTCAGACCCCTTGTTTTTCATTAGGAGAGATTGAAAAAAGGGTTAAATTTCCACATGGGGTTCATCCCCGACTTCGGTTTGTTTCATTTTTTCAATGACTTTCGTCACTTTCTGGAAGGTGGAACTCTGTCAAGTGAAGGGTTGAATTTGTAAGGCGAGTTCTGAGTTTCTGCCGCGTTAACGTGGATATACGAAAATCTCTTTACTTAATTTCTCCCAGCGTATCACGTCCCATCTTGCAGTCCTGCATCTTGAACCCGGATTTACTATCCTGCGTACTTGTCACCCATTGTAGAATCAGAGTCAGTCAGCCATTATGCGCTGGCAAAACGCACAATTTCTAAAATTAAAGATTAATTGAAGATTAGGTTCTGGGCACCGCGCGTCAGAATTGTGTTCCAAATCAGCGTTCTTTCTAGAACGCTCGCTAGGCTCGCTCCATATGCTACAGCGGTGAAGCTACCATTAGCTAAAGCAGAAACCACAATGCGCCACCCATTGACATAGGAATTAAAATTCTTGATACATACATGTAAATGTGTCCTTCTCTGAGGCTTGGGAGCAAAAGAATACCCCGGGATCCCGCTGTTGTGTTCTGGGTATTCCTAGTTCACTGGTGATGCATTGTGATTTTTGCCTTGGCTTTTGGTAGCTTTAGTGCTGTAGCTTACAGAGCGAGCGAAGCGATCGTTCTAGGACAGCTCGGAGCTCACACAAAGAGAGTGCAAAATCATCTCAATTTAAAACCCACTATGCGTCACCGATCAAGGAATTTTCTGGGTTTTGTATTTATTTCACCGAGACGGAGGTCTCATACGCTCAACGGTTGAAGTAGGATGAAGTTGACAACGTGGGTCCCTTCTATATTACAAAATTAAACAGCGAAACATTGATCACGGTGACGCGATCAAAGTCACGTAATTTACTACTTTATTCTGCCCTAAAACATATTCATATTATAAATCAACTGACGCTCCTGCACTTAGAATTGAAATGAGAGGCAGAGTTTTGTGCAAAATGAGAGTATGACGAAACATCGATCGTGGTCACGCTATCCAAGTCACGGAATTTACTATATTATCATGCATCACGAAACATATTCATGTTGGAAATGTAGAATTTAGCAAATCTTTCATCCCTGAGACTTCTGCATGTTGGTTGCAATGAGAGAATTTGGCGGCTGGAGTCACGCAATTTATACTTCTTGTTGTAAAGCAATCACCATTGATACTGCTGCACGCTTAAAGGCCAAATCACATACAGACGGCTGGATGCAACGGACGGACGTAATTGTATTTGGGTATCATCATAGGATCGAGGGCAGACATACATGATTTCAATTTAACTCATCTGCTTTCAGTTGCATTCAACGGCAATCAATTATTTCCGTTTTGATCGTTCACCAAACATATTTTCCTCAGATGTTCGCTGTGTTTCTGGACGAGGGACGTTGCGCAGTATGCCATTGTTTCATCAGGAGAATATTTCAGAGCTTTAGGCTTGCATTTACTACCCACAACGTTATGACTGGTGAGAAACTCACTTTTGCTTATGGTGAAATATCGTTGCCGGACATATCTATTATAATATTGCATACATCGTGTGCACCGACTCTTTGCGGAGAGCAGTGAAACTAAAAGCGTTACACAAACTAGCCCGACTCCTTTCCACAAATGGTTACTTGTGGATGTCTATATGGAATTTACTTAATTTGGGAAAAGTCAAAACTTCGTGTGAGCAGAATTGACTGCGAATGAGAATCATTGATCAAAAGTTGATCAATGTCAATTGCCGCCCGTCCGTCGCGTCCAGTCGTCTGCATGTAATTTGGCCCTAATTGAAGATTGAAGCAGTCTCTCGTCCTGTCAAAATAAAATCTAATACATGACTCCCAAATCGGTTGTTTTTAATTTTGCTCAACTTCAAACAATAATTTTTAATATATTTCAGTCTTCTTTGAAATTCACGAAACAAATGTTACGTCCTGTGCAAAAATTCCCCGCCCCCACCTCTCACTCTTCCATAAGAATCGCATGTAAACCCTCCCGGCAGGCAGCAACGATTCAATCAACTAATAAAACATCAAAGTGAAAATCCATTAAATCAACCGACAATTTTCTCATTATTCTCCTTTTCAATTTCGCTCACGTAGTATGTATTACTTGGTCGTTGGGTTTGATGATGAGGTGAGGCGAGCGGGAAGCCGGGAAGGTAGGTAAGCGCACGAGCTCTTTCATATATGGAATTCTCTAACTCTTAAAACTATACAGAAGCTTGTTCGTTGTTTGCTACGTATACGTTTGCCAGCGCGCTTTTAAATTGCACGTTCAAAGCAACCAGCCCGGCCACATATACCGCCGATCCATAAACATGCAACATGTTTAATGTTCAGCAACAAACAAGTATAAATATGCTGCGTACGCGCTAGAGTGTATATTATTGAACGGTCATAAAACACATACACACAATAATTAAAACTATTCCGGAAGTTTAGACTAATTCAATTTTAAATTACATCCTTTGGGGGCGGCGTACTGATGTGTGTTGCGTTTGTTGTTTGCCGCGTGAGAGTGGCGTTTCGGATTGGTTTTAAGGGTTTTGTGGTGTATCGATAATGTATCTTATTTTACTTTAATTTTGTCCGTCTGAACGGTGGGTTATACTCTGGGTTTAATGAATCAAAAATGTCCTTTCTGCAGACCACTGATTCCATCATGTCTTACAGCTGCAAAAGACCCCTCGAACAGTAGTTCAAATGTGGACTTTATCTTTGTCTTCTTCGGCGTAGGTCATTCTGAGCCAAAAATTCAAAAAATCTTTTATTCCGACTGTATTGATCCTATCATATCTTTCGGGGTTTGAAGGCCCAAAAACGTTTTCAAGAGTCGTTCAAAGTTCAACTTCAAACTAACATTTAACCGAGTACTGCCGTTTTTTTGAGAGTTCAGCTCAAAGACCCCCAAAAGCTCAAGCCCATCAGATACTCCTGATCCCATCATGCCATTTGAGGCATTAAGGTCCAAAATAGCTTTCAAGATAAGTTCGAAGTTCAACTTGAAATTAATTAAATTTTTTGTTGCCCAATCTTTATAAAGTTGAGCTCAAACAGCCTAAAGCTCAACCCATCAGACTATTCTGATCCCATCATATCATTCAGGTCTCGAAGAAGGCGCTCTCCGGAGTCGTTTAAAGTTCAACTTGAAATTAACTTTTGATCAAGTTCTCCCGACTCTTTTTAGAGTTGGTTTCAAAACCCGAAAATCAAAAATATCTTCGAACAACAGTTAAAAGTTGATCCTGGATTCAGAAGTTAGAGAATCATCCAGTGCTCATAGAGGTAAACTAAATTTCAATCCTCTAAGCCCAACATGTGATCGGTTTTCACGAAACCTTCTTGGGTTACTCATTAGTCTCTCGCGCTCGACCCACCGCAACCCTGATTGTCAAAATATCATCCTGCCACACCCAATATTGAATTATAGTCAACTATTAAAGATGCCACCCCCATCGGACCAAGTACGTCTCTAAATCGTACGTGTAAATTATCCAACAAATCGATGCTTAATAAATGAGCCAATTCGAAAATTTATTATAAACATTTGAAATTTGTTTGTAATTTCCATCTCCTGTGGCGGTCATTTGGTGAGAATCAACTGTTGAAGAAAATGAGGGAAAAAAATTAATGACGTTCGGTAATTAATTGAAACACACACACACACACACACACACACACACACACACTGCCATTAAATCTATCGATATAATTTTGTTTATTTTGACGGACGAATTTCATTTGAAACGAAATGATGTGATATCGATTGAAAATGTTTCATTTGAATTGTGTGTGCCAAGTTGTTGAATTTTCCCCCGGGGGCAAAATAAATAATCGCGCTCCTGGTTTAATGAAGTGATAAATATTTGAAATATTTGGCTTTTTTCGAAAATTAGGTGATTGTTTTGGAGGCAGATTACGTTGAGGAAGATGGATTGCTGAAGTTTTGGATCTTTTGGATCTTTCACCGTCAGTTGGGATTGAAAAGCGTTCCAGATTGAGAGATTTTTACATATTTTTCTCGCTAGAGTATGGTTAAGTTGATTTCAATCGTGACACATTTTTCAGCAATTACCAGAAAAAGGACCAATAGTGTACCAGTCCTCCTAATCCAGGTTGCGCTTTTAATGGTAGAGGATCACTCTTACTACTAACAATTCTGTCCCTTATTTTTCATTTAATTTCGCCCGCCTCTAAAATTTTCGCCCGAAACGTTGATATCAGACTTTATTTATTTCGCCTCATCCATCTGATCGATACATAAGTATCGATCATTATTAGCAACATGCATCCTAGTACAGTATTGTTGCCTGTAGAATGCGACCCTTTACTTCTAACCGAAAAGGGCATGATGGGGCCTGGCTGACAGGTTCGATTTTCTATATCGCTTGAAACTGATCCCAGCGGAATGATGAATGGAGAACATATGACAAAGGTGATCCTGCAACTTAGTGTCACCATACACTGTCGAACTCGAACTCGATTGATATTATTTGACATCGTGTTTTTTTTCCAAATATGTGCAAATTGTTGCTGGTGTCTTCTGGCCAATGTTTTAGGTAAATTAATGAAATTTTTCAAATTTCTGGAAATGTTTTAAAATACTGATGCTTCGACTCGTAACGCATAGTAGAAAAGTAAAAAATAGGTCCCATTCGTTCTAGGACTCCCGGATAATGCGTTAGTATATGATGCTTTGGAAGTAAACGAGCTTTAAATTTCGTTGTTATTATATTCAAATGTTTCGATATCAAATATTTTAATTTCTCTATTGATTCAGAGTTTAATTCTCTAGAAAATACAAGTTCAGTTATTTGTAATATGTTAGTAATTCCTTTCCATTCTGATTCAAGTGATGGAATTATTATAAAATTAATGAGAAGGCACCGAGTTTGTGACGCAGAAAGTCCTAGTGATTCTTTACTAATATTAGATGTAGGAATATCTTTTCGAAATAAAAAATGATAATTGAAAGAATGAATTCTATCATTTATATCTTTTAAAGTAAGTAATTTCATATCTAAAATTCTATTGATGAAAAGAAGCATTACATAAGGGACAACGCCTTCCAAAATGTCGTGCATCGGGTCAACCGTACAATTTTCAAAGATATCATAATTCTGTATATCATTCAGGATCGATTCGTATTTCAAGCCTTTTTTTTTCAAAGAATTCTGTTGAGCTACGTTCTGAAATTAATGTATTCAAACGCAGTTTATCGGGGATCTCCTCAAATATACTTTGCATATCTTCTTTTGGAACTTCGCAAAATCTGCAAAAATGTTTTGCATTAAAACTTGCTGATAAACCCAAAATTTGATTGGCTGCTAGATTGTCATGAACCAAACTTGTTAATGTACCAAATATTCTTCCTGAATTTGTTTCTATTCCAAGTGATTCTAATTTTTGAATGTCTTCAACGATTGGTTGGAGAATATGGTTGTACGAAATTTCTCCCTTTACATCATTGGCATGAAAAAGGGCAACTAAATGAATGTTATCTAGTTTTGAAAGATAAATCAAAGGAATATTTTTTATAGAGAAATAAATTCCACCAATTTTATGGATTGTCTTACGACTACCAAGCGGATTCGTGCACTCAAAATCGTCGTAAAACAATTGAATCTGGATGGCATTTGGATACTTTTTGAAAAAAGTACTGTTTTGAAATACCTTTCCAGATTCAAACGTATTATTGCCATTTTCTTCGTTGTTATATTTAAAATAAATATCAGAAAATTTTTTGTTTTTAAATAATGCTTCGATCGTTTTTAAAATAGGGATATATTGGAAATTATTCTGAATCAAACATCTCTTATATTTATTGAATTTCGGGGAAAATTTGCGATCCCATCTTGTATTTGTTGGAATTTGTACAGGCGTGATATAGAAGTTACTCTCTGCGAAGCTTTTCTTTCTTTTATACAGTCATTTCCACAAGACCGTATACCTCACAAAATAAAAACAAAATGTTACAAGTAAGAAATTTTATTTTTTATTGAAAGTAAATACAAAATACATTTTCGCAATTATATTTAATACATGGTCCAATCGCCGTCACTATTGATTATTGACTGGCATCTTCGGTGACAACTTTCGGCCAATTTTTCCGCGTAGTCTGTCGATAAGTTATTCCAAATTGATTTGGATTGATTTTGAAGCTCCTTGAAGCTTCTGCTTCATTAATCCCCAAACATTTTCAATAGGATTGGCATCCGGCGATTGCGAAGGCCAATCAAGTACTTGAATGTTATTTTCTTCTTTCCAGCGTGTACAAAACCGGCTTCTATGTTTCGGATCGTAGAAACCAATCGGTGTTGTCGTTGCCATATAGCATCCTAGCAGACTTCAATAATCCTTTCTTGTACAAAATGATCATCCTTTCAGCAGTAAGAATTCCGGTAAACGTTATTAATTTTCCGAAACCGCGTGCAGAAAAGCATCCATAAACATGGACCTTCACAGGGTGTTTAACGGTTCGGTTCACGACAGCTTCTCCTTTTTGTGACCACACTAGTCTCCTGAACGTATTTACAGCAAAACTTGATTCATCCGTAAAGATCACGTTGTCCCAATCACGATCGATGTTTTCCTTAGCCCACTCTACACGTCTTCGCTTCTGGTTTTCGGTAAGTAATGGTTTCATCAAGGCATACCTGGGTTTGATGTTTTCCTCTTGTAATCTTCGCCGAATCGTATTCAAGGACACGTAAATATTCTTCTTCGATAACATTTCCTTTGCTTGCACTAAGGTAGTAACGGACGGATTTTTCCTAAAAATATCAATGATGGCCTTATCCTGGGTTTTTGAAGTGCTTCGGGTTTTACCCCTACCAGGTAGATCGTCTACATTTCCAGTATCTTTAAAACGCTTTATCCACTTATTCACAAACTGTGTCGAAACTTTCAGGTACTTTCCGGCCGATGCAGGTGTCATTTTTGGTCCTTTCGGATGACTTACTAAAAACACAGCTTCGAATCGTTTTTTGTAAATCGCACTCATTTCACTTGACGTCTTATCACTCTCCTACTTGAACTTAGAATGACCAAATTTATACAATGCGAAAAAGAGGAAAAATGCAGGTAACTAAAAGTCCCCCACCACTCTTTGAAAAATGGTGCATTAAAAAGTTACAAAGTATACGCTCTTGTGGAAATGACTGTAATTTGAAGAGGATTGTTTAAAACTATTTTCATAATAATCCTGCATTGCAGAAAAACTTTCGCAGAGGGTGGACTTGTTTGGATGTTCTGTATCTGGTAATATATTTTAGTATTTAATGAATCAGTGAGGACACTTTGAACTAAGTTCGAGGTAAGATTAACAATTGAATTAATAGTTTCATCCGGGAGGCCAAGGAAGTTTAAACTCATCGCAAAATGAGCACAAATATTCTCATTGCCCTTGATAGTTTTTTCAACAGGTTCTGTTTTATCATTAACATAGATTGGATATAAGCTATTCGAACTGGACTGGTGGGTAGACATTTGTATTCTTATTTCGCTTTCGACATTAACGATATTTGCATTACATTTTGGTATACATTTCATTGCATGCTTTCTTAACCCTGCATATGTGTTGAAAGTATATGGACAATTTGTATTACAAATACACTTCAAACTTAAAAATTTTGATGGGAGTAATGAATGAATTAATTTCAGATGCGAAAAAATTTTGCAAATTAAATCTGTGTGCCAATTGCACATAAAACAACTATACTTCATTATATAATTTTAGAATGTTTTTCCGTTAAAGTAAATAATCTTATGAAGAAGAAGAATTTCAATATTCTTTTTTTACATTTTCAAATTTCATATAGACATCTCTCACAGTTGCAGAAATGTTTGGTGTTTCCAATTCAAAAATATATTTTTGGATGAAAGTGAAAAATAGTTTTAAATTTTTATCATATTTTATATCAAAAATAAAATGTAGTTTTAATAAACTGTCAACAACATCCAAAATATTAAATTGAAGAGGAAGGCTTATCAAGTTACCATCTAGAACAATATAATATTGGGAAATATTCCCTTTAGATGGTCCTGTAGCGACAGCGTATGGTGATCGGCCAGACGATTCTTTCAGGTATTCTGAATTCGGTAACCCGTCCTTTGAAATAGGGAAAAACATTTTAGAGTGATAATATACACTGGAATCGATAAAAATTATAACTTACTTTCTTGAAAACAATGAGTCGCTTGCTCGTCGCTGAGCCGACTGATTTTGATTCTTCCGGTAGCAGAAGGGGGCAGAAGTCGAATTAAATTTATAATAGATAGCGTGACAGAGTCCCAATCTATGGGAAATTCAGATGTAACTACATAATTTCTTTTTAATACGAAATATTTACCAAATGCTTCCTGGGATTCTGTGAAAAGGCTTTGTTTGCCTGATTTACGAATCACGGTGTGAACGTATTTTTCGTATCGCCTCCATTCCGATGATAGGCATTTAGTGTGATTGGGGAAACGTAAGTTAAATTCGTATGAAATCTGTAAAAAAAAGTTATTTAGCAATTTCCAATTTTAGTTGAAAAGTATTTACTAATTCCGGGCAAATAAAAACATATTTGCAGCTGCTGAATATGTTGAAATTTGCTTGCTTCATTTGCTTTATTCTAGCTTCCATTGTGATTTTAAGTTTGCTTTTCACCATTTCGATTTCCCCCGGCAAATTGGCGTTTCTCAACTCCGAAAGATGATTTAAAATTTCTGCGTCGCTATCTATCTATGTTCTCCTCAGCTTGAATTGCAAACTCTTTGTCAAGTTTCCGCTTCCGTACTCTATCATTTTTCAGACGTATTTGTAAATACCCTGTATTTTCTTTGTTAACAAGTAGATCCTTAAAGCAAAACATGCCAAATTAACGGATGAAACTTAACGTTCTAGTATTATCATACCAACTCATTTTCATTGTTGGACTTAAGGGTGGGAAAAATTGAAATACAAGCCTTTGCCGTTGCCTTAAGTTCGTTTCTTGTAGGCTTGAATCCAAACGTTTCCTCCACATATGCACTCAGAAAAGCGATTACTTTTCGTCTATTGGTATCCGTTAATATAGGATTTTTGGCATATTCGTCGAGCAAAGGTGCACCAGATGCTTTTCTTCTGATGAAATGCCTGAGGGCCTATTGTAAATATTTCATAAGCAAAAGGTATGAGGTAAAATGTATATAATATGTCATACTTCTGGTGTGACAATCAAACCGGCTCCAATTTGTGCATTACAGCGTCGTAAAGGCGAAGGTCCGGGAAATGCATCATCTCCACGATTGGATCCGTCGTTGTATCCAAATTGGGTATATGTTTTCCTTTTAACGCGTAAGAGGAAATTTGGATGCAATCCATAGAAATTCACATATTCCATAAACAAATTTGGGTGAATTGCAGCACCATTCACATTTTCAAAGCCATCAAAATCTTCATCTGTTAGGTTGCTCTCTGACAGTACTTGAACCCAAACAATTGTACTCGTATGCAATATTAAAACTATCAAAATATACATACCGGAGGAAACAAAGTCGGAATATGTTAATTCTTCATTGTGCATATCACTATACTTTAATATTCGCACTATTTTCACTATCCAATCACATTCCATCGTTATTAAAATGCCTGGAAACATATCTCAAAAACTTTTCGAACTTCCTGACTTAATGAACGCAATCGACTGATCGACAAAAGAATCCGTTGCGTTTCATTTCGCACTTTATATGATTGTTTCTATAATTACTTTCATTTATACTAAACAAAGTATAAAAACAGAATCACAATTCGTTTGTATACCCTAATGCCCGGTTCACATTATTCCAGTAACCAATCCAGTCCAGTAATCCAGTCCAGCGCTGGATTGCTACTGGAATAATGTGAACCGGCACTGGACAGCTATCCAATCCAGCAATCCAGTCCAGTAATCCAGTCCAGTGACTGGATTGTCGGTCTACTTTTTCATTCCAGCTCGCCTAGAAATCATTGTCACTATAGTTACCGAATCAACAACACACTCGGCGGACTACTGGACTGGAATCATGTAGACGATATGATCCAGTCCAGCACTGGACTGGATTGCTGGACTGGATTACTGGACTGGAATAATGTGAACCGGGCATTATCGTATGATTTTTATACTGTTAACTTGCAAATGCGTCGATTTGTTTAAGTTCTGGTGGATTGCATTCTGTTTTATAATGTTTTTCGTATAAAAACTATAAGTAAATGTTATCAAAATTTGAACTAATATGTTTTTCGTATAAAATTTATAAAATGCTTATTATAAAAGTATTTTATATAGTAGAAAGGTATAATATTTATAAAAAAAATGGTATACACACAATTCACATTGACATTTTTTTTGGATTTCGTATACAATTCATATGGTGTTTATTATAAACCGATTTTATAAGTTGGAAAATATAATATTCATAGCAAAAATGGTATACATAAAAGTTATACCAGAATTGGTATTCAAAATGATACCAAAATTTCTAACAGTCTAGGTATGATAGATTCACTTGAAAACATGCAATGAGAAAAAAACAAACGAAAAAAGCGCAGGACTTTGGCTTTGTACTGCAATTGAATTTAATTAGTGTAGCACGAAAAAAAAGACTTAATTTTTTACAGGCTGAAAATGACGGTAATTACCTTTTCTTTGTATCCGACCTGTAACGGACTCCTCCTCTGAAGTAGCAGATAACTTCACAAGCACTGAGACCGAAAGGTCTGTTGTGCTATCGCCCGATGTCTGATATCAGGACTAAGCCTGCAGATCAAGCTTAATTGCCCTGACGAAGTTACTTAAAAGTCTTAGTGGGAACAAGGCCATATTATCCGGCTCGGGGAATGCGACTCCAAGACTATCCTAGACAGGCTAACACCGCTCTGTCACAGAGAACATACATTTTCTTTGCATTCTTACGTCCTAAACTGAAACATGAATCGGTGTTTCATTTCCTCCCTTTCCTAATCTTCACAGATAGTAGTAATAGTAGTCGTTGAACGCGTGACAGGAACGCTTGGCTAGTTGTAGGACGAATCCCGCTCTGGAGGAGCCCACTGTTCTGAAGATGTAGGACGGCGGACGAAAATTTCAATGTCCCAACAGTCCATGAACTGACGATTGGACATACACTCGTCGGTCGTAATCGTTCATCGCCAGATTTGTGGTCTGATGCCTGATTAAAAAAAAAAACTATTCTGTCAGGCCATGGATGAACTGCAGGTGAACTGCAGTCGAATTTTAGGCTGGAGTTGAACTGTAGGTGTGTGACAGTTTGCTTTTTCAATTGGCTTCACAAAATTGCAGTTTTAGGAGGTCTACAGATAACTATCTTAAATTAAAAACTATTCTGTTAGGCCTGCAGTCCAATTTCAGGTATTTGATAAAGAACTGTTCTCAGTTTATACTGGTATCTCATATGGCTGCACAGCTAAAGTTTCAGGCGGCATACACTCCACGATTTTAAATCCGGATTTTTCGATTCTTCAATTTTTTTTACTCATTAATAATTCGCATGTGAGATAAGACTAGAGCTCGAGATTGTCATGTCCCTTAAGGTACTAGTCGCGACTGGGCGAATGTAACTTGACGACGATCACAACAGTGACCAGCGCGGAGAAACTATATATGCTGTAGTTACCAAACTAGTTCACTTTCCAACTGGTATAACACACTGTCTGCTACAAGAGAACTCCCTTTGAGAGTACTCGTACGTTTATAGTAATCACACAAACCAATAAAAAAAAGTTCCGATGACTGCAATTCCAAATGAAATCCCCCGGCATGAAATCAAATAATTCAAACGGAATTGAGTATAGTGTACACAGCACAGCAATAGTAGCAAGCATGGCTGCCATATCAAATATATGAGTATCGTAAATAGATCAGAAGCAGGAGCTATCGACGATGAGCCCAACATCAGCAGATACTTCTCCGGCTACGGGTGCCATTGAGATGCAATTGAGCATCAACAACGATGCATCTGATTCAATCATCAGTGCCGAGTCAGTCTGTTGGGACCTTTCATTCATTTCTATGCATTTCTGTATTTATTTCGGTATTATTTTAGATATTCCGAGTAAATTGTCGATATGTGAATGGATTTCGAACGGATTAGATTGAAATTGCTTGAGAGGAAGAGATTTTAAATAGATTGCACTTTGTGTGCACATTCAATTTAGGTTTTATGAAGCGAAAATTGTTTTGTGAAGTGATATGGGGTGGGTTTTGATTGAGGTAGTTCTAGGAATGTAAGAATGGGATTGAGCGTATTAGATAGAATTATTTATTTAGTCAGCTTTCTTAGCATTAAACTGTTATCAAAAGACAAATTTAACTAATTCTCTTTAATTTTCTCTTTCATTTCAGGTGAGTTCGATCAACGATATCGTGCAACATTACTTTGATGTAATCGTGAGTAAACGATCAGAAGCTAGCTTTAAGTATTGTATTGACTCAAACCATGAGAAAATCGGAGCAATTCAAACATCATCCTTACGCACCTGAAACACAAATCGATCCTTTTTTTAAACCAGTCTTCACCTGTTGTCCGTGGTAGAAGCCATACGAGGAAATTTAATTCAACCGCCAAAATCTAATAGAAGAACAGAATCCAAATGGAAAATTAAAATGGAAGCCACCTGATAGTGCTGTAGTTAATTGCCTTGACCTGGGGCATGGGCGCGTCAACATCTACTGGATCTCTATGCCTTGTTGTTTTGATAGCATATCTACTTTTCGGACATGCAGCATGCACCTCCTATCCGCGCCGTCTTTATACTCACAAGCTCGGAGCGCAGTGGGAGTTCTGATAGTATACACAGACAGTTTTCGCTCGCGCTGAGGATCGAACCTCTATTCTCTAGATCGTAGAGCGGTGATCGAACAAACACGGCCACCGAGCGCGATAGTGTTGTTGGTTCTGGCAAAGTATCTTTTAGTTTGATTTGTATTTAATTCAAATTAAATCAACAAAAGTATCAGAAATTATGGCGCTCTCGGTAGCCGCTCTATGCCACTCTACGATTCTGAATCTAAGGAAACAGAGGTTCAAGCGACGGCGCGTCAATAAAAACTACCTACGGGTACAACTAGAACTCCCTCAGCGTTCTGAATCGGAGTGATGAGGTCTATGCACTGGAGTACTCTTGAAGGCGTTCTGAGTCCTTTAGCTAGAATCCAAAATTAGCTAATATGGGTATTTTCCGAATCGAGGTGATGAGACGATTACATTGGATCTAAGGTGAACGTAGGATGTAAAGGACATTAATGGATATTATGTATATAAAGGACATGCAGGACATAACGGACATGAAGGACATAAAGGACTCAGCGTTATCTCAAAGGCAAATCTGCTCTAGGATACGGACGTGTAGTTTCGGTTCTTTGGGAAGTATTTTTTTAATTTAAATCAATGTGTAGATAGTTGGGGCGACCGGTAGCGCAGTGCGTTTCGGGTTCGAATCTCGTCCACGACGACGTTCGTGGCCATGGATGTGCAGGAGGTGCATGCTGGCAACTGCATTCTCCGAAACCAGTTTATGCCTTTGAAACGTCAACTGGGCCACATGGAGCAGTTGACGCGCTATGCCCTACAAGGGGTTAGAGCAATTGAAAGAGAGAGAGTAGATAGTTGCAAAGCACATCGATCATTGTATTTGTATGGGACGAGAGTACTAAAGTACTCGTCGCTACTTCTTTGTATCATTTTTCTAATCATCAATCATCACAAATTCAGTTGCAACTATGCAACTCTCATATTACCTATCCTTGACACTCTTATTCTACCACACTTGCACATATCTGCATGTCGTGTTTCATTTCCACACAACACACACTCTGTAATTAACTGCCAATTCATTGCATCAAGTCATATAACTAGTGAAAAATATGCACCCAAGTGCTATAAACCCACTTAGCTGTGGCCAAAGTATCTGACGGCTGGCCAGGCTACACAATCTATCATTACTTCATTATACATAGTAGTGCAAAGCATTCCACACAACCTTAATAAACGCATAACCAGGGCGATAATTTGACTGCAAAAATCTATGGTCTTGTTAAAGATATCAGATATTCGTAGGAAGGCCTTTTTATGCATGCATGCCTACTTCTTCGCACATTGTGTAGCTGCATGCATACTCGTTTGTTAAAGACCTATGGCAACAGAAAAAAAAAATAGTTATGTACACATTTTTTTAATGGAATTTGCGGCTTAGGTCGCGCACAAATTGCTTAAGAACTGTTGGCGGCCATTCAAAAATTCCACGGTGAAACGGTACATTATTCACATTTTTACGCGTTTGAATGGGACTAGAGGTACCACCTTAAAGCGGTTTTTAGACGTCATTCCGATTCAGTTGTCAATCTTAATGTCAGGCCTGTCATCGGGTATAGTATCAAACCTGGCATCAGGCCTCGGCTGGTAGCTGACCTGACGGTAGATTTGACAGAAGGTCTGATGGTAGGATTAATAGGAAGCCTGACGGTGGGTTTGATAGCAATTCTAGTGGCAGGATTGATAGCACCTCGAATGGCAGGCCTGACGAAAGGATTCGAGTAGGCCTGACGGCAAAATTTACCGCAGGCCTGCCGATTGGTTTAGTACATGTGTCGGCATTGAGTCTAAAAACCCCTTAAGTCCAACACTATACACTTCTTCCACGACTTTTGTACCAGCCAAGTAGGTGTCACAGAAGATTGTTGCCACCAGAGGCATAAGATCTGTTTAAAGCACTACTTAATCCTGAATGATATTTTCGGGGCTCTCTATGGTCCTCCACATGGCATAACATAGGTACCTAGAGCCGTGCCCCCGGGGCGGTAGAAATCGTTTCTTTCACCATCAAACGTCCTACAATCTTCTGGTATTTAGAGACTATGATGTTTGGTATTTTGTAATCCGGTTTTAATAACATTTTAAAAGCCTTATGACCGCAGGGCATGAAACCACACATTTGATTTCCCGTTGTGGCTGCGCTCACCCACAAAAAGCAGCTCAAGAAATGCGACGACAAGCGACCATTCTATGGAACGTACAAGTCTATGAGGCTATGATGAAGCAACCAAAGATAGCAGAAGAAAAAACAAACACCTGAAAAGTAAATAAATAGTCCAAGATCCTCTTGGCTCTCTAAGTATAGTGTTGTTTGTGTATCTAAGATACACTACACATTTCACTCATATGACATGACGAAAGGTGGGCCACTGATACCTAAATGACTTAAAGAGACGAGACGATCAAGTTTCACTCAGGGGATGAAAAAGAAGTCGATAGAGAGAGAGTGAGGGCGAGGTAAATATTTGCATTAGAAAAACAACACCACTAATCCTTGCGTCTTAAACGAGTTCTTATGTTGTCCTCGTTGTCTTGTTTGTTATACTATACTGTATTGTCACTCATACTCTCCGATTGTTAGATGAGGGATTGAATGTTGAGTATCCGGACTTTTGTAAGCCACTACACAAGTATGTACCTCCTTGCTGTGTTAAGCTTCTTTGTCTGCTTGCTGGCTACAGCAAGTTAAGTCGCTTTTAACACGATTACGCTATTTATTTGTAACGCGAGCTCTTGTCGAGCGAGTTGTCGTCATCGTAAATGTGTGTAATGTTTCGTTACCGCAAAACGGTGATAAGCTTCTGTTACCCGACTGATTAGATGTTTTACGGCGGGAAGACAATTCAGTGGACTGGAAACTTAAGACGACTGTCGGATTACAAGATCATGCTAAAGGGGTTAGAGTCCGTCTTTGGCAGAACCTACTATTTACTACCCATTGACTCTTCACGCCTCCGGCTCCGGGCTAATCTTTGAACACAACACCTTGTCATGACACCTAATCACGAGACACTGGGTGTCTTTACCAAAACCGTGTGAGGGTCAAGTGGAGTAGTGTGATCTGAAATGTGATGAACCGCAAAATAATTATGTTCAATCGTCCGCACTCCAGCCACTGATAAGGATGATAAAATACAAATAGATACAATTTCAATCCCGGGCATTGAGCGGAGGTGCTGGTGGTCACATGATTTTCTCGAGGGTCCTATTTTTAGACTGTTTTCTTTTTGATAGGCTTATCATCATGTGCTTGTGCTATTATTGATCATATGGCAAATTTGCTTGTAATTTGGTTGTTTACTTTATTAACTCTTGAGTGTCTTTGAATTGAAATCAAGTGGCTGATGATAGGCTTTCGATTAGAAAGTCACATGCCTGCGATATATTTGCGTCCTTCCTAAGTTTGATAAGTATCTGGTGCGCTCACATGTTGTGATGATGTTCATGTGCTCAATAATGGCAGATAGTTAATGATCGTTATCGGTGACGGAAGAATCAGTTTTGTGATTAGATGCCGAGGTTTATTTTGAACGGTACGACAAAGCGAAATTTCCAGCTCTTGATGAGTCACTGATCATTGCTAGTGGTGACCGAGACTTGCGGCTACCGAGCGTGTCTAGTAGAAGACGGAAAATATAAAATCAGAAAACGAAAAACGGATATGTAATCGGAAATCGGAAAAGGGAGATGAAAGGATAACAGATCTGAATGGAGTGGAGGCGAGGTGGTGAAGGATTGTGACATCACGATTTTCACCGACGGGTCCAAAATGGACTGCGGCGTCGGTGCAGGGATATTTTCTGACGCACTAAATATTTCGGGGTATTACCGCATCCCAGATCTTGCCAGCATCTTTCAAGCGGAAACCCTCGCAATCATGAAAGCTTGTCACACTCTCAGAGACATACCAGATAACCACAGCATCGCCATTTGCTTGGACAGCCAGGCCGCTATCGAGGCACTGAACTCGGTAAGTACATCCTCCAAGCTTGTCGAGCGATGTGGGGCGGAGTTAGCTTGCCTTATCAGACGTCTCAATATTACCCTGCTCTGGTTCCTGGTCTGAGGAACATAGAGGGTAATGAGAGGGCTGACGACCTGGCCAGAAGGGGCGCCGCTTTAGACAAATCTCAAGCGGAGCCTGTTTGCATTCCGCTGTTGGCTGTTAAGCGCAATATATTCAACCACTACCTCAAGGTTGCGGATTCGGGGCATTGGCCTATAGGGGATCACGCAGTCGGGCTCGGCATCCCATACAATACGCATTGCCGAAGTTGCGGTAATGACGATGATAAAGAAACCCTCACTCACTTCCTGTGCGAATGCCCAGGCCTTGCTAGGACCAGACATCGTACATTATTCAAGGCTTTTCTTGACAACCTAGGGGATGTGTCAGGGGTGAAGATTGGGGAGTTGCTTTACTTCCTTAACTCCTCCGGTTGGATTTAGGCAGCATCCCCTGTATCTTCCGACTATCGGCTAACAACAAATTTTCACGAGGTTTATGGCTTCAAAACGGTGATTATTGGGCTCTGGTAAGGTTTTTCCTAACCCACCACTTATGCCAATCAAGGATAATGAAATCAAGTAATGGATTTTTTTAAATTTTCTTCATAAAGCTACGTGGAAATGGTTAGGCAATGTACTATTAAAAGTTTTTTCTTTCTCTGATAATATAATAGCTTTGAAGAGTCACTTGGAGTTATTATGCTTCATATTTTGACGTGCATTCAAATCGAATTCTTTTGATCTAACCAACAATAACGCCCTTCCCTTACACAGTTCATAAAATGCATACTAAACACTGTCAATTATAATTTATCACCCAGCTCACAACAGTAAAACCGCAAAGACTTTGCCTACTATCCTACAATTATTGTTGGGCCTGAATAGCACTTCCAAAGTGCACGGTCGTTAAATTTATAATAGCGAGCCGTTTTGAACCAACGTCACTTCGGTCAACTTTGTATCATGCGTCAAACATGTTGGCACGCTAATTCAATCATTATTCTGCATAGCTTTCATTATTATTAATTCACAACAATAATAATAACATTTCCAGGTGAGTTTACACGAAACAACGAAGGCCAGCATTGTTAGCGCGGCCCATTCGAAACTCTTAATTTACTTTAGCCCTCTGGGTCTACTCCTCCGCCCTATGTTGCCTGCATGATTTACGCTTCCTTGAGATAGGTCTCAGATGTTCTTTTAAAGAAGGCCGCTACCGTCACCAACAAAAAGGGTGACAGGTACCTAAATCACACTTCTGCCTTCTTCCCATCCCGCCGGGTTGGGCTCTATTGCACTCAGGTGTTTTACAATGTTTAAAATTTCCCGCAATTTAACACAAAACAAAAGGCGATGAAATTTACACGGGAACTAAGTGGTCTGGTGGAGGACTTTTGCCTTCATTATTGTCGTCGTGGACAAGGCTGTAGTAGTCGTAGTCGAGGCCATTAAACAAATTACAACCCGGGCGTAATGGCTATGAGCCCTTTTAATGTCTAATTTGTGTAAGCCAAAGGGTGCTCAGATTTCTTTTTTCTCTCTGATTCATTTCATTCTTGGCAACACAATCAGCTAAATAATTATCCTAATGGGTTCAAGTTGGGTGTAATTTGGAAATTAGGATGAATAAGACATGGAATGGAGAGGGTGGAGTAAGGGATGAAGTAGGATTCGTTGGCTAGAGATTAATTGACTCATTGTCATTAATTCGTATTGACTCATCGAACCGGACTCTGTTTTTCATTGAAGTGAATCAAATAAGCCATGATTAAAGGGAGTCCATACAAGAGGCTTCAACGGGGATGACAACGATTTGCGCCGATAGTAGGGCGAGCATTCTGGCTCTAGCGTCATACATTCGAGAACTTCAATCGTGTGCAGAAAGGCTGCCGACAGAAAGGCTAAACATACCTCTATAAGAATTATGTGTGTGCCCATGTGGGCGCGGACAACACAAACCAAATAGATACATAGATGAGGCCATGTGGATTAAACTAAAATCCGAGTGGACAAACAGAACGGATTCTACGGTAGCCAGAACCTTTTGGCCATCACTCGTTCTGAGTAAGAGCAGGATACCGCTCAAACTCAAAAGAAGTAGGCTGAGAGCGACAGCAGGTCTACTCACAGGACACCGCCTTACCGCATCTCATGCGAATAGATTGGGATTGACCTACAGCAACTTATACAGAAGATGTGAGATGGAAGAGGACACCATCGAACACACTTTATGTGTGTGTCCAGCCCTAAATTGGAAACGCCTCAACATCTTAGGAGCTCACCGCTTTCAAGAGCTAGCAGAGGTGACCAGTGCCGTCTCGTTGAATTAGCTGATTCAATTTAGCGGACTGGTCACCTGGCATCCCTAATAAGCCAGCAAAGGGTAGTAAAGACCTAATGCAGCTGCCGTAGCGGCACGGCAACCCCCTTGCCTAACCTAACCTAGGAACACATCGCATCGAATCACTTCCATTGATTCATTCATCGGTGAGTGAGTTAAATTTATTTTTTAATTGAACTCGAGGACTTCCTGAAGTCGATAGGTGTAAGATTCAAGTGGCTCAAGTGAGAGAGAGTCATATATCAGGATTCACTCACTCATGAGTGAGTTAAATTTGTTATCTTTAATCGAATTCGAAGTCTCAGTGAGGTGAATACGGATAAATCGGGGCTAGAATGTGAAGGAGAGTCATTTCCATTCGAGTGAATCAAATTGACTATTTGAATCAAATCAAGTTATTGAAAGGAATAGTAACACATCAAAGAACAGTCCGTACGATCTAGTTCGGATAGGATAACGGTTAGCGCATTTGCCTTCTAGACACTGGGCCTCGGTTCGATTCCTACTTAATGGAGGAATTTACGTGTCGGACTATGAGCCCACTCAGCTGTTAACCCTTTATGGGGTAAATAACTCAGCTGAGCGTGTTGTTGATCACATACCTCCGCCTAAAACACACCATCACGATCTAGTAAATGAGATGATGTTAACTCATCTCGATGCGTTGATTCAAAATTGGATTGCTGTGCCATTTATATTTTTTTAAAAGGGCAGCGATGATATTAAGGCAACCAAGTCGAACTAAGTGATCATTACAAGGAAAAGTTTGTATAACTATTGGCCTCATTTGTCAAATCAGCATACCCTGAATTCTGAATCTCTTTCTCCTCTGTTAAACAATAATTCGGTATCTTAGATTCAATTTGCCATTTCTTTCGAAACTTGTTACCGTGTGTCCGCCTCCGCGTTTTTGCAGAATTAAATTTCCATTTGCATTCTGCCTCTGTAAGACAGCAATGAATGAACATACTTATCTTCCTGATATTGTTATGGTAGTTCACGGCAGAACGTCCCCATCCCTGCCTCGCCTCCAACCCCCACAACAAGCCACTGACAACGACGACGTAGCGCAAAACATAAGAAGAAAACTTAATTAGTAAACTTTACGTGAAGTCATCCTTTTCGTCATAGATAGGTAGATACAGCTACCTAACTATAGTCAAGCGATAACAAATTCCCGGTATGAAGCTAATCCAGTCTGGAAATCAGCCACTTGAAACAAGAAGACAAGAAACCACCACTCTAGTTGAAACTACAGCTAGCTCTCAGGCCAACGACAAGAAGAAAATCAGCCATCCATACTATCCGACTAATTCCTTCTTTGGACACGAAAAACAAAAAAAAATTAACCTGTCCAAAGAAAGAGATACCGTAGACAACGACGACGACGAGACGACAACAAAAACAAATTCAATATAGACCAGCACTGCCATCTTAATGTCTTCACGAAAACTTCTTCTCAGACATTTCTTATTATTATTTTGTTGTGTCTTTATGCTGCTGCTGTCTTGACTGTTTTTGGTCTTCTTTTGGATGTCTTCTTGTTGGGGTGCGCTCGTTGCTCTCCTTGCCATGAAAGACTTAATATAAATGTTCTCTGTTCTTAGTCGATGGTATAATCTTACTTTCCGGAGACTTGTCTGCCTCTTTTAATATGTTTTATGTTGTTTAGTTCCTTTTTTTAAGAGGTTCCTAGCTGAGTCGTTTTTGCACTATCTGTCTTTCTTCATTTCGTGCGACAGCAAAATTACCATTTTTGCTACCATGGCGTAATTTTCCGCACCCCCAAAATCCTATGACCCATCTCCTCATCTTGAGCGTCTTGGCTTGGCCTACCCAACGTCGAGCCACGCTGCTGTACGTTGTCGTCTTGACTACCAGACAATTATCATCACAATCTTTCTCGACTGTGTTCAGTTAAGATATTTTGAGTGTATCTTTCGTGTGTATGTTTTGGAAATGGCATGCAAATGAGGTGGCATAAGAACTTTGTTTAGTTGATTTTAATCGCATTCAGAGACAACAAACTTAAATAACAAATGAATAATAGCATGCCAAACAGCGTTGGGCGATTTGCTCATTGGCTTTTTCGTGTTTTGGCAGAATGAGGCCACAAGAGAATGAGCTCTACTTCTCCTCTTCGGGGTGGAAACGTGAGCTACAGATATCTAACATCTGGAAAAGTTGATTAAAGTAGGCATGTAAAACAGGAGTATGCCAGGTAACAGACGCCTGTTTTACATTTACTTGATTTCGAATCAGTATTGAAGATGATATCGGCTGTGCTCACTGGAACATTGACTGCAGCCGCCTGCATACAGTTTAAGAAAACGCGGTGTAAAATCACACCGACAGTCAGTATATATGACAATTTTATTATCCTAACGAGGTTTTTCGTATCCGCCTGGGCGGAGTCTAAAATCTGATAGATCTTTTGAGTGTAATGATTTCATCAATACCGTCTACGTTCTATCAACACCACTTAAGTTGACTAGAAAACGAGAAAAAACACCGAAGGGAGAACTATTTGGGTACGATATGTTGGTCGAATTTGATAATCGAAGCTCGCTTATTTAATGATTTCTCGTAATATAAAGAATAACGCTATTAGGTGGGCCAGTAGCTTGGTTTGTTGAGGCGTTAGTCCGGTGGTATTATTTCTGTCAGGGGTTCAAATACCACTGTTGAAAAAATGGCAAAACATCCCATGGAAAAATTATCCGGCTTCTTCTAAAATATATGTGCAATGGAACTTAAGAGAGGTCCCCTGGTGCCTAGGCACTATCATAATTTTTTTTTATTTAATTGGAGCTTTTATAAACGTTTCTTGGTGTTTCGAACATCATGTTATAAAAAAAGCAAAATTTAATTCAATTTCTTATGGGTTACGCTCTGTTATACCAAAAGCGTACTGATTACACCTTAAAGGGCTCAAATCCATGGCTCATTTAGTGTTAATGTTCATTTCATCGTGTAGGAGTGTTGGTAGACGGACAGGGTTTTCAATAAAGTCTGCCAGCAAGGTGGATGCTTACCCTGCCTAATCGTCGGACTGCAAGTTAAAAAATGTATCAAGTCGGCTATATATGCGATGTCATCAATAGGAACTATGAGATTGACTGCAGAATGGACGTGTGAGACTACCAACTTTCCCCAAGATTCGTTCAAAATATGCAATCCAACGTGTTGTAGGTTAGGATGACTATACACAGGCTTCTGTTTCATATTGTCATTTGTGCAGGGTCACAGCAGCCCGAATTCAGTGTAAAATAATTCTAACACGTCGGACTACAAGCTGGAGGGTGAATCTGTATACCTTTCTTCTTTTCTTTCTTTATAAAAATTCTTTTTCTTTCTTTTTAAAAATTTAACAATTATCCAGTTTTTACTTTTATAAGACTTTCGGTGGTTTTCATCACACGCTTGACTCAGCTTCTTTCTCCAAAACGACATAAAGATTTCAAAGTGAAAAACCTCAAATCCACAGCCTACCGCTTTCATCATTTCAACACTACAAGACGTGGCCCTCGCTGCATGTACCCTTCGATTCACATGAAAAGAAGAAATCCTGTCACCCGAATCCACCAAGTTGACGGCAATGCAAAATACTCGTGGCTCGAAACTCTAATTGAAAATAATTTTGTAAAGTCACGACTTAATAAGCAAGAATTCTGTAAAGATGCGGACTGGGTTCTCTAGCCGACGGGCGGTCTGTCAAGATATTGACTACTACTTCTTCATCGTCTTACCATCCTCATCATCATCACACCAGCAGAGTACCACCACCTCCTCCGGCGGACCTTTCTTAACCGTCTCTCGTAACGTTGTGATTATTATTCACGTTTCGTTGCGTGCTTACAACGTCGTGAAGAATTTATTAAATGAGGTAAAATGAAAATGCGCACACACACACAGAAGTCGTCCGTCAGCCAGACGGGATGGAGAAAGAGGGCTAACAGACGCAAGGCATCAGCGATGCAGGGGAGGAAGCGCCTGGGTTTTTTTTCGTCGTGCCTGGAAATCGGAAAGCCGAAATGTGTGATGATTAGTTGATTACGTGCAATCGTAATTGGATAATTTCATACACGAAATTTTAATAGAATAATTATTATGAGAGTTTTTGTGAAACGAGCTGAAGTTTGGATTGAAGTTTGATACAGTTTGGAGAGGTTTGACTAGGACATGGGTTAAGAGTGGTGAACTTAGCAGTATTGAAAATCGAAGACCACTGTTGATAGGTCTTTGGATCAGCTGCAAATATCAACTTGTTAAACGTACAAAAAAGGGGTTTGGAACAAAATCCCCAGTCACAAAATCCCTAAATTCAGAATTAGTGATGTCAAATCCTCGAAAACAAAATCCCTAAACACAAAATCCCCAAACACGAAATCTCCATATACAAATCTCCCAAACCGCTTAATCCTCAAATTGAGATTTGAGCATTATTGGGGATAAGTTAACATTTAAAAAAAATTTCACTGATTTCACGTAACTTGTGACACTTACCTGATATTTGTTCGATCATGGGAACCTTCGATTGTGTTGTTTTTGTGCGGGTTTAGAAAGTCGAGTTCCATTAATAGCTGGTCACATAGCGTATTTTAAGGTTGCCTTATCCGAACGACGCCATTTTCTCTTGTAGCCATTTTTCTATGTTGCCAATTTTTTTCTTTTTGTATTCGTGATATGACCGCCAGAGATGAAAAGCAAATCCCACAATCCGACTACTTCTCCCGAACTGAGCTTTAACCAGCACTCGCGTCAGATTCCGCTGTCCAACTTTTACGGTCAACTTTGCAATCTTAGGCTTCGTTCTAATGGGTATCTTCTGAGCTTCTGACCACTCAACCGACAATAGAAGTGTGTCGCGATTTTTAAAGAAATACGCTGGATTCTTTTTGATTCTCAGTCTGTCGTGATCACTGCATGATTTGAGGTTCCAGGGATTTACTTTAACGAGTCACTGCTCCGCGAGGAATGCAGCTTTTGACTCATTTATTGGAATAAGTCTCTTAGCTCAACTCATTAATTTCATTGAGTCAATTAGTTTCAGGATTCACTTAACCGAGTCGCTGAGCTCAACCGGAGCCATTCAGTGAGCCTCTACTTTCAGAGCTTAACTTATTATTTATTATTAGTGAGCGGCTGGGCTAACTGCAATCTGCCAATTTCATTGGTTCACAAGTTTCAAATCATTCACAGAAGTGACTTACATAATGCAAATCATTGACTTCAGTGAATCAATTCGACATACCCAGACTCGTGCCGAGTTTCCCGCGTTCGTTCAGGTACGTGTATTGTATCAGATCTACATATTTTGGATCTGAGGTGTCCCGGATAGATGAGCCTAAGGACTAAGAATTGCAGGTGTTTTTGAATGAAATTTGCGGAGATTGCCAATTTACAGTCATTTCCACAAGACCGTATACCTCACAAAATAAAAACAAAATGTTACAAGTAAGAAATTTTATTTTTTATTGAAAGTAAATACAAAATACATTTTCGCAATTATATTTAATACATGGTCCAATCGCCGTCACTATTGATTATTGACTGGCATCTTCGGTGACAACTTTCGGCCAATTTTTCCGCGTAGTCTGTCGATAAGTTCTTCCAAATTTTTTGTAGCGTTCGCCTTAAATGTGCTGCTCCTTTTATTTGCTTTCCTTGAAGCTTCTGCTTCATTAATCCCCATTAATCCCATTCTTCTATCCAACGTGTACACAACCGGCTTCTATGTTTCGGATCGTTATCTTCTTGTAGAAACCAATCGGTGTTGTCGTTGCCATATAGCAGACTTCAATAATCCTTTCTTGTACAAAATGATCATCCTTTCAGCAGTAAGAATTCCGGTAAACGTTATTAATTTTCCGAAACCGCGTGCAGAAAAGCATCCATAAACATGGACCTTCACAGGGTGTTTAACGGTTCGGTTCACGACAGCTTCTCCTTTTTGTGCCCACACTCGTCTCCTGAACGTATTTACAGCAAAACTTGATTAATCCGTAAAGATCACGTTGTCCCAATCACGATCGATGTTTTCCTTAGCCCACTCTACACGTCTTCGCTTCTGGTTTTCGGTAAGTAATGGTTTCATCAAGGCATACCTGGTTTTGATGTTTTCCTCTTGTAATCTTCGCCGAATCGTATTCAAGGACACGTAAATATTCTTCTTCGATAACATTTCCTTTGCTTGCACTAAGGTAGTAACGGACGGATTTTTCTTAAAAATATCAATGATGGCCTTGAAGTGCTTCGGGTTTTACCCCTACCAGGTAGATCGTCTACATTTCCAGTATCTTTAAAACGCTTTATCCACTTATTCACAAACTGTGTCGAAACTTTCAGGTACTTTCCGGCCGATGCAGGTGTCATTTTTGGTCCTTTCGGATGACTTACTAAAAACACAGCTTCGAATCGTTTTTTGTAAATCGCACTCATTTCACTTGACGTCTTATCACTCTCCTACTTGAACTTAGAATGACCAAATTTATACAATGCGAAAAAGAGGAAGAATGCAGGTAACTAAAAGTCCCCCACCACTCTTTGAGAAATGGTGCATTAAAAAGTTACAAAGTATACGCTCTTGTGGAAATTACTGTATTTCAATGATTCAGTGATAGTGATGGGCTCATTCTAGTGAGTTGCTCAGAGAAAGTCGTTCAAATAGTATGACTCTTGTATTGCATTCAAACTTCACGTATTTAGTCGATGACTTGTGCCACTCCGGTGAGGGCACAGCGAACGGGTTAAAAGTAAATGGCTGGTGAGTTTTTGAATCGGTAACTTGACTGTTCTAATTAAACTGCGTACTAATAATGGACTTGGTGCTCATCCTGGTGGTGTGACTCATCGACTTATCATCTGAAAGGGCACTTGGGGAAAACGAAATGTGCAATGTTTATTTTGCTCATTATCTAAAAGAAAACGTGGAAGCACGAAATGTGCAGTGCTCATTTTGAACGACGCAACGTAGCGGCTACGACTCTGTGCTGATTTTTTAGCTCATTTTGTTGAGTCGTTCAAACTGAACGACAGGTTTACGTGCTCCTCATCACTTCCCATCGGTGAGCTCTACTCATTGACTTTTGATAATTAGGATTTTGGGGATTTATTTCACTTTAATTTTTAATTTCGATCGTATCAAACGATTTGTTTGATGATAGGTCACCTGTTCCGCATAGGCCTCCTGATACCCGTTCAACCTCTATGACGACGTATCCTTCTATCTCGTTATTTTCAAAACACAAAGCTTCTCCATCGTAAAAAAATTATAGTCGTTTTTTCCCCTTGGATTGTACATCCTCTAGCCGTTGGCTACACTTCCTCACACATTTTTTTTCTATCTGTCGCTAACTTTATCACTGGACCATAAAACTCCTTTAATGGTTACGCTCTTTTTAGTAGACTACTCTACTTTCATATTTCTCTCTACGGGCCAGGGAATTTTTTTCCTCCGCGTACTATTTCCTCTCTGCCATAAACGATGCCATTTTTGTGAAGCTTTCACTAGCGCAAAGAAAAAACCCTGTATCCTTTCACACATTCGTTCGGATCCCATGTAGTCCTTTTTCTATTTTGTTCGCGCTCGCCATTTTAGAGAACTATACGTCGGGAACAACATTCAGAGTTAAGTACCGGGCGTGTTTGGTATGCGCACACAAAAACAGGAGATCGGGAGAAGAGTCTTTTTTTAAAAAAAGCATCGAGACACACAGTATAGTCCGTTCGCATCCTGACGATGACAACGACAACGGCCAAGACTAAATATTCTGCCTTTTTTTTACAACCGGGGCGCTTGGAATTTTCATTTTTACGATTATGACCAGAAAAAAGGCGATTCTCTCTTCGTCGACAACGAGGTTCATGATAACACTGGTGTATCCTGTATCCTGTCACAATATGTATGATAGCTGTGTATAGAACATTGTTGTCTGGTCCTTGCGAAGCTGTATCTCCGGACGCAGGACCACCATAATCTGCTTCACGTAGTACCCCCGTAATCTCAAATTCCTGGATATAATACAACGCGCGTTTCTAGTATGCATGCATGTCCTGTCTGTTGTGTGTTGCTCGCTCGCAGTTTTTTTTAACAGCCAATGGTTTCTACGAAAAGCCTGATCCCCGGATTTTCATGATACCCCCGGGGAAGCAATTGAGACTTTAAATGGTTTCACTATTAAGTATTCTATTTACGGAACGAAACAACATTAAACTGTTTATAGTCGAGGTTTTAATTTTATTGTGGCACCATACGACGATGAGGACGACGGACGACCATGGTCGAAACTTGTGGCGGTCGACTGTAGTCATCCTGGGTTACGTCAAGACCGTAAAAACAGGACTAATGTTTATTATATGCTCAACGAGGGAGAAAGTCGGAAGGACTTGGGAAATAGGGGAAGGAGAGCGCACGATTTAAGGAAAAAGCAGGCGGTTATTGGTTTCAACAGTTTATTAACTGGACTAATTGCTTTATGAGGTCGACGAAATTGCTGTTGTAAATTTTACGTCCAATTTTTGTGGCTGGAGTTAATTAAGGGATGCTATTAAACATGAGGACCGCGTAGGTTCTGCGCGATTTGTGATACTAATTCAATTCAGAGGAATTTGCCGGGATTTTTTTTTTTTGCCTGAAGTTTAGAACGTCGGGATGCCATTTATTGCTACACGTATTTTTTTTTTTTTTGAAATCGTAACCAGACAATGTCCAATGAGTTGGGCGTTTAAGATTAGATTGAACCTTGGTGCTGCAACGCCCTTAATCTCCTTATGTCTCAACGGTGTTCCTGAACAGATTAAGCTTTTGATGTTTGCCCAAAAGCCTGCAGCATTCTTTCAGTGACACTAAGCCTATTGCGGGTCGACATAATGCCCTGTTTTCAATGCCATCATTTCCTAAAAACCGTATTCCTTCCACACGGAAGACAAGCTCTTTTGTATCGTGGCATGTTCATCGAGACAGTAATACCCAAGCGAGTCAGTGAAATATCCATAAACGACATGGTCGCCTTGCTGCGCAGACTAGTGCCTCTCCTAGCTCCAGCAGCAGCAGTATGGGCAATGATTACTATCATGTTTGCCAAAGAATTTCGTCCTTCCATTTCTGTGGGTGTGTACTGTGTGAATGGAAAAGGATAAAGCAGTCGAACAGCAAATGGCTTTCTCACCTCCCCAATTTCACCGCACGCCATATAATACAATACACAGTAGAAGCGCCCATAAGTTGTTTGGCGCGGCATATAAAATCTTTTCAACAAAACACTTCCTGGCTTATGTTCACACTCTGCCTGTTCTCATTCGTTCTGATATCAGTCAGTCAGGCAGGCTGGCAGGCAGATCCCTTGTTGGCCTACACTACGAGTACTAGTGTAAAACGAGGTTTTCTTCTCTTGGTGTCCTTGATGGTGGTAACAAGCCGATGTTCATATATCCTTCAGACTATACCAGGATAAGAATATTTCTGACTTGACTATAATTTACCAGTCTTCGGTTCTTTGCTGGCTCTTCGCTTCGTACAACTCATTGTTAAAGGATAAATTTCTCCGGTAGCTATTTGTTCCCGGAAGACATGAAAACAGCGTGGGGACTTTACACTGAATTTTCCTCGGGAAAGTTTATGACACACAAAACTCCAGTGCTCGTAGTCGTCGAATCCATTTGAGACATGTAGCTTAGAGGGATTTGAAAGCTATTACGAAAGATGTGGCGGTGTTTGGATGATTTTTTTTTCATCATGGCAGGATGAAATGACTTGCCGGATTTCTTACAGTCAAAGCTGATAGGATTTAGTTAGAAAACTCGGTTGTAGTGTGGCTGTAGATCGGGGCTCACGAGTTACAGTTTCGGATAAGATGGCTCTCTCTGATACCAACTTAACACCCAAGAGTGTATCCATCTTTTTTTGACCAATCTCAGCCAAAAGATACTGCCCAGCTCAACCTTCAACCAGTGCTATCGTATGCATCCTTTAGATTCCTTGCAGTCCTTCGCATAGAGCTGATGTCTGCGTTGGTATAGTAACGACATATAAAAACTTTTGCTAGAATCCACTATACGATTTCATTGGGTATATATTCGAAGCTTGCCTCCTTTGCTGCCACTGACACTGGCAAAACCGGGATAAACAACTGAATAGAGTGCGCCAACAACATTCAGGACATTTTGCACATACGTTTGTGTTGTGTCTAGAGCGGATTTAATGGAATTTTTCCCGGTCGCCAGCTAGCAGTGAATGAATACGGAGAGAAGGAGTACCATTTGCGCTGATACTATCAAATTTGCACATAGACATCCGTTGCATATATCCTTTTCGGATGAGCGACGAACGAACTTTTACGTCCAGCATGATGGCGGTCGTCTGACTACCCTTGCCTGCCTGTTCTGCCACCACGCTTGCTACTACAGTCGTCCTCGTCGGTGATATATTACTACAGATAGCGACAGATTAGCGACGACGACTACGACGTCAACGGAATACAAGGATTTCGTGAGGATAAAGGATCCATGTTTTTCAGCCGGAAGAATTACAACGGTAGGAACGAGCTCTGGGCTTTGAACCGAATGGTGAATGTCGGGTATATTTTCGCACTCTGTATCCTCATTTTTTTTTGTCTAGTCTGGCTATCTGGTGATCTCGTCAGGCACTTTTGAACCCATTTCTCTCATTGACACACACCACCAACACATTCGTTGGAATGTCGGACAAAATATATATTTCGGATTACATGCGGCAAGTTATATCAGTGTCTAGTCAAAAATGCATGAGATATGTCGAGAAGATTAACCAAGGGATTAAGATTTTTCTTACGTTAATCTTTCTGTAATCTTTCTACGTTGTGGTTTTGCCCGGGTGCAAAGAAGTGGTTACAGCTTGGAATTGGGAATAGGGAGTCGACTGAGATTGAAAGTATTACCAAAGAGGATTGATATTATACAAGAGTGATCATTCCATAGAACTTTACCCTCTGCCAGTAGATTTGTATGTATTGACAAATACTATAGTATAGACTACGCACGAGAGATACACAAGAGAATCAGTACATACAAATCTACCGGCGGAGGCTAAAGTTGTGTGGAGTGATCACTCTTGTAGAATATCAATCCTCTTCGGTATTACTGTTAAGCTTTTAATCCGACAATTGTCTCCCAAAGCAATTTTCTAGGAAATCTATTTGTGACATTACAGCACAGGTGAAAACTCATTTGTCCACTTTTTCCTTCTTATCGATCAATTAATTCTATTATCGCGTTAATTTTACGTTATCGTTTAAGGTCACATTGCGATTAATTTGTGGATTGAACTGTGTCGTTCCGTGTTCGTCGCTAGCATTTACAACACAGCTGGAAATTTGATTTTTTTACGTAGTACTATTCGTTTTGAGTAGCATTTAAAATCCTCGCGCAAAAGATTAGAACGACATCGGCGAGTTTCATTAGGGGATGATTGTCCAAATATTTGTATTATTTTTTATTTTATTATAATATAATTATTCTCTGTTTTTGTTGTGTATTTCTCATGGCTGTGGATTTTGCTAATGTGGTAAACGAAGGAGCAACGAATGGTTAAAATTTTGCCTTCATTTGCGGAAATAAGCTACAGGAAGCACAGGCCGCTTAACTTGTTTAAGGGATTTTTTTCTTCGCCGACAGCGGTCCATTACAACTCTTCTAAAGTTGATAGACCGGTCGGAATTAAGAATGAGTTCACTTAAAAACGGTGACATTTTTTCCTGAACTCTTTTTAATCTGTTTATCACCTGCCTTTTAAAACTTGCCTTTCAGCAAACATAATTTCCAGTATACGAGTACCAATCATCCAACATCTCCGTATTCTGTGGCACGCTTATGAATAAACCTCGAATCACTATATCTGTTCATTTCATGCCTTTCTTTTCACCTATAGCGTGACCGTTACAATCGATTAAGAATAATCCTAAAAAAACAGTTTGTTATTTTCGGGGTCATTTTGCCTATTAATTTCTTCAATAGATTGTCTAAAACTATTTACAAAAAATGCTACCGATACGATTAATTTAAATCTATTTTCAATCGACATCTAAATGCCATCAGGCCAGCACAACTATGTTATCCATCATTACTCCAGAGCTCTATTATTATTTAAATTTTCCCCTACTAATACAAAAGCTGATAAATAAAACTATTAAATTCCCATTAAAAATGCATTCAATTAAATATTGAAAATTCAAATTCAATCGCAAGTTATTTGTTTAAAAAAACACTGTCAGACTGTATCTCTTTATCTATTCATTTTTTAATTAAAATCCCATAAATATTTCATATTTCCATTGAAAAATTTTCGTACAAAAAGAAAAAACACGGGCGCGTATTTGTTGATTAACATTTCCTATATTTGTCCACCACGTCAGTGGGTTATTTGAAATATAAAAAATGACTGTGGACTTGGAAAATTTTTATTCAAGATTAATTAAGATAATTAAATATTTGATTATATCTTAGATATTTATTGCATCGCTAAATAAGAACATGGCATATTTTTCACCCGACAATTTATTATACATGCAAAGAGCAGATAATAATGTAAATGTCACGAAAAAGGATTAAAATAGTTTTCTGTCTTTTCCACGATTAGCATCTATGAATAATAAACTAAAAGTTATTCTATTTTCAGATTGATTTGATTAAATGTCGGAGAGAAACTGTGTGGATAGATATTCAACTGAGGTCGTTAATAATGATAATTGATTCAAACGCAGCTTGGAGTAAATCCAGGTCGCAGGCCTTTTTTTAAGCCAAAGTGTGAACTGGTTATTAATCTTTCACATTCTACATGGGGAAACCACAGATACGTTACCCCTTGGGAGTGATTTAATCTTCAGGCTGGTGAAAGATTTTCGTTTAGTAGTATGGCTCACCACATAATTTGAACAGGCTACATTCATGTATTTGGTTGGATATTGCCTCCGTATATACTATTTGTTTTAACCCTTTGTGGGGCATTGCGCGTTAACTACTCAACAGATATAGTTGACGTTTCGTTAGCATACCTATAACATGCGGATCATGCGTGTTTCTGCCATACATATCCTATCCATTTAGTCACCTATGATAAGTCAAGATGGGCTGTTATTCTTACGCCCCACACTATGCCCACGTGCATGCATAAAAAATGGATGGTCATCCTTAATCTGAACCGAATGTATAACGAATTCCGTCTTTTTTAATTCAAAACAAAATTTAAATCACTAAATTGTTTATGCAAAAATTATTTTAAATTTTGCAATGATTACACTTGACATTAAGGTGCATTTAAATTTATGGAGAATATATTGACAAAGTCAACTCATTAACAACCTCATTAAATGTAAACATAGTCGGCTTGCTAATAAACTTAAATTATGCAGCTCATTTAAATTAAACAAGCCCCGCAAAGTCAGCGCGTTAAAGGGTATAGTGCCTAACAACGTACAATAAATAATAATAATGAACATGTTCAACATTTTATTGTTCCATTCATTATTTAATTTAAGGGAATTTCATTTAAAATAAATGTTTTATTTTTTTCGTTCTCATTGCTGACTGTCTCGAGAAGCATGTCGGACTGACATTGTGCGTTTATTGTTATGGCTCAAAAGCCGCCATGTTTTTGCGCGGATATCGGGGTAAAGTCCATTTCTCAGAGAAAGTCATTCATTATGCGGATAAATGATAAAGTTTACCACTACTGCTGCCCTACTGCGTCACATCGATTGCTCCCTTCCTAGCGCATCAGTCCTAGAATTTTCGACAAAGCCCTGTGACCATAGGAATCCAACATAGCGCAATATTGAAAAAAGTAGGCGATTTTCCTAAGACATATTCGGCAATCAGTTAAGGTTTTGTACATACATGTACTATATACAACTGAGTCGAGGGATATAATCGCAGTCTAGCTGTCTGTGATATTCGTGATAGAGGATGTCTTCGGACCATTACTTCTCTGTTCACCGCCATCTTCTTTTCGGAATTGATGAGCACACAACGGATTGTCCAGTCATCGTAAATAAACGTGCACTAACTGGGTCACGCACCATGAAACCTTTTTGGAAAACCATTGGCACCTCATCCGGGACGATCGAGCAATAAGCAGGAGTTGGATGAAATGCTGTGTACCCTTACGGATGCCTTAAATAAAGCTACGACTAAAACTTGCTCCGCTTGCAGACCAAATGGTAACAAAGAATCAGACCGGTGAAGTTCACTCATGATAAGTAATTGACAGTGATATGCAGGAACGTTTTTAGCAGAGCGTAATCATCGAGGAACGAAACGAATCGGATTGGTCTACCTACAAGAAACATCTTAGTAGGTTTAAAAATGAATTGAGGAATGCGAAGGTAGGGTATTAGCCTCTAATCCATCTACTCCTAGCTACATTATGGAGCCCGTTGGATCGTTGACATCCTCTAGTAAGGAGACTATTAACGTCCTGCTAGTCGCTCATATCCCGGACAACTCACCGGTTATCGCGCAGCTCGGGAGTGCACAGGAAGACGTGTCGTAACTCCTCATATATACTGTCAAAAGAAAAAATTCTCTGGGCCATCTCTAATTCTGAGCCTTATAAATGTGCTGAGCCTGACGGCATCACTCCGGCGTATATACAGCACCTGTCCGACGTTATTTATCCCTGGATCGAAGCGATTTTCAAGGCTTATTTAGACTTTTAGTCTATCTTCCTCAAAAACGGTCAGAAGTCAAAGTTGTTTTTATTCCCGAGACGGGTAAAGGCTCACATCGCGTCCAAATGACATAAGACTCATGAGTCTGTCCTAAGTTTTGCTGAAAATGATGGAAAGGCTGAGTGATATGCATAGAGAATACCTATGGAGGAGCAATCCGCATATACTCAACACTAAACAATTCCAGTCGTAAAAAGTAAACAGAGAGACACACGCCCTCCACTGCGCAACACCCGCGCAGTCTATATAAAAGCACAGGAAGCACGTAAGATGTCATCCCCTCTCCTACTTTTCCAATTGGAACAATAACATTCCAGTCTGTCTCTCTGCCGCGGAACACCCGCCCGGTCCATATAGAGCAAAAGAGATGTCAAATTTCCATCCCCCTTCCTACTTCCTCACTTGTGCCGAATTGCTTCGTTTCTCTCGCTTTTTTCACTTCCTCATATACTCTCTCTTCAAAGGTGATATACAATACACTTACAAAGCAGTAGAACTTTTGTCGAAGTCACACCATGCCAACTTGAAGGGTAGGTTTGTACAATAGATACAGCCCTGCACTCTATAGTGAGCTACATATGTATATTGAGAAAGGTATATTTGAAAAGTATTCTGATCCGAATAGGATCATTTTGAGATCCGAAAAGTGACAGTTGTCTGTACAAATTTTACCGCAGGGGAAAGCATATGGAGGAGAATTTGAGAAATGTCAAATTCTGATTCGTTCGCAGGCACGCAGCCATTGTTCGCTCAGGCTGGTTCGAGGCATAGGATGGCCGGAACTATGCATCCCGTGTGGTAGCACAACGGACTTAGGTGTAGTGTATCTGTGTTATGGATAATCAAGGCAGCCCTTTAACCTAACCTAACCCTGAAATGAGCACAACATAAAATCAAGGCTCGCGAGTGGCGGAATCGCCTCGGAAGTTTCAAACTGCCAAAAGTCATTTCCTCTGAATCCTCTTTTTCGACCCTTCCTATTCCAAATAAACCACTTGTTCCGCCCTTCGTTGCCATTAGCACTCCCAGCAATTTATCTCCATTTAGACAATAACTAATTACATAAATTACATTGCCTTGGTACTTCTCTCGTTTTTTTCTTGTTACAACAAATGCCTTTAAACAGAAATTAATTAAACTTTTACACAACAAATTACACACTTCCACACAACTAGAAAATATTCCAATCATCGGTCTCTTGCTCTGAACTGAACCTGAGCCTAAGGTCTAAGACTCCCATTAGTTATCCGTATACTAATGAAGTCGAGTTGATTTTATTGTGCTACGTTTCGATTTATTTCAAAGAAAGACGAATCGCGGTTCCGACCCCACACCATACGCAGAGTCGCCGAAGGCCTCTCTCGCCCCCCTTTTCAAGATTTCTTACCAGTAAGTTTGTGAAATCATTCGTTTGTGAGTATAGGCAAGGCACCTAAAAAGGACCACAAAACAAGATTGTGCTTCTGTGTACTGTAGCTGCTCAATGATGATGATGTTGCTGTCTAGATCTTTTCTGGAGCGTAGGAGGGAGGCGACTGACGGACAGACATGGAATTTTTGATTTATGCTTAATCATTCGTGAGAGAAGTTAAACGTGTCCAATTATGTCTTAATAGTTAATTGACATGACTGCTTCTTGAATAATATGCTTTTTTCGAGTGTTTACTATTTGGTTTGTTCAGATTTAATTTATTGAATAAAAAAAAAAACAGTACAGTCAGTGCGGGTTTGTTTGTAGTTACTAATGAAGTTTTTCTTTCTTTTCTTTCTTTACAGGTGAGTTTGCAAAAACATAAAACAAGACTGCAGACGGTGACTACTATTCATTGGGTAAGAGTGTTACTTGACAATTTTCAGATATAGTGATTGAAATGCGCAGTTGCCGATATTAACATTTTTTTTTATTGGAAAACCGATTTTTGACATCATTGAAGTCAACTTCCCGATCATTAATCTGTCTCCTTAGGTAATCCTACACGTGCACTGTGAGATTCAAGTCTTTGGATTGAGCAGGTCATTCCATATGGACGAGGTCGTTCTCAGTAAAAAAAAAAAGGTGTACCCGGAGGTTCAAATATTGTATGTTAATTGCCTTGACCCCTCAGGGGGCATGGACGCGTCAACATCTCTTGCATTTCGATGCCTTGTTGACGTTTCGATAGCACACCTCCTTTTCGGACGTGCAGTTGCTAGCATGCACCTTCTATCCGCGCTGTCTTTATAGTGACAGGCTCGGAGTGCAATATTCTCGTAGGTTATATTAGTACTCACAAGTAGTTTTTTTTATTCGCATCGACAGGGTCGCCGAGAGTAAATCCGGGCCAGGGGGACAAAAATTCCGGGCCCCAGTACTAAAGTATTAGAATAAAAAAAAATAAGGCTCATATATCTTGGAATTTCATACATCTTGGGGCCCCATACATCTTTTTTTTTTTGGGAACACCACATTCTTGGGGCCCCAGATAGCAACTCAATATTTGAAAACGCTAGAATGCTTTTTGCACTTAAGAAGATGAGTTCACCGGTGTTAAGAAAAAGTTCGGCAGGGGTGAGGCCCATCGGGCATTTGCCTGGCGGTCCAGTCCACCCCCGGGGCACGAAAGTGGTTTGTATACGGATAGTGAAATTGCAACGAGAGAAGATACATGGTCCAAATACCACAAAAAAAGAGGCCCTAAGTCGACAACAATCTAAAAAATATTAGGGGCCCCAATTCGAGCTCGGAACTTGTGTAATGTATTGTGTTGTAGCTTAGGGCCCAACACTAGCGCCAAAGCGTGAAATCTGTTGTAGTTTAGGGCCTCAAAACACTACAGAACTTGTATTCTAGTTCAAAGCATCATAATGAAAAAAAAAATATTTATGTTTGAAAATCACGGGCCTCCTTTGAAAGCCCTGGCCCGAAATGATTCACCCCGTTCCCCCTCCTCTCTTGTCAGACTTGCGCACCGAGGATCGAACCTTCATCTCCAGATCGTAGAGCGGTAACCGAAAACCGCCACCGAGTACGTCAAGATATTGTATAGTACTCGTATAAATAAATTTCACAAGAGCCAAACAAAATGTAACGAAATGCGCAAAAAACCTTTTCTCTTACCCTAGGGATGGTAGTCCAGGTTCATTCCGGTAAAAAGAAAATGCTCGACCTTTTCTTGATCTTCGACGTCAGGGGCATAATACTCAATTTATTCTTTTTTTTACTGTTAATCTTCAAACCGTTTAGATGTCGTAATGAATGCATCTGACGCAAATTGTATCTCGCTCCAAGGCAATTTTTTTTACTTAAAGACGATTTGCAAAACAGATTTGCATAACAAGCTGTCAAGAAACGTAGCAAAGACAAAACAACCACATTTAAAACAATGAAGCTATAAACTTTATGTCCCAAGTTTATTTTTAGTATGTATAATTTTTAACTGGCCATAAAATTCTCCTGGCCGATAATTTATTACGCAAATGGAAAAAGAATAGCAGGAACAAAAACACACATAAAAACACGTTTCTTGTTTTTTATTTGTTTGCATTGTTATTAAATTGTTATTAGAATGTGAATGAGAAGCGGACATTGCTTTAGACTATAAACTTTGTAGGGGGCCAGGCCGCCAGAACGTCAAGATAAGTGTAAAATAGTTGTGCAGAGGAAATGAGGTAAAAAAAAGAGACATCGAGAAAAATACACGAGTACATTCACACTGAAGAGGTGGATTGAATTTATTGGATTATGTTAAGAGTAGATTTGAATGCGTCCCGTGGATTAGTTTTTCTTTCTTTTTGCAGCTAAGGAAAAACGATTCTCTCGTTGTGATGAAAAGAGTAATAATAATTAAAATATGTGTCAATCGCTTGAAAAATCAATCAATCATTTGTCCTATTCAATTAGTCACTCAACATCAGTCAATCAGTCATTTGAAATAATCTATTAGTCACTTAAAATCTATTTTAAATCACTTATAAAAATCAAGGTTCCATTTGGATACCCTCTAGAATCCTTTCTTATCCTTAGAATCTCTGGGTCATAATTAGTTTTCAGGATTGTGCAAATTTTCCTAGATGGCCGTGATAAGCGAGGTGACGCGAAATTTGCTCATATGATGTTCGATTTAACGCCCTCGGAAATTTTAATCAATTTTCCGACACATTAATATAGTAAAATAATAACACAAAAAGAGCGATGATGTTCATCGGTACTTTAGGTCCGTCCCATGCGAGTAGATTTTAATTTTAATCCATTTGCTTTCAAGTTGCTTATGAACTACTTTGAAAATTGTTGCCCTTATCGCCAAGAGTATTCTAGTGCATTCGCCTCAACATCCCCGATCATATGATATCTATCTTGCCTAGATATCACTTCATTCCCAAAAATGTCCTTTTTCCACACCGAGGGACTCAAAATGCATTCACCATTAGTCTAGTGCAGGCATGTCAAACTCGCGGCCCGGGCCAGGTCAAGCCAATGTGTTGGAATGCAAATATTATGTCATCTTACGCGCCGTTCACTTGCCACATTTCAATGTACGGCATATTTTGCAAGTATCCGACTTAATTAATATATCAAATATTAACTCATCTACAAATGTTGGTGATTCTGTATATACGGATACGACGCGATACATTTGCACAAAATACAGATTACATATAATGTATACTCAAGCATCGTGACTAGCCGGCATTAGCGGAAGGCACACCATTCACCGTTACTAGCCGTCAATACTTTAGTAATCGAAAATCCAGCCGTACTGAAGTTGGTATGTACTCTCATTCGAAGTGATTTATTGTACATTCAATCCTCATACCAGAATCGTACAGTCAAAAATCTTCAAAATCATACAAATGTAAGATCACTCAAACTACCTTTTCACAAAATTCAATAAATGACAGAGTCCGTCTTTCGTTATAACTTTAATCCGTTTATTCTCCTTCAATGCTATACAATGAATGCCCAATCTTCGCATAGAATTCTTCCCAGAATGGTCGGACTGCTAACATAAAGAATGGTTTTTCTAATCAGTTTTCTTTTTACTGACCCAATTGAGCCGAGTCCATTCCATCTCAGTATTACGACAAATTTGTTTAGTCTACTTCATTCGGGGAAGAATGCTAGCTTGACATGTTTATGATAAATTCTAATCGATAATATGATGTGCTTTGAAATCTAACTCTTAATATATTTTGAAATCCAAAACTCTTCAGCTTACACAAATATGAATTTTTTTCAAGTGCAATCAGCCTTTTGTAACCATAACCAACTCGGGGAACTATTCTTGACGGGGAACATCTCCAGTTGTGACTGTGACCAATAGTGACTGTGACTAGAAGTGACTCTGACTAGTAGTAACTGAAACTAGTAGTGACTCTGACTGTGACCCAATATCGGCCCTTCCCTAATTACCAAGTACATACTAATTTTTCGGAAAAAGTTTATTAATTCGTGGAATTATTCAGCGTCTGGTAAGTTAATGTTCAAAAAAAATATCGATATTTTTGAAAATACTATTTGAAAGAACTTCAAGAATTATTCACTTATTTCAGCCCTTTATATTCAGAATGTCTCTATCGAAAGCAAGTGGTAGTACAAATAAGCGAAAAATTGTTGATGAACATCGAAATTTCCAAGAAAAGTGGAAATTGGATTTTTTTTGTTGTGAAGTGAATAATAAAATAGTGTGCATGATATGTAATAATGCTATTAGTGTACCAAAATTATACAACATCAGTCGTCATTATGAAAAACATAAATCAATATATGATAATTACCAGGGATTAATGAGACATGAAAAATTTAAGGAACTGAAAATAAAACTAAAAAAGCAACAGTTAATGTTTACTAAACCCACACAAGAAAGTGAAATGGCGGTACATGCAAGCTACGTCTTGTCGGAATTGATTGCTAAACACTCGAAACCATTTACTGACGGTGATTTCATCAAGGAATGTCTGGTTAAAGCTGCTGAAATTTGTTGTCCTGGAAATGTAAAAACTTTTCAAGGAATTCCTTCCATTGTCTCGAAATACAGTTGCGGAAAGAATTACTGATTTGGCTGAAAATTTAAGTATTCAGATCAAAGCTAAGTCATCAAGTTTTGAAGCTTTTTCAATTGCCTGTGACGAGAGTACGGACATTGGGGGCGTAGCTCAATTAGCTGTATTTGTTCGTGCTTGTGACGCTGATTTCAACATATTCGAGGAATTTCTAGAACTGGTACCGCTGCATAACACTTGTACGGGTCAAGATACATATATTTGATTCTATAATCAATCTGCTAGAAAAATATAGTCTACCTCTGTCAAAATTGACTTCTGTAGCTACAGATGGAGCTCCTTCTATGACCGGAAAAAATAATGGTTTTGTTGCATTGCTTAAAAAAAAGAAGTGAAATTTATAATGGGCCCGAGATTCATCATACGCATTGCATCATACACCAAGAAGTATTATGCGCCAAGGTGATGAATATGGACCATGTCTTAACGCCTATCAAAAAACAATTAATTTCATCAAATCTGGAGGTTTGAATCAGCGACAGTTCTCTGCTTTATTAAGTGAATCAGACAGCTGTTATTCCGGTTTGTCATACTATACCGAGGTACGTTGGCTCTCCTGCTCAAAGATTCTTAAACAATTCTGGGACTTGAAAGAAGAAATATGTCAGTTCTTAGTAAGCAAAAATAAAGATACCAGTTTGTTTTTTGATAAAATGTGGTTGCAAGATTTATCCTTCATGGTTGATATTACTAAACACTTATATGATTTGAATTTAAAGCTGCAAGGAAAAGACCAACTTATTACGAATATGTGTGACCAAATTAGAGCATTCAAATGTAAGTTTACTTCTATGGGAAAAACAGCTAACAAATGAAGATTTAACGCACTTTCCAACATGCAACATAAACAAATCAAGTTTAAGTGAAACGGCAACATATAAAAAATACGCAGAAAAATTTTTAGGTCTTATAAATGAATTTGAAACTAGATTTGCGGATTTCAAATTATTAGAAAATAAGTTCTCTCTATTCACTTCATTATTTTCAATAAATGTAGAATCAGTACCTAATGAAATGCAAATGGAAGCAATTGAGATACAGTGTGATTCAGATTTGAAGGCCAAATACATTGAAGTTGGCATTCCTAATTTTTACAGATACTTGCCCGTCAGGTTTGAAAATATCCGAAAATTGGCATATGAAATAATTTCTATGTTCGGAAGTACCTACCGTTGCGAGCAATTATTTTCAATAATGAAAGGAAATAAATCTCCAGCCAGATCGAGAATTACTGACATCCACCTTGGGTCAGTTCTAAAAGTCATCAGTGCGAATAACATTTCTCCCCAAGTAGAAAAATTAGTAGCAGAGAAGAGATGCCAAGTGTCAGGAAGTAAAAAATAATATTAACATCGTGTTTATTTTATATATAATATCATTATCATTGTTCAGTTTGTTTCATTTTGCTCATTCATGTTGAATTTATAAAATATGTAATACCAAATAAAATTTAAGTTTCTATGGAAATTTTTGTCATTTTTTTTCTGCGGCCCACCCCTTACTTAGCTTGTGTTATTTGGCCCATGCCAGCCTTTGAGTTTGACACCCTTGGTCTAGTGCATTCGATTCATGACCCCCAGTCATATGATACCCATCTTGCTTAGTCATCGCTTCATTGACAATAATGTCGTTTTTTTACCAAGAGTGTCATTTTTCCCACACCAGAGGACTGAAAATGGTATCAGTCCTGGCCAAAGGACTCAAAATGCCTTCAACAGTACTCGACTGCATTGGTCTCATCATCCGAATCAGGAGATACCCATTTCTACTAGGTTTGGTTTCCGTTTAATTTCATGATAAAGAGAGTTCAAATTTGATTGAATTCCACGGGAAATGCTTGGAGAAAAAATCTTTAAAAAGACTTGGGCGAGTAAATCTATTTTAAACAAAACAGAATCTACGGTTAGTCCAGTCGATGATCAAAATTGCGGTCCCTGATTTGTGCTCTGGGGAATACAAGGAACCTACTTAATAAATTTGGTTGAGATCTGAATACGGAAAGTGCCTAGACAAACGAACAAACGTACAGTATATATCGGACTATATGCTCGTCCATTATATTTTATATGGGACGGGTCAAAAACTACCTGTGGGTACTAAACTCCTAAGGTGATCCAAACCTGTCGTTTTGTTTGCGCTGACCCTCTCTGTGCAGCGTAGCAATGACAGATTTATAGTTGGTGTTATCGAAGGAAACTCTCTTAAATTTGTGGACTTCCCTCTTGAGGTTCCTCAGGTTGCATCTGATGTGTCGTAGCGGTGGGGTTTTGCCCATTAGATTAAAACTTGGGTGATCACCTCAATAACAACCAAGTAGATATTACTTTGAAAGCAGATTATTGTGACTTCTTATCGGTAGAGTCTGATTTCCTGGTGGAACTGGTCTCGGTGTGACATCAGGAGACAGGCTGCAGAGGTTCGAAGAACCGCATTCTGACAGTGAACGTTTTTCCAATTTATGTCACATAAGTTCTGTCCTTACAGGCCGTATAACTAGCCACAGATCTACCGATTGCTTTGTAGGTGACTAGCTCAGGAACTTCCTGCTAAAGCTTTCAGGACTTCGTTCCAGCTTCTCATTTTGTTACACACTGTTGTAGCATGGGAGTGGTCATGCTGTCAAGAGTAACGCCGAGGATTTTTGAATGATTCGTGATGGATATTAGTAGTTGACCGTCTACTATAATATCTAGCTGCCTTCACTTTTTTAGTCCAGGTGATGAATAGAGTTTGCGGTAGACTTCGAAGTTGATAACTTCAGGTTCTTGCTGACGAAGCAGGTGTTGAGATTATGGAGAAAGCTGTTTATCCATTCGCACATTCGAGGTTTTTCAACATGACTATTGAAATATCGTCTTTAGAGCTCTTTGCTTTCTTTATTGCGGTGCCAACTTCGACTGAAGAGAATTGGAGCGTATGGTCAATTAAATGGTTGCGGATAGTTCTACAAATTTTGCACTTTAGTCTATCGGATGCCAGATGTTGAATAAATTGTCTATTGAAGAGACTAGCACACTGTTTGGAATCATTCGCCCTTGTGTTACCAAATTGTATAGCTTCCCTTTTTGTTTCGATGTGCTCTCACAGTAGATTATAGCTTAATTATGCCGGTTGATAGGTTGCAATTGCTTAAATGTGCGATCTATTTCTGTCCCCTACGCTCAGTTACCTGCTTTTGTATGTCAAGGATTAATTTTTAGATTTTGGGTCGTTAGGGTTAGTGTTGCGTATGCGGTTGCGCTCATCTGTCAATCATGCTGCCGAGGTGGGAAAATTACGCCGAACTGTAGAGATTCGCCCAGCAGGCATAAACTTAATCGCCGCTTCTTTTGATAATTTGCCTTAGTTTAAGTTCGGCTACATGTACTTTATCTGTTGGTGTTTTTAGGGCAAGGAAGGCCGCATTGGTGTTTTCTTTGATGCCGTCTCACAATCATGTCGGACATGCTTTATTATAATTGGCAGATCAGAGCGTAAGAACTGATTCCCATTGGACCATATTAATAAGGCCTGGGTTTGCATAACGGGTTGCTCCGGTGCGAAGAACCGGTTGCCGCGGGAACGATGCTCTATCAGTTTTTGTCCTCAGTAGTCTTGCAATTTTTATAGCGTTCCCTACGGATGATGGTTAAGTTAGGTTAGTTTAGGATTTTTCAACATCGGACGTTTGTCGGTGGGTGCTTTTTTTATAAATAATAAATTTGTGATCATCCTTCAGCGGAATTTTCGTCAGGACTCTCACTACATGCCTGTATACTCCTGTAGGTTGGGCGGCCTCAAATACTTTATAGCGTTGCAGTTCTCTCGTAAAATGTGACTAAATGTGTAGGATGTATATGTTAGCAAGTTACAACCGGTGGCTATGGCTAACACATATTTTCATGAGTGGTTGACGACATCAGCCGAAATGTTGTATAGTGCTAACGTAATGCCAACAGGTATTATGCATAGGAGTAGTTGTCGCACTATGCCTTACAAGGTGTTAAGGAATTTAGTATACCCCAGCTGCATGCATCATTTCGCCTGTTACGATCTGAAGGTAGATATGACTAAGATCTTAATGTTTAAAATATAAGTCCCAAAGATTTAGAAAGTGCATCATACCTAAATTGATGGTACAAAAATTTAGGTTTGAAGCACTTCCTTATTGTTCCACCTGAAGGCCTCATATTCGCCATCCTTTCTCCTTACAAAACGCCCCACTTTGGATTGATCAGACAGCAATCAAATAATGTGCAATAATTTACGGTCAATTAACGCTTATATATGAAAATTAGCACAAGTTACAAATTAAATTTCTTGATTAATTTCACCTTTCCGGCTTATTTCAGGTTACGGTGTTTGATTGCTACCTTTGAATTTTCTTGAACAGAAAAGAGGAGGCGATTTCATGTTTTGCCAGCGCACTTGCATCGTGCTTTGTTCTGCACGTAATATTCTGCTTTTATCATGTCTTAGGTGCTATAGAAAAAGTGTAGCTTCACCTTCATTCGTTCGGAATGAGGAGTTGAGTAGCCACATTTGAATTCGCCACGCTCACGAGAACACCACATTCAAATTAACTGGCAATTTCCGAGTTAATGGCGAAACAAATTGATCCTACCATGCTAATGGTGGAAAAAATTATGAAGGAGATTTGTACCATGCGAGTCATGATGACCGAAGTGTATGATGTAGTGATTAGTGTTGTGTATACTGGATAGGGGAGGTAGAGGTGAATGGGGATTTTTGGGAGCAAATTTGGATCGAAATTTGAAATCTCTTGTTGGGATATTCTAAGCCGGACATCGACTTCATTATGTATCAAATCATGATACGTACTTCCACAATGAATCCAATAATTTGACCATTATGCCAAAAATTGACCGTTTTTATTTTAGAATAAAGTGGAGTGAGTCATTGCTAATTCAGTTAAAAAGATTAAATCAACCCCCACCAAAAATGGTCAGCCTAAAAGCAATCACACTCTGGTCAGGCTTTTTGTCGACGAAAGTTGGAATGCGTGCACTTTTGGGCTAGTAGACTAAAGGCAGCTCCTGATGAGTATAGTCTATCGGGTGACGAAACCAGCCTGACCAGAGTGTGATTTTAGGCTTTAAGCTGATAATTTTTGGTCGATTTCATTGTTGATTTTATCTGGTTGGCTGACTGACTCCACTTTATTCTAAAAGAATTATAAAAAAAAGCGCTTATGCATGATTAAAGTGAAATATGTTTCAAAAAACTTGACAGTGTCTTGTAAAGTAATTCCCCTGTGGAGGTAGACGAAAAGTCCTGGCTTGAAGATAATCACCTAACTAATTCCAAAATATTTTTTTTAATCGCTTGTAATTGGAAGAAATTGGTTTGTCAAAATTTGACTGTGTGAATTTCGTCACCAAGGCACAACTGATTTCTGTGGACTTTGAGAAGGAATTGAACAGTTTCAGAACTGCTATTTTAGTCCAAATTGAGAATTGTATAAATTTATCATATTTTACAAAAAATGAAAATCAGTCGAAATTTTACTCTAAACTCGACTTTCAGCCAAAAATCACTCATGAAAACACCCGAGTTATTTGTCAAAATTGCCTTCATCGTGCCGAAATGTTCAAAAGTTTAGTACCGATGCACGCTCAAAGTTAAAGTTAAGTGAAAAAAAAATCATCATCGATGCTGATGAACTGTCCAAAATCAATAAATTGACGCGTAAACTAAAATTTTGGATTTGTATTAATTTGTCAAAATTTAACAAAAAATGAAAACTACTAAAATTTGTCTATAATTTCAACTTGAAGACATCGCGAACATCGGCCAAAATCGATTGATGACGATAGTATATGATGGAGTGAAAAATTGTCAAAAAATAGGCAAAAATGGTAAAATGATTCATTCATTCAATCAATGAATGAAATGAAACAAATGAAATGATACAGTAGGTCGAAATGTTTAGCACCGAGTCACTCTCAAAATGAGTATTGCTTTTATGTGTAGTGATAAATCGCTTTGAAAATCTGTTTTAGTCGAATATAATTTTGACTAAATTTGGTAAAATAAAAAATTTCGCCCAACTTTGTTAAAATTTAGAATAATTTTCTTCCGATAAAAATGATAACGGCTTTTTCTTAGTTTTCCGACTACCCGATTTGCTGTTATGGCCAAATTTGAATATTGTTAAAATGTTTCTACTAATGGTCAAAAGTTTAAATATTTTTAGTCCCGCTCTCTCTCCCAAAACACATTATTTGCACAAAATTCTAATAGAACACTTCCGATCATTTTTCGGCCCCCGATCTGCCCTGAATGACCGACTCTTTGTACATTCTCCCATACCTTCTTCGCTTTGGCCTACATCTAAAGTCGACCTACACCATGCCTATAATAAAATGGGCGGAGTAGAGGATTTCATCGCAAATTGCATACAATTTGCCTTTAATATTCGACAATTATTCAAGCTAATGATAACGTGCACGGTGAATATCGAAAAGACCGCGCAAAAGAAGGCCTCGCGCATCTGAACATCGCATAGTCGTCGGACAGCGACGATAAAATAACAATAAAGAAGAACGTGCTCGTTCGTACGTTACACGTTACATGGCATGAAGCAGAAGCCGCAGAAACAGAAGGGCCTTCTTTTTTTTCTATTTCCCGAAGTCTTCTGGGGTCGGGTCTTTGCTTTTGTTCTCTGTCATTTAACACGGTGCCGCCCGCACACTCGGATATGTTCTTTGGTTTACCATTACCATGGCTCACCATTGTATAGTATTTCGCATATCATCGTCGTGATCCCCATTCTTCTTCACCATAGCCATCATCATCATCACCACCATGGCCATGCCATCATCATCGTTAAATTGAAAAGTGGGTAATCATCGGAATGGAGTAGTTTTAAACTTGTAGACAACGAAGGCCTGCTATATTAAATCGAAGCCATGAGTGATGCAATGAATGGTGGAAGAGAGTGTATCAAGAGGTTTGTGTGGAATGCTGAAGTGAATGCAATTGAAATTCACATAAGCCTCGAGGAGGAGGGTAATTTGAGGGCCCTGACCACCACCCCTTCTTCCTTATTGGGATGTGCTGTAATGGTTGAGCCAAATAAGTAGCAGCTATGGCTGCACAACACATTGTAGTATTGAAAATCGATAGCAAGTAGAGAAGAGCGGCGGACCCCCTGTAATCAAGTGATGGGATAATCGCGTGTGAATAAGATTACGCTAATTGAGGGCTATTATGTGATTGTAGAGTAATTTGGACAATCACTTGATAGCCACTTTATAGAGCCACTCAGCTCGTCTCTTTATTGGTGATGAGGGAAAAATTGAACTGAGTTAGTGGCTAAAATTGTTGAAATTTCCGCCAAATTATGTCGAAAATGTTAGTCATTTCCTCGATAAGGATCGATTGGGGGTTGCCCACTACGGAGAACTAAATTCATTCGGCCAGTACCAAAAAAACCTCAAATGCCATTTGAATATTGGGATTTTAAACTTCAATCATGTGTACATAGCCTAACGAGAAGAAATATATCGTATAAGTCAGTGAGAGACGGGACTTACGGAAGGACGATCCTAGGTACCAAGCAATGCCCATCGAACATAACATACAACCAATTGCCTCTTGATCTGTAATCATATTATCCCGACGAATATTAGATGGGAAATTGACCTCCGAAACGAAAATCGATGTGCGTCCGTACCGTAGTGTCCCTGGTCCCTCTCTGTGCCTGGTAGGATACCAGAGAGGGACCATCAGAGCTCCAGAGCCATAAAAGTCCTTCTTGTTGATCTCTATACCCGCATTCAATCCTTCGAAACGACCTTTATTGCATTATTCATATGGTACACATGTCGTCCTTTTTGAACGAACGAACTGCGATGGTTTATATTGAACTCTCTGCCTGTGTGTATCCGTAATGGGCTTATCCGTATTTCGTATCGAATCGGAAATGGTTTGATGGTCATGGGTCATAAAATGATAAAGATACTCTCTGCTGCTAGTGCCTGTTCGATATTTCAACATTTCAAGTGGATGAAAATGCCTGGGACGTTAATTCCAAATGCTGCGATGCGACCCCCCGGGTCTGGTATTACACCGAGATTCTTCCATGTCCCTGGAATGGACATGGACGAATTTCGGGATCGAGTAAGATGGGGACAAAATGTGAGGACTCCTTTTGAAAGAGCGAGACCCTCCGGCTAAAGGATAAGTGACTGTTTTGTGTATGAAACGTGAAAGCAGCTGTAGAATTTCCAAAATGATGATGTTCATGATGACCACCATAGTATGCCATCGGCCAGATATAATTTAATAACGCACCGAATTTTGTTTATGCTCGTCTGAACTGAAGCGATATGAAAAGCGAATGTGTTCACGTACACGTACGTATAACATATGTATACGAATGTTTTTACAGGGAGCTTACAAATTAGGGGATGATAGCCGGCGGCTAATATGCTCGCTTTTCTCTGTATGGCTACTGTACTCGGAATGTAAATGGTTATTTCATCTGAATATTGTTTGATAATTTACTTCCGTTCGTTCATGTGTCCGGTCTAGTCGACGACCGATGTAAACTCCCACAACACTATCATCATCTGGTCGGGACGATTGTTCTTTCCGCCGGTGTGTTAATATTGACATGATGGAGCGGTCCACTGGGGGCAGACAGAGTTTGCGAAAAGGGAATATAAATCAGTTTTCGGTTTTTTTTTTTCTTTGACAAAGCCAGGTGTCGTTGACAGAGTCAGGTTTCGTTGACAAAATGAGGTTCTACTGACAAAGTCAAGTTTCACTGACGAAGTCAGGTGGACTGACACATCAAGCTTTTCATTGACAAAGTCAGGTTTTACCGACACTGCAGGTTTTATTAATAAGTCAACTTTTGACACGGCGGGTTTTTCACTGACACGGTAGGTTTTTCCACTGGCACGGTAGGTATTTCACTGACAAAGTCAGGTTTCACTGGCAAAGTCAGGTTTTATTGACACATCAGGTTTCACTAATAAGTCAGCTTTTGCTGATACAGTCGAATCTCCCATAACCGGACAGCTGCGGGACCAGAGAATTGTGTCCGGTCAAGAGAGGTGTCCGCTTATTAGAGGGATATTAAAAAAAAAATGCTTGTTTATAACCATGACCGTTAAGTTTTATTTTCCACATAAGACATAAAGAAAACAAAATACCGAGTTTGTAATGATATTAATTTTTGTTCAAGAAAAATAATCTGTTATTGTAGCCTGTTTTTTCCTTATTAGAGACTGATTTGAAATATGCATTTGCAGCTCACTAATATATTCCACGGTTTTTCCGTCATTTTTCTTGCAGGCGAATGATTTTATTTCCTGCAGACAAGAAAAGGCCTCACTGTAGCTCTTTATGTTGTATTTTGTCGATAAATCTTCTGTCTCAGAGTCATCATCATTGTCCTTGACTTCTGAATTCACAGTGACGACGTCATCTTGATGCTGATCGCCCTCAACATAAATGTTTTCATCAATAAGGACAAAGTCATCGACTTCAACGTTGGTCGCGTCAGCTCTTCGCATAGCTGCTATCAAATTTCTCCAAACTGCTAACGGAACGTCATCGTATATCTCGTCACTTTGGTCTGCAAAACCTGCTTTACGGAAGCAGTTAATAACAGTTGCAGACGTAACTTTTTCCCAAGCTGTCTTTATAAAAGAAACTGCATCCAACACATTTATTTTTTTGGAAAATTCTGCCGACGAATGACACGCATCAATGTTGGTTAGCATGTGTTTTAGGATTATGGACCGATAATGAAACTTAAAATTCTTAATAACACCTTGGTCCAATGGCTGACATGCACAGGTTGTGTTAGGTGGTAAGAATAGCACTTTCGTATTAGACAGGTTTATATTTTTTGGATGAGACCCAGCATTGTCCAAAAACAGCAGTACATTCTTATTAAGACGTTTCATTCTTTCGTTGAACGAATTCAGCCAGTCGTACATTAAGTCCATCGTCATCCAGGATTTCTTATTGAAACGCCATGTAACTGGCAACTGACGCAAGTCCAAATTTTTGAAAGCCCGTGGTTTCGCTGATTTGCCAATCACAAGCGGCTTCTCTTTTTCGCCTGCCATATTGGCACAAAGCAAGATTGTCAGCCTTTCTTTGGCCAATTTTCCACCTGCACATTTCTCATTCTTGAACGAAAAGGTTTTTGTAGGCAGCGCTTTAAAGAATAAACCAGTCTCATCTGCGTCGTACACACAATCTGGAGTGTAATCTTTTAAAATGTCGGGTAATTTTCTAATGAAATCCTGCACATTCTCTGCATTGACATCCGCAGATTCTCCGGAAATTGTTTTCAGAATTATGTTGTGTCTTTTCTTAAATTTTTCCAACCAGCCGGCTGATGCTCGAAAGTTTGTTAAATTTAAGTCATTAGCAACAGACATAGCCTCACTTTGAATCATCGGTCCAGATACGGCAATGTTTTTCGTTCTAACTTTAGTAAACCACTCTAATACTAAGTGATCCAATTTGCTTCTATCTTCTGACGTGAAACTTCTTTTCGACGATGTATTGATTGTATTTGACGTCCATATCTGAAGAAAATGCTCTTTATTTTTAAGAATATCGGCTGCTTGAGTTTTGCCAATTTTGGAAATATCCGCTAGTTTGCGGACAGAATATATTTTTTCTTTTTGGACGTGAATTAAATCTATCTTCTCTTTTAGGCTCAAGACTTTCTTCGTAGGTGCCATGATACACAAAAATATTATTGTGGTGAAAATTCAAGCGATTCGATTTGAGTAATCTGCGAGAAAAAAAAATCAAAATATCTTCGCAGACTACAATTAACTACAATAAATCTTACCAGATAAAGAGTGGTGCCCTTTTACGTCCCGCCGAAGACAAAACACAATTAGATGATGAACAGTTTTTTGATCTATAGATGATACTTTGTTAAAATATAAATTTATCACTCCAAACTTTTACAGTACGAATTAACACACCTAATCCTAATCCATCAAGAAGCACTTTGGACTAACACGTAACACTCCTTTCAAAAGTTCCAAAAGTTTGAAATTTGTTACTGCGTCTGAATAGGGGGCTATAGGAAATTTAACTGTTCTTACTTCTTAGAACGACGAGGAGTAAAAGAACGAACGCCAATATGTGCATAAGGCTGCTTTTAGTCGGTCCACATTACTTTAAGCCTAGCCTCGAGTTCATAAAACATCGGTCGAGACCGAAAAATTGGCGCCAGAAACATTTTTATTGTATGTTATTACTGCAATCTCGGACCGACGAATTTGCTGATCTCAAATGAAAGTTTTCCGAAATTGGCGCCATAGATTACATTATGTTTATTGTTGGACGTACCGGCTCAGCTGCATGCGGACAGAAAACCATCCAATACTTACTGCAACTTTGCTTTGGCAATGAAAATATATGTTGTATAACTATGTATGTTTTTATCCTATAAATTAGGTGTCCGGTTAAGGGAGACTAAATCAAACAAAAAGTGCTGACATGTTTGTCCGCGTCCGGATATTGGAGGTGTCCGTTTAAGGGAGACTAATTTGTTCGGAAATTAGCGGTTAGTGCACGGGACCGGGACAAATGTCCGTTTAATAGAGGTGTCCGCTTATAGGAGGTGTCCGTTAAGGGAGATTCCACTGTACACCAAATTTCACTGACACGTCAGGTTTCTTGGAAAAATCAGGTTTTACACTGATACGTGAGGTTTTTCAATGACACGTCAGGCTTTTCACTGACAAAGTTAGGTTGCACTGACAAAGTCAGGTTTTACTGGCAAAGTCAGGTTTCACTGACGAAGTCAAGTTTCACTTGCAAAGTCTGGTTTCACTGACTCGTCAGGCTTTTCATTGACAAAGTTAGTTTCATAGACACCGTCAGGCTTCACTAACAATTCATGTTTCAGTGACATGCCAGCTTTCATCGACACTGATCCACTGATCACTTTTACTGATTCATCAAACTTGGCTACTTCACGCTGTATTTTCCTCATCGATGTCTAGAATAATTATTATTTTTGAGGCATTCAATTAAGAACATTTCGCATGTCCTGCAAAGCATATCCTAAATTAAGATAAGTCACAATTCCCTACTGCAGGCTCCATTCCTGCAGCACCCCATCTACAATTATTCACTATGGTGAAGCCATTAATTTCAGACGACATATCAGATACGCCATCTATCTTGAATTTTCATCTGAGATTGACATCCGTTCTGACAACACATAGGGCCGCCCGGTAATTGTCATGACAATGGAAATGATGATGACGACAATGGGCATGTTGTCTACAAATAGACTATCAAAATATGGCAAGTCCTAATCCCTCTTCGAGACACTGGACAGTGAGTGGACACGCGACAAATTTGCAATAAATCCTAATTTAATTGTATTTTAATACATCAAAAAGATGGCATCTGACAATCAGATGCTGTCCATGTGACACTCTTGGCACAGTGGTTGGGGATGTCCTAACTATATATCTTTGCAGACCACTCCGATAGATAATTCAGTTGAAATGTGTGGGGGTCGAATCCATGATAAACTAGGATGAAGTCTCCCCTGTGCATACAAATATGTACAAATGGAAGCCATAATTTGTGAAAATGGGCCCCCTTCTGTACATTATTGTGAAATTGTCATGTCGTATATGTGGTAGATTGGGGATATTTTGAGCGGTCATTATTTGACCAATGTGGTTGACATTCCCCGAAGCCATTCTGTAGATAGATACATACCCGTTTCAACTCTCCGAATTAATTAAATGCTTTTTGATAATTATTTAAATAATTGCCGACAATTAAATGATATTACCAGTCATTTAAAATACCATTTGTATCCGAAACTAATTTCCTATGAAATATGAAAACAATTTGTCGGGTGTAATTTGTGTGCATGGCTTTTGTATTGAAATTCAACGGATACGGAATCAGATAGTAGATTGATAGATAAGCAGCTACCCGTGTCTGTTGTCATTGTATGAACTATTGTGAAGATCATCTTGATAGCCTTCATAAAAATCTGTATAGCGTCCAGTTGATGGCTTTAATTTTTTGGTTCTTTTTCTCTCTAACCATGGAACTTTTTATTTCCATAACGTTCTCTTTTTTCTATTTATCCATCGATAATTATTTTGTTGTGTTCATTTCTCTAAAAGTCGCTTCCATAAACTATCCGCGTTCCCTTAAATAAATATTTATGTAGGTATGCACACAGACATGACTCCATTTCGGGAAAAATATTTATTGACTTTGATCATCTGTTTTTGTCAGTTTCCTTTCAGATATTTTTTAGAAAATTTAAATCCACTTATTTATCGATAAATTTGATTGGGGTTTTATGATGATTGTTGACACAAGTAACAATGGTTGATATTTGATTGAAAATTTGTTGTTGTTTGACAAACATTATTGATGCAGTGATTTTTTGTGTAATGGCGCCAAAAATAAGGACGTTGAAGGTCGCTTTAGATGCAGACCTTAAGAAAAAATAAGGAGTAAAGAGAGAGGTGTCACAGATACCTATCCGTGTAGACGGAGTGAAAGTTTAAAAAAGGTGGCAGGGAAAAAAGTTTAACGAAGGGCCAAACTGGTACATGAGCTTTCTGTTGTTCAGTTACGGAGATATGGGTATGGTGTTTACTCACCCGTTAGTGCCTTGTCAATTTGGTTTCGTTCTCAAGAGCAGACAACCATAATGCCACAAATTATCATCATCGACGCAACGTCGGGTGCTGGCCGTGTGGTTCATTGTCGTTCAATTATCTCGGTCAAGTGACCGCGTCCTCCAATTTTGGAAGCCCAGCAGTCAACGACCTCTCGTTCTTCCTCTTAGCCTTGCTTCACTGATGCGACTTTTCAATATGTATTTGTCTAAGCATGTGGTTACTGTAAAATTCATTTTACATGCCCTGCCCGTTGAAGACATTGTACTTTGACGATTCTCTAAACTTCCAGCTCATCGTACAGTTCGTACAGCTCATGGTTGTGCCGGATGCGCCATCGAAGAAAAGCCCAGATTAACCCAAGGTTATGCTAGCTTAATCTTTCTCGAATATCTCCGATTACTTTTAATAACTTCTTCCATTTTATTATGACTTCATTTATTTCCGCATCAAATCATGATGATTAACCATCATCACATCTATCATTGTCCAATTTTTTTCTCGCCTAATTATTCTAAATTCTCTCCGCTGCTCCCATCGTGCAATAGCATCCCCTGCAAATTGTTGTTTATTTTTTCCCCACCACGATAAAAATTTATTTGTCCATAAACATTTGATGATGTTTTGCCGCCACTATGCCACGATTACATCCAATTATCATTCCGGAATTTCAATCATCAATTCCGATGAATTCAGAGCCTGTACTAGTGTGAAACACAACAAATTTTCAGTTGGAAAATATATCTTCCAATATATTGCACACATTCGACGTGTGAAATGTGTAATAAACATTTCGTTTAGTTAATTGGGGGTGTTTACACTTTGCTACACGCGGATACATCCCGTGAGTATCTATTAGCTACACTGGTGGATTTGTTATTAATCTTCGCAGCCGTGCTCACAGCCAGATATTTTCGAATATGTTCCAGATACAAAAAAAAAGTATCCCAATTCTCAACTGGCATCGGCTCGTAGGACCCACCACACTTGATCCGGTTCGTACCTAACACATCTGAAGCTACGAGTATCTCTACACCATGCCAGCATTTGTCGAATCTCTTTGCCTGCCCTATGAACAATCTTTTTTTTTAGGGCGATTACTTCCGGTCAAAATCACGTAAACCTCATTTTTCACTGCAGTCTTGGTAATCTAATCCAAACACATTATTCTCACCTATAAATTTTCCACATACTGTGAGCCATCACAGTGAAGTGGGCGAGAATGGTTTTCCAGTAAGTTTTCAAACACACTGGGCTCTTCTTCTCCACTTGGCTCTGTATCGTTGTTTCTATCTATTAGCCACTGCGGATTCGGATCGGACTCGATACACACGTATTGATGGATGGATGGAATGAGGCCCCCTGCTTGCTTGGTTACTTGTCCATAAATCCCCCAGCTGTCTTCCCGGCAGCCATCCTCGAATTTAGAACATCTGATTAACTACATATCCCCGGGAAGCTAGGAGCTGTAGGGAGCAGAGAGAAAAAAGGCGCCGATGCATTGGTTGGTAGTGTAGCTTGTGTGTGCGGGATTTGTTAGAAGAAGTTAAAAATACAAAACATGGATAAAGTTCCAGGTCTTATTTTTTTTTTCTTTGTGAAAAGCGAACGCCACATGTGTCCAAAATTCGAATAAAAATACCAAATTCTGATACAGAACAAGCAGAGGGAGCTGTAAGAATAGCACTCCCGGTGGTTGAGGAGGGAGATAAATGGATTGTAGTTTCTAGGAATTCCTTTTTTTCGTAATTTGCTCTCACTCTGAATTGCATTGGTAACAGAGAGATTATTAACGCAAACAAACAAAAAAACAGAGAAATTTTAAAAATTGCGGGCTATTTTGCAGGTAGCAGTTTTCAGTCAAATTGAAAGTATCAACTGCACGGAATATAGCAGGAAAAGTACTCTTTCAATTTGGAGGAAGTTTTCGAATGTCTTCTCTTCGACTCTTGACACTTTAACGGTGTTGAGGTTGAGGGCCGTCAATGCATTGTTAGGTTAGGATAAGTATACTATATGTCCCTTTTCTCTATAGTTTCAGTGAGTTCTATTAAAAGTTGCGAAAACTTCGGCCTTATATCTCATTCAGAGTTTATGGACCTTAAGAAACTCTGACAATTTACCCTGTCTTGGTGTCGCCATTGCCAAACAAAGTCATATGCCAGCTCTTCCTTGAAAAAATAACAATAATTTATTGTGGAAGATCTACCACACTTTGTGACAAGTTATTCAAGTAGGCGACAGACCTTGCCAGTTCGCCACTCTTTAAAATCTCTATCGAATACTGGACCCTAACTATGGCTCATTTGATGAACACCACAACAGAACCTGTATGGATGACCGTGTTCCGTGGGGAAAGTGCGCCCAAGGCAGCATCAATCAATTTTTCAGACTTGTTCACGCAGGTTTCAATTTTTCAATGCAACAACCTTGTTGCGATTGCATTTGAAAAATGTCGCTAACCTTTACACCACACAAGGTTTTTTTTTCTGGGGCTGCGTTTTCAATTTTCAATTTTCAACGAAATGCCGGCGCACCTCCAAAAAAATGGTTGGTGGCTGTCAAAAATCTGCCTTCTTCGTTGTCGCAAAAAAAAGAGATTAATCGGCAGATATCAAAGCGCCCATGTATTGGGCTTCATTAATCATTTAATCACTTGAAATGTTTAATGTATGTTAACTTAATCATTTAATCACTTAAAATATACGTTAGTCACTTGTAATAATCATTCGATCACTTGATTTAATCATTTAATCTAATGAAATGTACGTTAGTCACTTGTAATAATCAGTCAATCACTTGAGTTAGTCATTTAATCAATCAAATGAACGCTAATCACTTGTAATAATCAATCAATCACTTGATTTAATCTAATGAAATGTACGTTAGTCATTTGTAATAATCAATCATTTAGAATTTGAGTTAAACTCATCGACGTGTTTTAAAGCGTCAGTTATCAAGAGTATGATAAACCAACCTCTGATGACTTTGCTGATGACACTCGTCGAATATTTCATCAGCTACTCGTTCTCAATGAGTGCTTCGAAGATATATTAAAAAATGTCACCAGCTAACTCATTTGTTGGATGGTTTGATATATGCTCAGTTTTTATCTAAGTGCCACCATACACTGTCGAACTCGACCTCGAGCACGAACCTAGTACAAGTGGACCGGTTTTCTTCATACCTATGTGAAGTGTATGTGTGTGTCAGAGGACATTTGTACCAGGTTCGTGCTCGAGTTCGAGATCGACAGTGTATGGTGACACTAAAAGGACAGCTCTGGTATATCTTTGCGTCGACTCCCATCAAAAGGTAAGGGGTACAAATTTTGCCCCGAGCACATATTAAAAACTAGGGTATAAAAATAACGCCGACAACATACTCCCTTCTTCCGCTTATAGCTATCTACGCCACTGCTTGCATTAATCAATCAATAACTTCGATTAATTTTAATCACTTGAAATGTGCGTTAGTCATTTGTAAGAATCAATCACTTGAGTAAACCATTTAATCACTTGAAATGTACGTTAGTCCCTTATAATAATTCATCAATCACTTGAGTTATAATAATCTAATCACTTCTTACTTCCTGAAACTCACTTAACCACCCCTCTGCATATTTTATCCCGGCTTAACTACCAACCAGTCTGTCTGCCTGCCTTTGTGTCTTATCCACAAACAACACCCAAAAACCCCACAATAATTGTTCTTTCTCTGAAAATTGCCCCGAAGATATTATCCAAGTGAATATGATGATGACGGTTTTAAGGAGCTCAATTCAAAACTAGCTGTATACCAACCCATAAAACAACAACCGCATGGCTCCTTCCAGTTGGCAGCCCCAGAAACAAATTCTTTTCCGAGGATGCGGATAGGAAGAACGAAGAAGAACTATCAAGAGCAACTTTTAACTAACCAGTTTAAACAATTTCCGTAATCAAATATAAGTTTTCACCCTAAAGTGTTTTTCTTAATGAACTCTCTCTCGCTACTCGTATGCTCATTGTTCGCCCCCTTCCCCTGAATAAGAAGGACGAAGACGAATAAAACTTGTTCCTGAGTTCTTGTTGGCAGCTCATCTAAGTCAGCAATTCAAGCTTCATGGGTTTCGTTGGATACGAGCATATCTGCAGTAGTGATATCGACATTCAGAGCCAACAGAATACGGAAGACTCTCCAGACTACGAATACTAATTCATAGCTTTAGTTAGGGACAATAAACACAATGTACGAGATATATATATAAATATTAGATGGTTAGATGAGCTCAGCACAGGATATTCAACCGACTCGTTCGTCTTGGCATGGCGTCTCCCTTCATGTTGAATTGTGCTCGAAAACTTTCTTCTGGCTCGGAAGTTTTCTGTACCGTAGTTTTGTGTTCAGTGTCTGATCTCCCGAACGAAAAGGATTCAGGTAATCCAGCACTAAAGACATTTGTTTGCCTTGAAAATGTGTTGTGAAACTGTGATAATTTTCTGCAGCTCTGAAAGATCTCTTTCTCTCTCTCATTCTTTCTCTCTTTCTCATTTTTCTCTCTGTTCAGTAGATGGGGCGAACAATATAATACGATAGAAGTTCCATAGAAGCTTGCGAAATAGACACCGACAATTATATGCACGCTCGGGGAAAATTAACAAAAATAATTAATGGATTAGTTAGATAAACGTAAGGGAGTCATGTTTGGCGTTAAATAAAGTCGTTGGGTCGTTGGGGATTGGTGAGGGATGCGAAGATGGTTTAGAGAATGGATAGTGGAAGTCTTCTGAAAATTATCTATTTTGAGTTTTATTTTGCGTTAAGTACGACATTCACAAGGACGGATGGATGGATTAGCGTATTAGCGTTAAATACGCTGAATAGCAAAACTTGCTTCATGTTGCTTTAATTGGGCGATGTGGGCGAGGCTTTCATTGCTTGTATCCGCTGGTCATTTCGATATTAAACGGATGTTGTTGTAGTAGCAACGCATGCCGGCGTTTCAGGCGTTTGGCAGCCCTTGGCCACTGCTGATGAGCGGGTCGCTCCGGTGCATAGAACCGACTGCCTTGGGAGCGATATAAACGGATCATTATAATCGCCTTGACCCCTCCAGGGGTATGGGCGCGTCAACATATCTTTCATTTCTATGCCTTGTTGACATTTCGATAGATATTCTCTTCGGTCGTGTAGTTGTTAGCATGCACCTCCTATCAGCGCCGCACTGTCTTTATACTGACAAGCTCGGAGTGCAGTGGGAGTTCTATTAGTACCCATAGCAGTTTTTGTCCGCACCGAGGATCGAACTTCCCTTCTCTAGATTAGTAGAACGGTGACCCTTGGTGAAATATTGGTGGCAATCACTTACGTACTTAAAACGCATAGGCATTGGCTATTTTGATATTAAAATTTAGTTTCGCATTGAGTGAACCCATGGGTTTGAGTTCGAGATTTTCTAAAATCGGTAGTTCAATTCTAAATTTTCATACTTCTCGATTCTTTGCTAATACAATATCCTGCTTATTAGTGATTTGATTTGATTTTGAGGGTTTTCGTCGGGGATTTTGTGTTTGGGGGTTTTGGGTGTGGGGTTTTTAGTTGCGGAGGGTTGTTATGTTAGCCTTTACCAGTTCTGAATGCACTGCAATTTTTTAATTTTTTCTATTTAGAGTTCTCTAGTTATCGCTGTCCCATCGTTCCAATAGTTATGCAGGAGAATGCTCATTTCCAAAGGTTATCATCACACACACATACCTCCGCATCGTATTTTCAACCAACGGTCATGTCTACACCACCCGTTGAGGATTTAATAGCTACATCTATTTAATACGATTCAACTATGTGATCTGATTAGCCACCATCGTTATTATTGTGCGATGTGCGGTATCTTTTGAACTGTTTCGATTGAATCGTTTCGAAAAGATAGCGCAAGCCAACTAATTAAATAAATATTGAAAAACATTCGGCTGTGGTTCATAAACATATCAAAACATGTCAATCAACAACCGCATGCTGAGATCGAAAAGATTGAAATTAGAGGTCTACGTTCACGACGAGATACACAGATATGTGGGGCATGTGAAAAATATGGCGAAAAATATAAGGTCGGTTTGATTATCGATAAAAGCTGCTGTTCTTCGTATTTGTCTATATGTCCTGGTGGGGGATATGGCTTCTGGACGATGTGCATGGAGGTGTGTGATCAGGACACGCTCAACCGAGTTAAAGATAGGAATGGAACCGAGATCCCAGTGAACAGAAGGCGAACGTGCTTACCGTTGTGCCATCCAGACTGCAGACTGTCTTACCGGTTAGCCTTGTGTTACTGCGAGCTCTACTATGATTTCAAAAATTACAAAAATTAAGAAACTGTCAAAATCAGCTGATATCACATAATTTGCCATTTGGCATTTAATTTTCATATCAGTTATTCAGACATTTTATTTTCTTTCCAAAATTATAGACTCAATATGAATCATTCAGATAGAAATTAGTATGTATAACGATAGTGGTAAAGACAAAACAGTTAAAATTTGAAAATATGTTGAACAGCTGATTCTGCACAAGGCGCCATTTTGCTTCTGAAGAACTGCTGATATATATGTCATATTGACAGTTAGACTTGATGCCACACCTATTGCTCATTCTAGATAAATTTCTCGACAGTTGTTTTGTTATAGGAGAAATTACTTTGAAAGTCAGTCTGGACGATGACTAAGAACTAAACACACAATCAACAATTTAAATACTATGTCCCACGAGGTGTAATACCATTCAAACTTCTAAGCTCCAATGCTCAATGTTCTCTTTTCTTTTATCTCTAAGAACTTCATTCTCTACTTTTCAGTCAACCTATGGGCAATAGTGTGCGCTAGCAAAAAAATGGCGATTGAAAGATAGTTTACTTTCTTCGTCTTCAAGGAGACAACTGATATTCGACGGCAGAGTCGCAGTATGCATTCATTATGTGATTCCCTGGCGAATCCATAATATGAGCAACCATGGTTCTTGCCAATCGGGACGAGCTACCTCCCGGAGTAGGGCTTGGCAGATTTTTGTGCTGATGATGCGAATGACGACATGAATAACACATCACATTCCAACTTGTCTTGTGTTTGTCGTCCTCATGTTCACAAATGCCCTTTTCGTCTTCAAGTCGCTGAAAAAGGAGACGGAATCACAATACTCGTCGATTTTCTACACTGCATTCAGATGCATATCTGACTAAAATATGTCGATCACTTTGGCCTGCCTGCAACGACCATTATGCATGTTGTCGCGTCTCTTGCGAGCATGTTTTGTTTATTTGTCAAGAGCGTTTGCAATTTCTACGGAGGATACCATAGTTCAGTTTTTATACGCTTTGGATGGGTTTCTTATCAAAAGAGACGCGGAGTAATTCTTTTAGCAACGAGACCAAACAAACGGCAATTACAGAGCAGTAGAGGAAGCAACGACGACTATGGGAGACGACCATTGCTTAATGCGATTTCATCGAAAGACCGAGCTCCGGCAAACACTTGTGGAATTCTCGCCCCTAAAAAGTGTTGGAATCCGAAATAGCCTTACGATGCCACCAGGGAATTTTTAAATGTTTGGAACGTTCGTTTCTTGAGTCGGTGTCTCTGTATGTAATGAATGGATAGAGGAGAGATGGGCTTAGACTTGATGCATTAGTATTTAATTTTTTTTTTTTCTGGTGAGCCTTAGGTTTTTTTCTGCGAAAATGTGAGACTTCATCGAAGTATGTAGGTCCTGGAAGAATATTTGAAATGAGGTCCTGGTCACATATCAGAATCGATTGATAAAGATGAAGGGCCTGGATAAGGTCTTTATGGTCAAGAATAAAACATCACCGTTCTCTGACCTCGTTGAAGAGATATCAAATTACCCTGTAGGTTCTGGGAAGAATTTTGTTCCGATACAATATTGAAGTTTATAGATTCAAGTCTACCATTGGAGGCATTCAGCTCCTAGGTTCTGAAAGAAAAACCTTAAAAGTCATGATCAGTTATAGACCTATACGATTTGAGCTTTCAATATTATGTTTTCCACTGGAGGCTTGGATAAGGTCTTTCTGTCGATAGAGGAGTCAGTCTCTAGGTTCAGAAAAATTAATGTCAGATGTGGTTAATGACCTTAGGTCTGGCAGTCTAGGTGGATCTCTGGACTTTTGATATAGAAAAGCGACCAAGTTCAAGTATCCCTGACGCTAAGAGACTATCACATCATGTCAGCCGTATTTTGAAGCCAAGAGCATAACACACCCTGGCCACGACCCACTCACTGTTCGCAACCTTCTCCCCTATATCAGTTTTTTCTCCCGACACAAATGCATTCAAACACGTCCTCTCTTTGGCATTCACCTCGTAAAATTATGTATCTGCAAAGATTTGATCGCGTAAAAAGAAAATTATCATGTCTGGAGGTCTTGCATTTTGCGAATTCAGCAGATATTTTCGCGCAAGACTGTTTTTATGCAGAATAGTTTTTCGGTTTGCTATCAGACCAAAGAAGCCCAACAAAATGTTGTCTTTTTCCCCACAAGAAAAAATGCATAAATATTTTGTTGTAGTGTAGTGGCTCTTGTCCAATACCCGCCAATACAATGTATTATCGTCACTGAAGAGCATTTATACATGATTCGCCCATCAGTTGGCAATTTGATGACTTGCGTCCATGGGTCATTGTCGTCATCTGCATCGTCTCTCTCTCCCGTCAACTACGAGTGTCTCGACCAAATCAATTCAATCTTGTTCGAATTTATCCATACAAAATTAGATACACAATCACAATCTTCTTATTGAAATTTATAAAGGACAGCAAGGATGAAAAAGTCACGAAGCGCGCCCTTTAAACAAGTCAGGATGATAAAGAAGAAGACGAAGGCGACGACGACACCGATGCGAGAGCAAAAATCAAAGAACCAGGCCACAGGATATGAAATATTCATTGGGAAATGTTTGTGTACGGCAGGGTGGTTGTTAAATCGATCTCGAGAGTTATTTCAATTGGAAAATAGTTTCATGAATTAAGGTAACATCAACATGGACATGTCACACACATCTTCGGTATGAAGGTCTGTTTATTTTTTGTATGTTTGCTGTGCCGAAGACTCGTTGTGATACATGCGCTCGAATCAGGAATGAGTTCATCGCGATTGAGTGAATGAATGAATGAATGAATAAATTTCTTTGGGTTAGATGATGGTATACACGTGTCTGGGCTGTTCGAGCCAGCAGAGGGCAAAAAGGCTTGGATGAGTTGACTGGATAAGTTACAAGAGCCTCTTTGACTTGGGTCGCAGAAATTCTGGAATTCAGGAGAGACTGGATCCATGTACTTGTGATCGATGTGCTAGTATATAAGGGATTGGGGGTATGCCCACTCATTTGTCCTAACCCCTAGTGAGGCATAGCAACGTAAACTGCTCCATGTCGCCCAGTTGACGTTACGTTATCATAAAGTAGTTTCGGAGAATTCAGTTGCCGGCATGCTCCTCTTGCTCGCCTATTAAGCCGCCAACCTGCGATATGTTAAGGGATGCTGTGACTCATTATCACGCCCCGCACCACAAGGGGAAGACAACCCAAACACCCATGGCCACGCACGTTGTCGTGGATGGGATTTGAAACCGAAACGCCGGTAGTCAGACATGAGACTGGTGCCTCTACGTACTGGGCTACCGGTCGCCCAAATTTAATGGAGGTACGTTTTGGCTTTTCCTTTTGTCTCTCTGATACGGAAAGATCTACTTCTCGTAATACCATCGCTAAGGCATTTTAGCAAGCAGAGTATTCTGACAGAATCGCTGCAAGATGCTGTCCGCTAAAATATTTGGGGTTTCAACCCAATCTGCTTTTCCCTGCCTCCGTGGAGTAGCTACACCGTGGACATGTTAAATCAACAGTCTTCACCTAGATTGAAGGGGAGGGGGGAGTTTTAGAAAAGCATTATTTTGGCAGTAATTTAGCACTACAACTGATAGCCATTTATTTATCTCATTTATCTACTGAACAGGATAAGATCCTCTAATCAGCTAATCAACATAATCAGGTAGCTGCTAACGCCAAGAAATAGCAGATACAGATTTGCAGAATACTTCACAGTCCGGATTATAGGTTATAGAGGTTTCTAAATTAGCGGTTCCACCGACTGTTACGGATTGAACGAGGCATCTCCAATTGCCGACTCCTTTAATCTCATAATTTCCCCTTTGCATCCATCCATTTTCCACCACAAAACAACGTTGCAGCATATTAACATATAATCACATAATTTAATTTTCAACAATTCCAACAGCAAATTACATCATGAAATACAATTTAATTGATTCAAATTAAAAGATGATGGCTTGAACCAGGTCACTTTGGTGTGCCGAACCGATCGTTAACCAACCATATTAATGATGGTGTTCCACAAGGCTCCATTAATGAACCTTTACCTGTGTGTTTTTTTTCAACCGAAACGTTCAATATAATAATTTTGGTATTTTCTGGCGTATAGTAATTGATCGTTTCGCGATCGATCCATTTACCAGCGAATGTGAAAACTGGACCTTCTTGTCGGTGCAGATACACTTGCAGATATTCGCAGCCTGCAGTGGTTATGTTGAGTGCTGTAAAACAAGTATTTATTGTGTTGTATGCGAGTTAAGCGGCCTTAAAAATGTAAAACTGAATTTAATGGGATCAGTAAAGACAGCTGCTGTTGCTTTTTAATGTTTCTGCTATTAACGTGAATTGTTTTTCTGCAGTTGCTGTTTACACATTAGTGGTAAATTTTAATAGGGAAATTCATGTAATGCCAATCATGTGTAAAATGTATGAATTTGATCGTAAAGCAGCAACTGCGAATACGATGCTCCATCGCATCGTGTTGGATAGTCTCTGACCGATGGAGTTGGACTGAGTGAAAACATGATAAGAATTTTTATTGCCAGAAATGTTTTATTGCTATTGGTCTCCGTGTGGCATTCAGGTTAAATTTGATTCTCATTTTTCAAGCCATTTATGGAGAAATCTACAATATGCAATTCAGCTGAGGACGTACAGTTTTAGTATCCCACGGTTTCGGTGTCGAATGTATCAATGCAATAAAGTAGAGACTGTGAGAACCCTTTCCGAGATCTGCACGCCATTAACTCGTCACCCTACCTGAGGTCACCCATGGGGCTAAACATTATGACCTGTTGTGCAGACTGAATTTATTGGGTGATTCGACTGGCCTAGGCAATGCACGCGGTTTATCTTCCAGTTCTCTGTCAAGAGATACAAAAGAATCTGCGAACGGCTCGTGCGAGGGACTCAGCTCGCCGTATCTCTCCCATGCTATACTTCCACTATCATAATCATAACTTTGATTTCACGAAATTCATTCAGCTTTAGGTGCACGTCTTACTAAGGCCTAACTCCATCATTTAAACCGGTGTAATTCCTGCAATTTAGCATTGCCAATTACCTCGCCATCCCAACCGCTTTCAAAACGACCAGTATCAAATCCGATTACATGCCTCTTATTACGCTAAGAAGCTTAGCAATTTCGCTTGATAGATTACTATCTTATAAGCACTTTCGTGCCAATAAAATTTAATTAATATTTCTTAACAGCTATGAAATGATGGCTAATTCTGGGTTTGGTGCTAACCATACACATGTGTCGCATGACATGTTTCTTCTCTACACGCTCTTTAGAAAAAATCAAATTGAATTTAGTGACGATCATCGCCTTCAGGTGAAGAACACCTAAAGATCAGCCATTTCAACCAGAAGAAGGTTGTATTGAATCCATTTCCACCTCAACCGTTCGTTTCAAAAAATTAAAAACACTTCATTGATCGTGCAAATTGGCTATATGTACATGCACATGGACTTAACGTCACAAGTCACGATCGATGGAAAGATGCTTCCCTGCGTTGTAATATATGTATTTTCAAGTATATTTTTGAAATTACTTAAAGCCAGCAACGTGAGAGTGTCATGTTAAATTCAACGATTATAAGCCATCAATGGGCAAAGTCATTTGCAATGCAATGGTGTGTCGTAACCGTCGTGTTGTATCGAACAGAACCATCTTGTATCTGGAAAACGATGCAACCAAAACCAACTAAAATCGCAAGATTGACGACGACGACAATGACGATCTTGTCATGTCGGCGGCAGCAGCAGTCGTGTATGTCTCCATAACATTATAATCATCATCATCATTGATGGACCTCGTATTACTGCGGACTTGGTTCGCCGGGGCCTTTCCTTTCCGCTATAAACTTATCCAAGTTATAGTGTCCATAAATGGCTATCGTAAATTATTATATTGACCGGAGTGCATTTTGCACTATAAGTAATTGAGCTTAATTGAGTTGAATGGCTTTAAAGAGGACGAGCCACTAGCGCATGCCATGGTTATACTCGTATCTTCAGGTTTCTTGTTCGGCCTTTGCACGCTGAAGCCTACCAAACCATCCCGGAGACTGGACCCATACTGTAAGATGATTGAGTTCAAAATGTCTTGAATTCGTTATGATAGTACAATATTTTATTGAAGTGATCATCATATAAGCTTAACAGAGCGGCTCTGCTGTCGTCTTATAAAGTAGAGGCTCATGAAGACGCACTGGTCGCCGTGCCAGAAGAAGCAAATACGTCGACTCAATGGGGGACGACATTCATGTCAGGCCCAGGCACTGTTGTGCCGGATGAAACCGAATCGCAAATAATGGTGAACGAGAAAACCAGTCCGATTAGTTTTAGTGGTTAATTGATCAGAGACATAAAATAAAATGATAACGATTTCTCCTCTTCTCAATTCGGAATGGGAATTAATATGTTTTCTTTAATGTCAATTTATTATAGCTGATTACCGAGATAAGGCTGTGAATTAATGGACATAAATATTTCGATTGGGATTATGCACATTGGCACATCGAAAGAGAGTGGAAATTACAAGTCAGTAATTTGCATAAGGAGATTCTACGCAGTTGATGTCTTGTATTTTGGAATTAATTTGCTCGAAAGGCAACAGATCAGAATGTGTTGAATTTTTTGTGCACAACGCAAGATTTTTTGCGTTCTAAAATTCTTATATAAAGCAGAAGATGTTTTTTCCGGGAAGATTTAGTGTTTGCTCACACGAGTCGTCTCGTAATCAGCACGTCTGCGATTAGAACTCCACTTCCAAAGGAAATCGATTCGCTTACGGGCCGACCAATGGACAACCCGTGTAAGCATCTCCATACATTTGCTTGGGAATTGGAGCTCAAATCTCCGACGAGCCGATGACGAGACGGTCCGTGTGAGCAAAGACTTAGCCTACAATTTACTTCTTCATCAAATCGACCACGGAATTCCCTGATGCTGAGAATAATTAGTGACATTACATCAAAGTGCTCGAGTATATTGGTGTCTTTTCTATACAGCAAATCGATCGAATTGCATCATAAAATCTTTTAATTAAATTCACCATAAAATTCATCACAATCGCCATCACTAATTTCACCACAAAATTCACCATGAAATCTACCAAACATGATATAAAGAACCTTTAATCCATGCTATTCAAATTTGTCACTGACTCTTGGCACGCTGATACGCTCGGTAGTCATATAGTCTCGGGACCACTCTTCGATGGTTTATCTAGAAAATATGGTTTCACTCCCGGCGCGTCAATAAAAACTGTCTGTGGATATTACTAGAACTCCCACAGCACTCCAAGTTCGAAAGTAAAAGACGGCTCACATAGGAGGTGGCTAGAAACTGCACAATCCGAAATGGATTTGCTATTGAAACTATTGCTACTGTCGCGCTCGGTGGCCGTGATCGTTCGGTCACCGCTCTACGATACTAATCTAGAGCTCGGAGATCAAATCTCGGCGCGATCAAAAACTGCCTGTGAGTACTAATAGAACTCTCACAGTGCTCCGAGCTTGTCAGTATAAAGACGGCGCGGATAGGAGGTGCATACTGGTAACTGCACTTCCGAAAAGTAGATATGCTATTGAAACGTCAACGAGGCATAGAAATGCTAGAGATGTTGACGCGCCCATGGCCCTGGAGGGGTCACGGCAATTAGAGAGAGATTGAAACGTCAACAAGGCATAGTAATGCATGGGGAATCAAGGCAATTAACAGCAACAACTTACTCTTCTCTTCTACGGATATGGGCATATTATTTTTTACAGACCTTTAAAGAAGAAAACGCTTTTGAAAAATTGCTTACTGGCAACCGAAAATGTCAACCTTTGCAACCGATTTAGTCAGAACAGATGTTAACCAAAAACATGGCATGACAAAAAAGAACGCTTACTAAGAAATTTAATTCATTAAATTTTTTGACATGATCTCATTGCTACTAAGCTCGTTGCAGTTATTTGGTCTTCGGCCTGAGGCATTTCTTTGGTTCAATTTCGTTGTCGGACGGCGAAGAGTACAGATTGGACGTGTTAGAGACGAACGCACTCACATCTTCGGCTTATCGTAGCCGCGGGTCGGCTGCATTTGAACTTGATCCAGAAACTTCAGTCCGAACGCTCAGTTGATGCATGAAGTCCATCGGATCGATTAGCCACATTGCCAGTTGATGGAGGCCAAGCTTGATTTTCGATTTGAGCCTCAGGTTCAACAAGGTGGGCGAAGCCATTTGCAAACCTCTTCCAAACTCCGAATCTGAGTTGGTTGACACCATACGATTCGCCAGACTCGAATAGTGATTGGTGTGGCACAAGATATTTGGAATCGATGTAATTTTGTGTGTGATGTCCAGAAGACCGGAGGTCGGTGCCCTGGGAGCGGCGAGTATGTCATGTTTAAATCGAGCAACTTAACTATTGAAAGAGAGCAGCTCCCGGTAGATGAGCGTGGACGTAAAAAGACTCTCAAGATTGGAGCTAGAGTTGGTGCAGCAGTCTATTGTTCAGAACTCCTATGCAATCTATCCTCCAAGTTGCCAAATGAGTGTAGCATGTAGTGTAGGAAGCAGCTGAAGCAGTAGCATCATCTCGGAAAAGGGGTAGAGTCGTTATACATTCGTACAGTCAGGCAGCGCTAAAGGCGCTACAGTCCGTTACTATCCAGTCGAAGACAGTACATAACTCTCTGTCCTCCAAGCGCTGGGGATTGCTAGGACTGTGGAACTGTGGGTTTCCGGGCTACAATGCGGTTTTAGAAGATGAATTCGCAGACGAGCTAACTAAACACTAGGCTAGACTCGATCGAAGGATAAGAGAATCTCGCTAAAAGGCGATTTGAACAACCTTAACTGTCGGTAAAATTATTCAAAAACAAACTACTTTATCGCAACTGAAACATTTTAAACAACATTCTAAAAGAAAACGGTAACATCATAAACGGTCAATGGAACCGTTTCTAAAAAAATCGCAACCGAAATAGTAGAAAAGGCATTCCCAAACATCCCCCAAACAAAAATGTCTTCTCATTATCAAAACGATCGAATAAACCGTTGGCAGCAGTGGAATCAAACATTCTAGGAAATAAGCCCTTGATAAAGGGTCGACTTCTGCATCGCATCACAATCTAACAAAGCAACAATCATTAAATAATAATGCCTTTCATCTTAAATTTCACCTACAAATCCACCACAACGTAATATGGGGGGAATAACTTTTTTTTGTATACAAATCCGCGGGTGAAAATTCTATTAGGAATTTTCGCTCTTCTTCCGGAAGAAGGCACCCCCACTGAGCTATTCATAATTCGTCTCATCCTTTTGCAATTCCCTTCCGACATATTTCATTTATCAATTTACTTAGAATGAATTACATATAAAAACACCAGCCTTCATATTCATTCGCATGTCGTATGTTTATGCTTACACAAAAATTTGCAAGGCTAATGGAAATTTATGGCCTCGAAAGTACGGAACGCGTTGAGTGCTGTGAAGAAGTTGAGCAGGATTTTTTTCTTTAGGTGGTAGGTTGGTTTATCCTCTGTAAAAAAAGAAGATAAATTAAAAAAACAAATAGTTGAATGAGATCGTTCCTTCAGCTCAAATTGTTGAGGTGACTCAACCCTCGACTTTCTAAGATCCTCTTTTGCCTATAGAAGTTTTATCCCCTCTAATTTTCGAAGGTTGGTAGGTCTTTCATCTCTCCTGTCGTTTTACATATCCAAGCTCGGAGTCAAAATTCAGTCCCCCCTCTTTCTATTGTCATTCCCTCGGCTTTTTGGTAGAGTCCTTTCTCTTTCGTTTAGTTAAATTGAATTTGATAAGTGCCACCATGGGATGTCATCATTTTGCCGTAGTATTATTCTCCTCATACCGGTCCTCATTTTTTTTGTCATTCACAAAGCTATTCAGTATTTTGCCTGGAAATAAAGGAAAAGCGTCTCTCTAATAAGAAAAGTATATATCCTGCGTAATCTGAACCGTAAGAGATCCTAAACGGAGCAGAGAAACGAGCCGACGACGACGGAACCCACAGATTTTCCTACATATCGTTTAAGAAGTCAGTGTTGAAGAAGAAAGAAAATTGCTTGCTAGATTGAGAATAATATAGTATTCAGGTTTTTATGCTATCCCAAAAGAGCCATTCAGTGGAGCTTCGCATTTTATTTATTCTTTTGTTCGGAATTGACTGACGAAGAGATTGAGCTTGCGAATGATGGGCATGAAGGGATTGAATGGTTTAGCGAGAGATAGAGACTTTCGCCCTTGACTTGGCTCCTGAGTCTTGGACGGATTTCGATTGTCGTAAAAGAAGGGATGAGTTCTAATTTCCTGAATGATTGATTGATGGTGTCCATATCCTTATAAATTCCTGTTCTTCGATATCAGTCGTCATTGTTCCCGCCGGGATGTGGCTTCTAGAAGTTATGGTCTCCGTTGAGTTTGGTACTGCAATGACCAGACCATTTTGATTTTTAGTTGATCGTCCAGGTGCAATGTGTCCGCTTCACTCTGACTGACTAAATGCAAACATAAAAAACAATTGTATAAAAATGCATCAATTTTTAATCAATTTCCTTTTTTCTTTAATTTCAGGTATGTTCTGCATTTAGTTTTACGAACATGATAATTTTGGTGAGTTATGAACTATGGTTTTTTTTAAATAAGAAAAAAAATAGTAAAAATTGCCATCCTGGCGTGCGCTACAGTGCTATTCTGCACATTACCACTTCATTTTCATTGGGCAAATAATAAAATGATGTGTCGCCTCAGAAGAGCATTAAATGGGCAATGGCTCTTTTCAGTGTGTGAAATAATTTGTCACGATGAACTTCATTTGAAAAATATCCAAATTATTTGCAACCTACTATTTTGCCCTAGGGCGGCCGGTAGCTCAGTGCGTTGAGGCGTCAGTCGAATGTCTCATGCTACCGGTCAGCTACGGGCTCGAATTATATCCTCGTACAGGTACATGCTGGTAATTTGCATCGTCTGAAACCAATGTACGCTAACGAAATGTCAACTAAGTCAAATAAGAATAATTGACGCGCTCTGCCCCACTAGTGGTTAGGGCAAATAGTAGTGCATAGTATCCGTAGTATATTGCCGTAAACCCTTGTAAGGCATATAGCGCGCCAACATCTTGCGAGAGGCGTCAACGCCCGTGTATCTATTGTGCTAAATATAACATCAAGCGATCGTAGATCATCCTATAAATTCCAGAAAGGGTAAATTGGAAAGTTCGGGTGTCCTAAAGTGCTGCTCTACATTTTCAACGTTTTAAATAGTCGCCCTGAGCCCTCTACATGAAACTTCTTACAGCACACCAAAAACAACTTAGGACGGCGCGGAAGCTCTTCTGAGAACGCAATGGAGGATCAGCTGAGACTTCAAGAATTCGTGAAATTTTATAACGCAGCCATTCTTAGCTTCACACAGAAGCCGGTTGGGTCCTGGACGATCCTTAGCGAAGAGACTCTAGAGATTCTGATGGACGAGCACTTTACCGCTCACCAATGCTTACCCATAGTACTTGCGCTCCATGTAAACGCTATAGATCCACCAGACTATAGTTCAATCATCTCAAGGGATAACGTTTCCAGTTTTGAACCGTATAAGTTAGTGGACCTGAGAGCATTAACTTGGCCCATAAACAACACTCATCGGATTTTTAAATTCGGCATTGTTACTGAATGTCGAGCATGCCTTATGGAATAATCAGCGTGGTGGTTGGAGTAGTTACGGGTCAGTGCTCATTGGCGGGCACGCTAGAAGGCTTGGACTTCCGTACAATGACTTTTGTAGGAGCTACGGTTATGTGGATGAAGAGGAGAGCATCTTTCATCTGCTGTCTGCCCGACAATGGCAAAAGGAAGGAGGTCAACCTTTTAACAACCATCTGGGATGTCGGTCAACTTCGCAATTGCTATGGTGTATATATGGTAGGTTCGTACTGTCTTAAGCGGAAATCTATTTTAGCTATGAGCGGAAGCAGAGTGGATGCCGGCTTCAATCAGCGCGAGCTTACGGTTTTCGATAGATGAGCCTATAACAATAGTGGACTTCTACAGCCTAGAGTGGAAATCCTCTCTGGAGCTATCTTCAAGTGGATTTTCGCTTTAGGTATTACGACCCTGCACACATACAGTACTAAATCATTATTCGTACAGGCACTTTTTTTTCAATAAAAGCAAGAGTACTTCTGTTTGAGTCGTGGTAGACCAGAGTTGCTTCTCACGCTACCAGATAAAAGACTACTGAATTTTTGTTTCATAGGTTACTCTTTTTTTCCGCCTCATGCGTGCCTTGATGGGAAGCCTTTCTGTCAGGTCGAGTGGTACTTCTTCACAATCTGATTAATTACAATATCTAAAAACTGAATCGCCCATCTTAAGCTCCCCTCCATTAGTCCGCATTAATCTCACAATTCTGTCGAGGGAATGACCAATCGCCTCAAATTATTCAAAACGAAAAATTAATTTTCAAGACAACTAAGACATTCCCAATTTACATTTACACATTTTCACTAAGCAGCGCTCATCTACTTGTCATTTGTTGGTTTTCATCATTTTCCATGCCATGCATCGTTTCGCATTGCCTCAAACGTCTGGACACCTTCCAACTGTGCAAATGTTTTCACAAAACATCAAATTGTTGGACGGCAAAATTAATTAGCTGACAAGTAGTCTTGCACATTTCCTTTTTGTTGATTGGCTGTAATTAAAACCTGCTGCAATTCATTCAAAGAAACGTCCATCCATTAAAAAAGAGCTTGGCTCGCGCGCGGACTCTACTTATTTGGCCTGCCCAGTTGCTGTTTCGCGAAGAGACCACATTGTTGGCCCTTCCAAGTGAATCAGCTAAAATTATGAATCAATTATTTTCTGAATGGTCAAAATGTCGGGGCTGATTCATTCATTATGTGCATTCCCAGCGATTCCTGACTTCTCGAAGAGTCATCGGGCCGTCCAAATCTCGTCCCAGGTCCCATTATGCCAAGAATATGAAAAATTTTAGATTCGCGTTGAAACAATTCATTCAGTGTGAAAAGGTGCAAACCGAGAACAAAGTATCGGGCAGCGATGATTTCTTAATGGTTACATAATTAATTAATATAATCCGCAAGTCAAGTAGACCGTGGCTCCGCTGGGGCTTCTTGTTCTCGGTTGGATTAAGAAAACACCCAGAATAATTAGCTCAGTCAAAATGTGAGCTGTTCTATTTGGCTACTTGCTGCTGGTATCATCCTCGTCGTCAGCAGATTCTGTGGATGCGATGATGGCTCATGATGCGATATGTATGCAAAAATTATATTTTTGGAATTGAAATTCCTTGAGTTTGTCGTTTCGTTGGTTATTTTCATATTTTCCGTGAACGAGTGAAAATGAGAAGAATGGGGTTGAAAAATTAATTAGCGTGGTTTGGTTACAGTGAAGGGTAAAAGTGGGTGACCTGTGGAAGAAGCTGGAGTTGAACCAAAACAGAACTGCCAACTAAACTAAGGATTCAATAAGGTTCATTCAGAAACACTGCGTGAACCTTTGAGGTATCGACCCAAGGACCTTAGCTGCATTCTTTAACAAAACCTACAAACGATCGCCATTAGGCCATACAGCTCGCAAACATAGTTTTAAGTAAGTTCTCTCTAAGAAAGATGCCCTGGAAACTTGACCCAAACCTGTCAAAAAGGGTCAACTCAGTTATCAGCGAAAAGGTTCAACTGGCTCTTTGTTGAGCTGTAGCTGAGTCTGTTATTAAATTCTCGGCAGAACTGTCAATTAAGTTTTTAAAGGTCTGAAATGAACAATCATGAGACTTGAGTGGTTTCTAAGCGGGGAACTGAGCTAAACTCTTTAAATAGCCTAGCAATGATGATGTCGATACAAAGCGAGATTCTTTTTGTTTCCGAAATTTTCTCATGGTAATACTATATATGCTTCTCAGTCCAACGGTACGAGTTGTAGCTGAGCTTAAGCTGAGATGCAGCCACTATTTCAGTAAGTTATCAGCAGTGCTGCCAACTAGGTAATTGAATCTTTTGAAGGATCGACAATGAAACTTGGCTTGGGTGTCGGCCATCCAGAAGTCCTCTTAGTTGAGTAGCAGTTTTGAAAATTGAACCTTTGAAGGATTAACCATGAACTTGGAAATGTCCTTGTTGAACTTCTGAAGGATCAATTGTGAACCTTATCGGGACGATTCAATCAAACCTTTTGGTAGTCACCTCTGGACCGCAAAATAGAATGTTAGTTAAGTATTCGAGAAGGACGAGGTTCGGCAAGCTTGACTCAAACTTTTCCTTGAGAAGCATGATCCTTACCATATCCTCTTCATGACGAGCTTCTGGCTAAATTGAGCCTGTTAACAGATAACCAAGCTTAAGCTCTGTGCAATCGTTTTGTACATCATTACTGTTCTGAACTGTCTTGACGTGACGGTGCTCTAAATTCTTCGACGCCATATCCAGAGACTGGCTCCTTGAACTGTCTACTTGGCCTCCATTTAAGATACAAAATTACATTGAACTAATTAATGCGAACACGGCAAAATATTTACTCGCTTCCGTCTGGGGGCGTTGAAAGATATGACGTGCTTTGTCGATGATCATCATTACCATCATCCTTGCGGTGCGGTGGGCGACGACGCTGTTGGTGATGGAGAAGTCAGAAAAGTTAAATGAAGAAAGGAAATTTCAATGTGAAATCTAAACATGGTGGTGTGGGAGCCAAACGCTTTATTAAAATTAAATGAAGTATTTTGTCTTCTTTCTCGACTGCCAGCTGGCTTGCTAGTCCGGATTTTTTTTCATATTCGACTTAAGATTTTAATTCATTTAGGATGATGATGAGCCTCGAACCGCTTGCTGTCTTCCTTGGGTGGCAAGAAAATTTTCACGTTAACTGCCACGATGGTTTGATACGGATTATAATTAATGCGATGCTGACGACGGCAGTGTGATGACGCGACAACGACAACCAGTGCGTCGAAAGATACAGCCATAGCAGATGAATCTTTGTGCAATATTTAAAATAGCCTGCCAAGATGTCGGGGACATTGTTCGTTCCTTCTTATGAATGACTCCACTCGGTATCTATGGTAGACGGATGCATCATCTGAAATTCTGGTTCGCAATAAAATACTGTTGTCGGTGAGAATTCAGGAAGTGATTGCGGTTGCATACAACAAACGATCAGGTCAATCGAAAAATTCCATTCATGTCTCTCTTGTTCGTTCTGAAATTTCGTTTGCGTTGGACACATGCCATATTGGCAAGTTTTGGTAAGGATTCTATGAATTCATTGAATTCCAAATCTTGAAACATTTGTTTGTCGTTGAACGGTGATTTGTTGTTGGGCTCAACTAAAATCGTGTTACATTCAAAATGAATTATTGGACGTTTTAGTGGTCATTTGTTTGCCGTCCACGAGTTAGATTCAGTTCTGCTCGTAAATCTAGGTAGCTAAGTTGGCTGCCACAGCACACTTAGACCATGTGTTGGTCCGTTGTGAAAATAAATCTAAGTATAGGAGTCCTTTATAGATTTATAAATTAAAGTTGCAAGTATGTAAATGTGCCCTGCAGATAGTACTTTTATTCCGATTGTCGAATCGAATCAACATCAAATGTCAAATTGTTGAGAGTCGATGTCGATGCCTATAAAATCGAAAGATGAATCTGCTCGTCAGTAAGAGGGATCTGTAATCACGATTTATCTATAGCATATTTTCAAAAGGTTAATTGAAGTCTACCTATATACTGTACGTACATTTTTATTCTCCACTTAGGCCTCTAACTATTGCGTTACATCAGTCTACACATCGCTGGAAATTATGAGTTATAGTGACATTTTTTTGCATATCTATAAATCGAGTTTCTCGAGAGGCGTCTCTTTCAATTTTACTTCGGAGAGCAGCACGAATTTTCCGATCGGTTGCATGCAAAATATTCAAAACTAGCCAAAGTACCATCATAACACTAGCAGAAATAATTGGAACAAATTGTGAAGTATTTATCTAAATCGGTCCAGTAGTTTCCGCGCTCCGTAAAGACAAACAGATTTTGACATTGGTTTTTATATATGTAGATTTGGTGTTGTAGAAGGCTATTGCTATAAAAAATACCTGACCAGAAGCAAAAAATCCAATCGGAGTTTTTAATCCAATGGGTGGTGTAAATGTTTGTATCATAGCTCTATTCCTTTTTCAACACACACATCTGCTTATCGGTGAGTCGGCAACTTGTGTTGAGGTGAGGCATCAGTCTGATGTATTGTTCCGTCCGTTTGTGGGTTCGAACTCCGTCGTAGCAACAGTTGTTTGAAGAAATTGAGCAGTGATTTGTCGTATGCATGATTTGTTTTAACTGTTTTCATTGATAATATTTAAATCATTCGGAGTGCTTTGATATTATCCTATAGGTGTAAAAATAATATCCACACTTAAAGTTTTTTTATTTACACTGAAATGAAATCTCTAGGTATTTTTTTTTACCTTGTAAAGTATTCTCGTTTGCATCATAAATCGGAACATGGGGTGCGAAGTGTAGTAGAGCACTTCATTTTCGAGACCATTTATAAGTGAAGATGGTAATTGGAAGGTAACATAGTCAGTATCATGCAATAATGGTAAGTTTATTTTAATATTTGCTGGTAAGACGCGATTCGAAGTATTTAGGTTTTTTTTTTCTGCGACAAAACATCACAATGCGGTCACGCAATTTTCATAAAATACCCATAACAATTGCCACCACATTCTTCGAAACCCTTAAGCTTATCGTTCGGACCTTTTCATCTATACCACACTATGCATATTGCAAATTTGTTATCCTCCACAACAGACCCTTCCCTTTCAAACAAATTATCCCTCAAATCTCTTATATCAGTAATTCAAAACTACTACTGTTCATTGCAAAACATTAATCCCCGCCGTAGTCAAATGAAACCTAATAGGATACCCGAGATAAACATTTATTCAACGAAAACATATCAGATAAACATCACTTTAACACAGGAACAAACAGAACTATCAAAACAAGAGAAAATGAAGCATGAACAAAGCCAAACAATGAATATGTTATTTGAAACCTCTCCTGGCACTTTGTGAGTGTGGTACAAAACCGAAACGTCATCATGACACAGAAGAACGGTCTACGTACCCAAACTCCCGGAGAAGAAATCTTCACATAAACAGAATCGTCAAAAAAGGAAAAGAAAACAAGAAAAAAATTGGTAAGTGGAAGGAATCCTAAGACGATTCATCTTTCCAAGTGCCTGGATAATGGGCTGATGGCAGCCACCATGCGAGCTATGGCTGTACTCGTATACAACACCCAATAATATTTCACATTCAGCCTGGGTGTACACTGTACACCATACAAAAGAAACGAATACGAATGTGTATATCTCCTTCCGAAAGCCTCGTGATGTAACTAAGAATCATTAGGTCTTAAACAGGATACAATTAAACGCTCCCGGATTTTCTTCTACACACTTACCACAACGATTCCCTCCTCGTTTGTCGTGAACATGGTTATAAAAAGAGAACGACCTCCGCCACGACGTCGAGCAAACTGCTTCTTCCAGACCATGGCCTCGTCTTTTCTTTTCAAAGGAGCGTGGACCCCGTTCTTGAGGAGTTTTCGGGCTCGCCGAAAAGGAACGTATTGAAAAAGGAATTCGATAAAGATACGCCTGGAAAAGACACCATATGTACCGACCGGGCCCGTGTGTATCTTTTCCACTATACTCGTCATTATCTCATTTAAAGGATCATTAATTCAATTTCTATTAGATGGGTAAGTGGTTCCTTTTTGTTGGAATTCAAGAACCAGTTTAGATTTTTTTTCGGTTCATGTGTTGTGGATACACGGTGACTCAATGAAGGAGGGTAGCGATGATAACCGTTAAGAGGGAGGTCAGCTCTCACTTGAAGATTTATTTCTTGAGCAGACTTTTTTATTCAGTTGGATTTTCATTATCTGCTTTTTTTTTCTTTCGTAATTGTTGGAGATATAATAGAGCAGATGTTTATTGCTTTTTTTCGAGTGATGTTTAGGATCATAATCTGAACTGAGAATGAAAAACAATTTGTTAGACGGGAAGTTCAAAAGACCGTTAATTTGAGTGTTTTTCATTTATCAAATATGTTGTCAAAAGGGGTAATTTATCAGATAATTTGAATTTTAACATATTTTTAGAAGATCTGTAGTTTGAGTTAGTGCGTGAAAGTGCTGAATTCAGGAAACTACACATGGTAATTTCGAAGCAGCTAATTTGGAAAGGTGCTAATTTTTGAAGTAGCTAATTCGGATAGCTACTAATTTGGAAATCAACAAAAATTACAAGCCATTGACCTTTACTCTGCCCTCTTCAACACGAGTTTTGAATGTACTGTTTCATTTACAAACTTGTAAAGCAGTTGATTTGCTAAGCAGTGAAGATTGCTAAACTGATAAGTTTTCTACATATTTATACCCTAGACTTTTAGTATAGGGTATATTGTTTTTGTCACGACGGAAATATGTAACACCTTAAAGGAGGCTCCGGAGGTATGGCAATGTATATATATAAATGATCAGGGTCACCCCCTGATTCGATTTAGCCATGTCTGTCTGTCTGTCTGTCCGTCTGTCCGTCTGTCTGTCTGTCCGTCTGTCTGTCCGTTCGCACGATAACTTCCGATAGAAGGAAGCTAGAGCTTTGAAATTTTGGTCAATTATTGGAAGTATGATCTAGTTGGTTGGTATTGAAAATGGGCGTAATCAGTCCAAGAGAACGCCTACCTCCCCTACATATGTAAAATAATTAAATGTATATATAACTCCCGATTAAATAAACATGAAAAGCTCTAGCTTTGTTTGATTGCTCGTGAGGATGATCTTCTTCTCTCCTGGAAAAATAAAATCGATCAATTGAAAACTAACGGCAATTTTCTTACAAAGAGCCCCGTACTACCCTACTTTTCGGTTTTTTTTTGTCTATAACTCTTGAACCAATTGATGTAGATTTTTGGCATGCAACCCTGGGGCGAGAAGCTGCTTTAGTTCTAGTAAGTTGGGCATAATCAGATCAAAGGAACACCTACCTCCCCTACAAATTTCAAAAAATTAAATATTCATTTAATTACGATAACTTTCGATAGAATGACACTAGCGAGTTGAAAATTTGTTAGAATGTTGTTAGTAAGATCTGCTAGGTTGGTATTGAAAATGGGCAAGATCCGACTCAACCAACCCCTACCTCCCCTACAAATGCAACTTCAAATAAGCGATAACTTTTGACAGAATCAAGCCAGCGACTTGAAGTTTTGGTCAAATGTTTGAAGTGAGATTGGGTTAGTTGGTATTCAAGATGGGTTAGATCCAACCTAAGGAACCCCTACCACCCCTAGAAATGAAACTTAAAATAAGCGATAACTTACGACAAAATAATGCTAGCGACTTGAAATTTTGGTCAAATATTTGTAGTAGGATCCAGTTGGCTAATACTGAAAATACGTAAAATACGACTAACGAAACCCGTACTTCCCCTACAAATGAAACTTCCAATAAGCGATAACTTTCGATAGAGTGAAGCTAGAGACTTGAAATTTTGCTTAAATGTTTGTAGCATGATCTTATTTGTTGGTGGCAATGATGAGCAAGATCCGACCCAAGGAACCCCTACCTCCCCTACAAGTGAAACTTCAAGTAAGCAATAACTTTCGATAGAATGAAGCTAGCGACTTGAAAAATTCGACAAATATTTGTAGAATGGGTTAGTTCATTGATTTTGATAATGGTCAAGATCCTCCTGAAAGATTGTCAACCTCTTCTATAAACTGGTCATATAGGAAACTCACTTTTAATGCATATGGTCGTTGCCAATTGGTACTTTCGGTATCACCACTAGGTCTGTACAAGTCTAGGGTATATACGCTTCGGACTCGTACAACAGATTAGAATTTTGAGTATATTGCTACAACGCTAATGAGTACCTGCTATTTCTTAGCATTAGCAGCAAAGCCCCTAATGCTAATGTGGTAAGTTGCAAAAAAAAAACCTTTCCCTTATTGGGGAAAAATATAGGATCATGTATATGTCTATTACGCTCAGTGGCGTAAATAGGGGGGGAGGGGGGGGGGGGGGGGGTTTAAGGGGTTAAATTATGCACATTAGACTGATACAGTATATTTCCCTTCGGAATGTCTCTGCCTCTTAAAATCGACCCTTAGTTCACCATGCGAAATTGGCGATTTATCTTCAAACAACCATCCGTCACAACAGAAAACTTATGAAATAGATGGGCTTTGCAAGAAAATTGGAAATTTTTCAGGATTTGTGTTGATGAAACCAAAACTTATAAGAACAATTGGCGAATTGCTGTTTTTAACAGGTAGTGCGACATAGCGCATCAGCAGGTCTAGTTGACGTTTCGTTAGCATATTGCTAGCATACGTCCTGCCCGTTTAGCCGCATCCGGCGACAACTCGGCAAGGGGGGAGACAACCTTCCAAACGACAGAAAATATCCAACGCAGAATATGGGGTCGGTGTCATTTGATCTAGTGAAATGTAACCGAAATGGACAATCAAGTTGGTGCGAGGTATTGTGGTACCGTTAGTGGTAGGCAGGACTGCTCATAAAAGATTTGCGGCCAAAAAGCACCCAGCTGAAGTGTCTCGTTCTCCTGGAAAGAATATACTAAGTACTGCTTCCTCAATGCGAACTACGGATACAATACGACGACACCACTGCGGACGAAGAGGATATTCTTGCAATATCGGAAAATGAATTCTTCCATATATCCTCTAGAATTGTAGAATTGTGGGCAAGAAAGTGCCAAGTCCAGATGGTATACCAAACAAGGTGTTGAAACTTGCGGCTCGTATGATACCGGAAAAGTTCATTACCGCTTTTGAGGTCTGCTTGGAAGAACGAACCTTTCCAAATAAATTGAAAAGGCAGGAATCCACCCTGAATCACCATTCTCCGCTATAAGTTAAATAAAATCATCACCGTAAAAAAACATTATCTTTCTTTTTCACTGAATACCTCGCACCTTGTAGTTAATTAGAGAAAATTCTATCACGTTCCCCCCAATTAGACGTTGCACTTTTATCTATTTATTTACACGAGAGCCAGGAGCATGTTTAATGCAGTTATGACAGATACTTACTAAGTACTCGTATCTTTCATACAATGTACTCAGAATTTATTGCATTGTGTACATCCATATCTGCTTTAAAAATGCTATACATTTCCTGGGCGATCGGACCAACAGACCATGGCTGAGAAGACATACATACCTCCTTATAGACTGCTTACTTGCCTGCCCGCCCGCCTGGGTTCTTGCATCCACCACCACCCCAGCTGCGATGAGATCTTAGTAGAAATTTATTAAGTTTTGTTGAGAATTAACTTGCGTACAAACACGCACCTGTAATTAACTTAATTGCGGAGGGATTGGAAAATATTTGTATTCAGCAACAACGCGATCTTTAAGATATATGAAAATGGGAGTTGCGAGTTTTCAATACACATTCGAACGTATAGGATGGTAGATAGAGGTGTGTAAATGAATTTTGTTGAGTTCCCAGTAAGGTTGTTGATGTATAAGGGGTGGCACATGGCCACACAACGCAAACATCCATGACCACGACGTGGACGGGACTCGAACCCGTGGCTAATCCGTATACTGGCTGAGATATCAGACTGACGCCTCAACACACTTAGCTACTGGCTGCCCCGAGATCATACCTTGGTCCTCTTGATTATTATCCTCCAATTATCTCGGTGAAATGACCGCATCTTCCATTTCTGGACGCCTAGCAGTTGTTCGACGTCAGCATCAGTCTCCCCAACGAGCTCTCGATCGTTTCAATATTTTTTTAGGCATACAGTTATCGTCTATTCATTTGGACGTCAGTGTGGATAAAAAAACCATCAGGCTTTTATGCACATAGGTCATATTGCGCCGGAGGCTACGTATATGACCCACCTTATCATTTTTCCGTATTCCTGTACTGCGTTGGTAGCATACTACAATCACGTTTATTACTAACGACTTCTTTTTCTGTCTACTGCTCATGTTTATGTTCATTACCCACTTAAGATCCATATCATTCCATATCAAGTGAAATTCCATTCGTTTTCATCGTGAAGTTTTGTACGTGATTGAATTCATCATGAGAGTAGCAACAGCAGCAGCGTTGTCTGCTGTTGGACTCTTGATGCTTGATGGATTCCATGCCCAGTGGTCCAGTGGAAAAAGAAAATGCTTGCGAGATTGCAATAACTTTATGGATTTCTTTTAATAAATTATACCCATTATAAAAACGTAAATATTCTAACTTTCCAATTGGCTATCAAATGTTTGGGATGCTTTTGAAAATGGGTTAAGGGCAGAGGTTTTTGCAATTGAGCTGTGAACCGTGATGAGAAATGAGAGATTGAAAGGCCAAAATACATGCAGATGGATGGACGCGACGGACGTGCATACTAGCATTTACTTAGTTATTATCATACAAATAGGATCAGGGGCAGACTGACATTGAACTCATTTGATTTCAATTTCATTCAATGGCAATCAACTGTTTCCCCTTTAATCGCTAACCATTTTTTTTTTCAAAAGCTCGCTGTTTTTGTAGACTAGGGACATTGCGCTCTACACCATTGTTTCATGAGGCCAACATTTCCGAGCTTTGTGCATATTGCCACCCACAAGACTATGACTGATGAGAAACTCATTGCCGCTCAAGGGAAAATAGATTCGACGGATTCACGGCGACAATGAGTCGAGGCAGGCGAGACGCAAAAGAATCTATTAAAAGAATCATAGTGCGTACTAGGCGTTAGCCGGCTCCTTTCCACAAATGTTAACAATGTCTATATGAATTTTACATAATTTGTACAAAAGCTCAAACGCCGTGTGTACCGGATTAACTCCAGATGAGAATCATTGATCAAAAGTTTATCCAGGGAATATTGTCGTCCGTCCGTCGCGGCCATCCGTCTGCATGTAATTTGACCTTAAGATGGAGATTAATTTCGAAAGTTGTGATTTCACCATCGATGGAAGTTGTAGGTTTTTAAAATCGTTATAGCTACACACTTAAGACGTTACCACCATCGGTATGCCACCCTAAAGCCGTCGACTCGCTTGCTCTGTGATCAATAGCGGCAAGCTATGGTAGGGTAGTGCGAAATTGTCTCTATTACACGGAATCTCACCAATTTCAATCGAAAACTTCATTTTAGCATAGACAAAACCCGTAATTAAATTTACCCGGTCAAATAGGACCTTCGCTTTGGACTATGTTTCACCGGGCGATGCTTCGTAGTCCGCGTTTTGTCTAATAGATAAAGCCACCGCAGCGTTTAAAGCAAGCGAAGCGACCGTTCCAGTCCTGTGTACTAAGAATAGCTAGCCCTTAATAAGCGCAATGCGAAATCACGTCAATTTAAAACCCACTATTAGTTAAAGATGCGAACCACCATACGTCGCCTGATCAACTAGGAATGTTCCGTCTATTTCATGATGGATTAATTAAATGTCTTATTGGAACAACAGAGTACCTTTCCAGTTTCATTCATATTCACTATTTTTATGCTGTTATATCGTCATACCTCGAATCATCCATAAATCATTCGCATGACATGATTTCCACCTCACAGCAAAACAAAAAACCTGCCTCGTTAGCATTAATACATAATTTGTAATTTAAAACGCACAATTTATCCGTGTCACATATATCAAATGTTTGATGCTGAGCCAGCCCAGCACTCAATTAATCCGCGATTTTCATATTTTTTTTCTCTCAACATCTTTACGAGTATGTATCACTGCTTTCAAGTGTGTGGATCAACTATTTCACAGGTCGGCCATACGAACAATATTGTTTCAAGCTTAACACACATGCGGGGCTCTTTCATAGCATATTATTCACTTATGTTTTGCAATAAAAATCTGATAAATATAAAACAGCACCATCTAATTTAAAATAATAAAAGAGAAGCTATAAAAATAAATTTCAGAGAGAAACCCTACTACTTCCAACCAGCAATCTCCCGATTATTTTCATGTAAAAAAATTTAATTGATCATAAAATGCAATTACATACTTATCGTATATTTTATTATTAATAATTATTGTCGGGCTTAATCACTCTGTTTATCCGCAGGAGAGAAAAAACCTATTAAAAATAGCGTCACACTTTTTGAATACAGCGAATTACTGGCGATGTTGTGTTCTTGCCACTTACACGCGTTTTTCATGCTGGTTTCGCATGACTCAAAGCGGACATAGAAAACCAACGTATCTGATTACGTGTTTGATCTGATGAGCTTTAGCAAGAAAACAAAAATTAACAAGTGTAAATTACGACAAAAAAGTTACATGGGTAGCAGTTTGTAAAGGCATGTTTATATTGTTCAAGAACATGTTCAAAATTGAATCATTATTCATGACTCTGGTTAACCAACGCACTTTTCAACTTCCTTCCGAAAAATCTAGTAATAGATCTAGTAGAATCAGAGTGCAAATAACTCGGAACAAGTAGTAGAAGGAAGCGCTAATTACGGTTAGCTCCCAAACCCTGCTAATATCAATATTAATTAACAGCTCCCAATAACAAGTAACAGAGTGCAAATAAATCGGAAGTGCTAATTTCGGTTAGCTGCTAAATCAGCTAATATCAATATTAATCAGCAGCTTCCAAAACCAGGTATATCTGCTAACTGTTAATTGCTATTGAGGTCGTGTTCCCGATTAAATTACTTTACTTAAAATATCAGATTCGTAGAAAAATTATGCCAAATTACGCGATTTGTCTTTGGTTCGTGTGTCATAAATCAAATTTTGTGGCGTGACTGGTACATTTAATTTGAAATATTTTTCGCAAAACATTGGTTTTGATTTTTCTAAAATGAATGTATTTGTAAAAAATTGTTTTAAATTTTAAATTTAGCGGTCGCGTACACCTTAAATTGCGGGCTCCACAAATCCACTATGGCAACAAGTGGACTGTGGACAGATGAATTTTGAGAGGCTGACCGGCATTTTTAATGGGGAGGTCCCCAAATTTTTATAGTACGGCCATGGGACCTCATGGATGGGAGGCTTTAGAAGGCCGAGTGTCCTTAACGACCGCGATCCAGCAGCGTACACGAGGGCACCTGAGCCGTCCTGACGCGTTATGCCCCACAAGGGGTTAGGGCAATTGAGGAAACTTAGTCCTGGCAATCAGACTATAGCGCTTTAGCACAATTGACCAGCCCTTTTCGTCTCCGTGCCGATAAATCTATCTATCTATCTAACCCGGACCGTTTGTCTGGTAGCGTTAGATGTATATCTGATTTTCCGGCCACAGCCTGCTAATTTATTAAGCAGCTAAAGTGGCAAGAAAAGCTGTTAACTAACAACATACCAGAGATTAAAGTCCAGCATTAGTAGCCGTGCAAGTCCTACAAATGGTTATTTGCTAAACTGTTGATTATGGTAATCCAATAAAGTGAGCTGTTAATTTGGCTAGCTCAGATTTGCAAATTTGTAAATTTGTGTTAATTTGGCAGACTATTAACCTGGCAAATTGATAATTTGGTAGGCTGCTGATTCAACAAAATGTTAATTTGGCTAACTGCAAATTTGTATATTTGATAATTTGTCAGTTGTTAATTTGGTAAGCTATTGATCAACAAACTGTTAATTTCGTAAGCGAGTGGTTAATCGAACTGTTAATTTCACGGGGCGTAAATTTTGAAATCCGTATATTTTATAAACTTTTAATTCGGGAAGCTCAATGTGCAACCTGTTAATGCTAAAACTGATTAGCTGTTAAGAATAACGGATATGCTAAAAGTAGTTCGTCTTTAGCCGACTTCTTTGATTTGGCTTGAATACATATTAAAGGTGGGGTCGTTAACTGTCGAGTAGTCAATAGTTCCCCAAAAAAGACAATCCGAAAAATCAGGAACAAAAAAAAAATCAATAACGTGATTGGTAAAGAATTCATAAAACGCGGGTTTGAAACTGTCCTCAAGAAACCGACATACATACTCGTATATCCAATATTACAGATATTGAAGTGTGGAACTAGTTGTGGTTGTTAAAAAATTAGTTGCGGTTGCCACTTGATAACTAGTTTCCGAACTAGAAAACTATTGCATTTTATCAACATAGTCGCAAACCGATTGATACTCTCCGGTGACCGACTACTGTAAACTACGAGCAGTAGTAACTAAATTTTAAACATTTGCTGTGGTGAAAATGTGAAAGTCATTATAATCGTCTAGTCGGCACTAAAGGGTTTTTTAGACGATCATATCAGTTTCATATCAGTTTGGCCCGGCGTAAAATGGCTCACATGTAGGGCGTGCACCACAGGGTACGTTTCTGTACGAAGAAATAAACGCCCCAGTGCGGTTTGTTTCAATTTTCGCTGGTGCATTTATTTCTTCGTTTGACAGAAACGTGCCACACTGTGCCGTGCGAGTTAAACGTGCAAGCCAATTGACACCTGTCAGTTCAGTTTCAGTTTTTGTTGGCTTTCCATTAGTTTCCCCGTGTTGCAGATTCGTTTATTTTAGTTGTACAATATTTCTATTAGTTTTTCATAGGATTGGCATTATGTCAAACAACTGAAGCGGATCCAAAGCAAATCCTATGTAAAACTGTTCTTCAACAGAGAAGTGAACCAAATCCTATCGAAAACTGATAGAAATCTGACAGAAAATTGAAACCGATCTACAGCAAATCTTATGAAAAACTTACAAAAACTGCAGAAACCTGGCATGAAACCGATATGATCGTTTAAGAAGCGCTTAAGACAATTTCACAATTTGCACCTAAAATCCGCCACAGAAAAAAATCTCGCTTTATCTCTCCAGAGGAAAGATCAAAAAATCATTGAAGTGTAGTACGCCTTCAAGGTGGCAATTAAAATATGCCAATTTAGTCTTAAATTACCCACTTGTTTTTTATTGCATTTCTGTATTCTCTCTGTTGCTTTTGATTATTTGTTTATAAATTACGGAGGCTATTAAAGTTTTTATTTATGATTGGGACTTGAAACAGATATTATCGGTGTGGTTTTCGACTTTTTTATTAGTAGGCACTTATAAATGATTCGTTGTTTTTTTTTTTGCCGTTTTTTACAAACGCAAGCTTGTATTTTTAGCATTCGCGGTGTTGTTCCTGTTGTGGTAAGAGGGCAATTAAATGTTGATTACTTAATAGTCTGTAATTAATATGAGAGAATGAGTATCATAAAAAAAAGTTGTAACTATTTCTGACATATGACGCCACGATCAATTAAATGTTCAATGAAATTTGTATGACAAGGCGAAATTTATTGACCGGTGAATTTTCAAGTGAAAGGCAGAGAAAGTCGAAGGATTAGTTAAATGATGTTCGTATTTGAATTTGAAGGTAACTAATTGATAATTTTACTGATATTTGCAAACGCGAAATTCGTTGATTGCTACCCGGAAATCCAGTACGATTATAGCTTTGTAATGCAAAAGCTGTGACTTCAATCCCTAACCACAGGCATCATATTCGTAGATTATAAATTTACAAAAGATGTCGCAGAACTAGTTTATTCGTAGACCAAGTCGGGAGTGAAGGAACTAGTTCGGAGTCATAGAACTAGTTCATGTAGTGCTAGGGTTGCTCTCTACTTTTAAAGAAAGAAACCACTCGCAAAAACATATCTTGTATTGAAATTTAACAAGCAAATTACTTCTTTTCGTACACAAGTTGCTGACGTCGTAGATATTTTCTTCGTTATTGCAGGGATAATCAACGTTTTTTTTTAGGAATTAGTTTATTTTTTTGACGGGCACTAGTTCCTGCACTCCCTATCGGAGAACTAGTTCCTTAACTTGCTCTTATTTTTTTGACGGACATTAGTTCCTACACTCCCTATCGGAGAACTAGTTCCTTAATTTGCTCTACGAATAAGCTAGTTCCAAACGACGACGGCTTTTAAGATTACATGAGTCAATTAGCTTTGATAGCTAATCTCGTGGATATTAAATATAATATTGAGAATTAATTGCGTCGTGGAGCCTGACGACACTAAAGAAAAACATGGTTCCAGAAAAACCGCATATTTTTGACAGCCTCGTGATATCTATACACTAAACCGTCACAGTGCCGTTTCATTTTCTCTCAACCAACTGATTTATAACAACAACGACGTGCTGATTCTTTAAATCTTTTTTTAAACATTTTATTTCTACAATATATCTTTACAAAAATATATTTATTTAATGTTCCCATTCTTTTAGTTAGACTTGTCAAGAAATCATGCAAAAATATTTTGAAAAATTTATCACCCAATAAAATAAACGGTCGTGTTCGTCGTAATCTCTTTGATGAAACTGTATACTCGTATATATGCAGACACACGTACTATGTATATTTACAAATTATTTTCTATAAACACACATAACAAACATGGTTTTTATATCAACAAATAAATATTTCGTTGTTAAATTATTATATTTTTTGTGTTATGTCCAAAGAAAAATCCAATAAAATTAATGTTTAGCAGAGAGGTTGAGTTACGAATAAAATAAATTGCGATAGCTTGGCGTCAATTTTCATAAAATTAACTTGATGATGAACATGACATGGTTATTTTATTGGGAAATTTATGGGTGTTGGCGATTGGCGGAGATGAGTTTTTGGCGACAAGAATAAAATGTAAAGTTTTGATATTTGGAAAAATTTAAACAATTTGAGAATCAACATCATCACATCCGAGATGGAATTTCGAGTCCAGCAGGGATGGCTAGGCGATGGCTGTGAAGGTTTTTTTTTTTCAGAAATTTGCTCCCGTTTTTCAGGAGAGGATACATATATGCGTTCAAAACGGTTTTTTGATTGGGGCACCTGCGATAATAAAAATTTAAAATTTTAAAAAAGTTCAAGGAACCATTTTGAACTCGGATATCTGGGAAGGACTTCAGTTTCATCCATTTGGGGACTTCCAACGATACATAAAATAACGTGAATTTATCCTGGAAACGGATTTTTGAGAAAAAAAAAAGATTTTAGTTTTGTTTCGTCAGTTACGGTTATGGTTACTTGATTGAGACAGTTATAACACAATGATCCGGACGATCAAATCCCGACATCGGAGTGTTGTTGAGACACCATGATGATAAGGGAGAACACAAAACTCGATTTGATTTGACCTGACTTTGCAGCAGAGTTGACTGCTGATGAATTAGGAACAATGTACCTAAAAGAACATTAATGAATACGATAACTCCAATGGTAGTTACATCACAAATTCTTAGAATAATCATGCTAGTTCTGCGCATCCTCTATCGTCTAGCGTAATACATGTTCCTACAAAGAAACGGCAAAACGTCAAATGGTAATTTTCGTGGCATCATCACTATTTCAATTTTTTGTTAACATAAAATTTTAGCAACTTTTTTTTTATATCAAAAATAAATAGACACAAGACATTTACACACACAAACCAACGAATTTTAAGGTGTAGTGAGATGGTATCGGAGGAAGTAGACATATGTATATCGTAAATTGCCACTTTCACAAAGGTGGAGTCATCATCCTATTCTGCGGGGCTCTTTACCTCTGTCATGTAAGGTCGGATCGTATGACCATTGTATCATCAATCAAAAATATTTTGCAAGTTTTCACTGATTTTATCGGGAATTGTATGTCAGTAAACGATGGGTGCTAATCGTATTTTAGCACAGTTCGGATTTTGATTTTTTTTTGTAGTCGTAAAGTGATTCCAAAAATAGATGATTTTTGTAACAAATTTATGGGAGTTTCTAGTTGTGTACCATTGTTACTAATAATAAAATTGTTTAGCCATAGTGCGATAATTGTTTTTTTTTCTTTCTTTTTAAAGTGTAACTTTAACGACACTTCGATGGGTAGCGAATTGAGAAATTTGAGTTTATGTCCTTTGTCACTAGTACATTAATTTGTAGCGTTCGCGTCGCACCCTTGGTGCAAGGAATACAAGTTATCTTCACTGTGACGATCCGTTGTGAAACGAACCGCAAGAAACTTACGAGTGGGTGCGATTGCTGTTGCGGTTGTCCACTTAAAAATGGGTTTAGGGAGTATAAGATGAATAGTCTGGTTGCGGTTGCGTGGTGAATTAAAAATGGGTAAATTGAGAGTGGACCGGATGCTATATGATAGGTCAATTTGAAATGAGAAACGAAGAGTGGAAAATGATGTGGGCAATAAATTGAAAATGTCAAGCGATAATTTGGTGATTCGAATGCGAATCACCTTACTCCTCTCCGGTTTCCCAAACATTTTCCCCATATTAAATTTGACGCGCTCAGTAGCCGTTAATTCTCGGTCACCACTCGACGATGCCGCATCTAGAGAACATGGGTTAGATCCCTGGCGGATTAAGAAAAACTACCTGCGAGTATTATTAGAGCCTCCACAGCGCTCGTCGGTAAAAACGGATGGGATAGGAGGTGCATGCTAATAACTGCATTATCCTAAATTTATATGCTTATTTAAGCGATGTTGACGCGCCAATACCCCTGGAAGGGTCAATGCAATTAACAACAACTGCAAGACGAGAATACTGCAAAATGCAATTTTTTACTCAGTGTTTCTCATTTTTAAGGTACCACCCAAACTGCAACCGGACCATTAAACCATTTTCCATTGATACGGCTGCGGTACAGCTGTAGTTACGGTTTGTACCTAAACCACTGGAAATTTTTTCCCATTTCCGTTGGACGGTTAGAGCTCGCGCCAACAGCAAACTTTTTAATTCGCAGAATAAATAAATAAATAGGAAAATAGAACACACGGTGCCACGGTGTTCTATTTTTCCGACGAAACTATTTAGTTTTGCTGTGAACTAAAAAGTTTGCCGTCGGCACGAGCGCTTAATTGATATAATTGATTTTGGCCATTCGAACAAAAAAAATCACCACAAAATCCATCACCGATTCCATCACAAATTTCACCAAAAAATTCACCAAAAGCTTTCTTTTCATTAAATTCTATTTTCCATACAACATCCAACATTCAAAGTTTTTTTTCGATAATTTAGCCAATGTTTCCGATGTAAAACCGGACAAGGTGATCGGACTCCCCACGTTGAACTCACGGATTTGAGCCATCAAAACGGCACTCAGCACTCAAATAGGACCCCACGCGCTATAGGCTGCTCTTACTACTTTAATCTAAGTACCTATAAATCTTATTGGATCACAGAACTCTCCTCAACCTACAAATTCGTACAATAAAATGCGAAAATAAATCACATTTCCGGTACAGGAAATTTTTAAAATGGAAAATGACTTCGGCTCCTCAGAGTAAGCAGGTCATGCTTTATGGATCTCAGGCTGTTCTATGGGGCACAAAAAGTGGTATTAATTTTAATTTGTGCGGCGTGAAATGGGCTGATCTTGTCGGCACTACCATTCCACCATTTAATTAAAGCGTTGTATTCATTCGAAGCTGAAACTACGAAAAAGAAACTACAAGTTGTTATGGACAACATTTTGGATGTTCTGACGAAACAGCTTTCGCTATAAGAATGCAAAAAATCTCGGATGCGAAACTTTTCCATTAGTCTCTATATCTGCAGTCTGGGTATGACCTTAAGACCTGGTACCCACATGCATTGATTGCTCAATCATTGAGTTGCATTTCTGTGTCTTAAGTCTCATATGAGAAACCGCACATATGCAATTTCAATTGCTTCCATATGTGGAATAAACGTGCAATTTCCACTAAGTGATTGCGCAGTTGAGTAATTGCATATGGGCGACTAGCCCACTACAAATTGTTCTTCAATGTTTACGAAAATCCCAACCTTGATCTGGTTTTACTCTCAAAAATTGCCCATTGGCCGCCATCTGCACAGCTAGCTCTGCTAGCTCATCCCAAACAAATGCCCCATAAATCAAAGCAACATTTCTCGAAAATAAAAGCTTTTCATCGGACCCCCTCGTCATTGTTCATTTCAACAATTCTGTAATTATCATGTCATCATGAAAATTTCAAAACGTTTAACACCACGTAAAGAGGCGAAGATCCAAATGGAATAGAATCGACACTAATGAAAGAAAAACAAATATACGACGTCCACTTCAAAGACACAAAATGAATTTTCTCTTGTCTTAAATCAATTTCGGAAATTTCGAAAAAGAAAAAAGAAAATAGACCCAGGAGATTTATTTACATCCTATGACTGCGCCGTGCCGTAACTCTCTTTTCATGTCTTTTAGAAAGAAATGTTTGACCACACGGTAACTTTTTGAAGATTTGTGTCAAGCGACGTCTAAAAAAAAACCAGCCGAGAGATGTGGAAGAATAAAGATAGATCGCTAGCATGAGTGAATGATATATTATAGGAAGCAAAGTCATTCGAAGAATGCAAACGAACAAATAATTGGATCCCTGGCATATAAAATAACAATTTGTAATTTTTGAAAAATTTCGACAATTTTATCAAAGGCAAAGAATACGTTGCCAGGAATTTTCTTGTGAGTTTAGAACAGTAAATAGTAGATGGGAGTATGGTGGCTGCTGTTGATGATGATGAAGAGAAACATTTGAAATTGAAAGGATCGAAGTCCATCATACATCAAATATTCACAACCAATAGTATTCAGCCCATAACTGAACTCTGGAGTCTCTAGTTATCCTTTCATTATTCCAGAAAGGCAATGAACCCATTGATCTCAGGGTGGTCATCGTGCTATCTTATAAACTATCGAGGGAAATTTAGACGCGCTTCCAATTATGATCTACATATGTACGTCAGCATAATGTTTAAACTGCGTACGTTTTTAAGCGTTACGTGAATAAAATCGAAAACCATTTTGTAATTTAAGTTTCCGGTGTCACCGCATAGTTGACCACTTGATCTCATACTAGATAAGAGGACTACAAATTCTTTCGTTGTTCCTACTTAGGCTACACGCGCTAATCTGACCCCGAAAAACCCAACTATCATTCCGATTTATTTTTTCTGAATTTTTTTTCTCACACTTTAGCGATAACATTCGTTCGAGTCAATCTTCATTTTTACACTATCTTGGCACTGCCAAATATACTAATTTCATTTTCACATCATCAACCACCCAGAGGCAAGGCACTCTGTTGTTGACACATATCATGCTGCCACTGTTGCTTGTTGACATGCTAATTAAACAAAATTTTAAATTTGTTAACATAAAATTAGCAAGACCTCAAAATAAACAAATTGTCGGTCGTTGGGAATTTTTGATGAAATTTTATTGTATTTTTTTGCAAGTGGCGAAAATTGATGATACTTTTTTTCATACTATTGTAGAAGATGTTCAGAAATTTTGTAGAGGGAAGAGAGCTTTTATAATAATCAACGGGTTAGCGAAGATGTGATCGGTTATATAGTTTTTTTTTTCAGAATGCATATATTTTTGTCGACCGCATTTTACATTTCCACGTGCTAACTCCATAAACCAAATAATCTTCTGACGTTTCGTTCACGTCTTCAGCACTTTCGTATGAAGAACTACGTGCGCGTATGAACGCTTTAAAGACTGTGTGTCGGTACACAACACAACGGTCAATCTTGTCAAAGATAATTTCTGATAAGTATTTAACTTCGCCCTTTAAGATTGAGTAGTTTCCAAGAGTTTGGGGAAGAGTGTACCCTGGCAGGACGGACCCGGGAAGTGGGACTGTAGCAGAAACTCGGGAGTTTCTTCTGGGCCCCCAGTATAGAAACCATCAGGCTCCGTTTGCAGAGTCCTTGGATAGAGGTTTGTGAAGGCGTGCGGCTTCCGGTAGGGACTGAATGCTTTCACAGTATTTTTTCCAGCACTCACGTTTGGAGTGCCGAATGAGTTTATTGTACTTGGTGAGATTTGACCAATACACATCCCACCTGATGTAGCGCCTAACTTCGTCCTCACCTGTAGCTGCTTACGAGCCAGTTCTTTATTCTCCAGGGCACTTTACGTCCCGACCTAATTAGAATTAACCACTATTTGAGCCTTTGAGTTTAGCAGCTCGCGAACCTGATTCTGGTTAGTCTTTCTGGAACAACGAAGTTCGAACGGATTTTGGACTCCAACGGATTTTGAGTTGAGGCCCAAGTATCTAATACTAATTTTGCTTCCGGTCGTTCAGAAAAAGTCATTAAAAATACCATAAGAGATTTGACAGTCCCTGGTGAACCGCATAATCTTAGATTAGAAATATGAAAATAAAATAAAATGCGAATCCGCACCTTAAGCCGTCATCATCAAAAATTAATCTGTTCCAGTGTTCTAATGGTCAAATAAACTTCATAGATAACTTTTAATCTCGAGACAATGAATTATTCTCCATACTACCATTTTTGCATTTTCCTAAGCAAAGATGCTCCTTGCCGTGTAAATGATTATCACATCATTTGGGATTTTGAGTAAACACATATATCGGATATAATCCATTTCAGCCTTATCCTGTCGTCGTCATCATCATCATCATCAGCTTCACCATGTCATCCAATCCTTGCTCCACCAGCCTTTCGTTTGTCCCTATTGGAATGGCTATACTACTACACGATATGTACTTGACATGTTATATGGTCTGATAAATGTTTTATTTTCCAATAGACTTGAGCTATTCATTGAGATCCTTGTTACTATTACCCTAATTAAGTATCCGGCCTCTTGGCTCATCATTGTGGGTCGACAACTACGGCTGTGGAGTCTTGATGAAATTTGAGTCAGACCCAAGGCCCAAAGTCGTCAATGTGATGCGGAATTCTTTGCACATGTGGAAAATACTGAAATATTCAGGATAATTCCTTGTGGGCGAAATGTATTAGAGAGAGTGACGCTTTGGGGTTCATTTTGTGGTTGAATCTGTTTAATAGACCACAAAAGCCACCCTTTGTAAGCGCACCATATGGCGAACAGAATGAAAGCCAGCATAGTACAACACACTCGTTCTCCGAATGTGTGCTTTTTCCTTATTGACTTCATCTCTTGACTCTATACCCTCACACACTAGCCATTTGCTCCGAGTCCTTGGAGTATAGTTGGCCCAAATATGAAAGTTTTCCACATAACGTTAGTGATTTACTGGTTCTCTCAAGATCCTTCAACATCCCCTCGACTTCATATATGGTATACGTACACATATTGACTTTTACCCTCCATTACTTCGGCAAAGAAAACACCCGGGAGAAGGATGAGAAATAGTTTTTGCGGTAAATATTCTGTTTCGGGAAAGCAGTGATGCCGAGGTAGACGAAGCAAAAAGGACGCCCGGAAAGAAAAGGGATTTAGTGTCTGTTGGCAAATCTCAGTGAAAAAGAATGCCAGGCGAGAATTAGTTGGGTCTTAGAGAGGGATAATACTGAATCAAGCCGGATTCCGGACTAAGCGTATTATGGGGGACCAGATGTAATCATGAAAGTGCTAACAATTGTGTGGTGGAAAATTTAAGGTTTTTGGGTAATTTAGTAGGGTAATTTGAATTGTGTAATTAATTTGCCCTGATATGGGGAATGATAAAGTAAGTTGGGAAGCACTTAGTAACAGAGACTGGGTGTGTCTCTTGATTTTATTACTTATACAGGGCGATGTCCAAAAAATGCCGTCCAAGAACTTTATCATGTGGTTCCTCATGCAATTCTATGGAAAAAGAGGTTTGGATTCGTTATTGTGATCATTATCCTTAAGAAAAACGGATCCTGGTCGTCTTGGAGTGAAGCAACTATCGAGTGTCTGCTTGACATGCATTTTCCTGACAGTTCGACTTTTGCCTCATTTGAGGAGTCCTACACTTGTTGCTCAGCACACACAGGGTGATGCTTTCCTTTCTCGAGAGAAGATTATGTGGACGATTTCCAGCTTCGGACCTTTTAAATCTGTTAGACCCGACGGCATTATTATCCTTGGATAGATTGGCCTGCCTGGAATTGGTCTGTGTTTCTCGGATCCAGATGGAGTTTCGGATAGTTTTTATCCCGAAAGCCGATAGAAGTTCCCATGCGCGCCCGAATGACTTCAGACCCATTAGTATATCTTCAACACTGCTGAAATTGCTGGAGATACTAACTGATGTCAATTTGCGAAGTACCATTCCGTTATGCTCTTTATCTGCGGCGCAACATGTGTATTGAAAGGGTAGATCGGACTCTTCGGTTAGTTTTATTGAGAAATATCTTGATCAAAAGGTATACGCGTTTGTTGTTTTCCTGAACATCGAGGGCGCTTTTAATAACATTAAACCTAGTTCGATCATCAAAACTCTCCTGAGCCTCCGGTTTGATGAGTCGCTTTGCATACTCATTAATACGCTGTAAAGATCAAAACTTATTCATACTATTTTAGGAACATCGTCTTTGTACAGTCGTATTTGTACGGGAGCCCTCCAAGGGGGTTTCCTCTTTCTTTCGTCTCCGCTTCTCTGGAATCTAACGGTCAACGAATCTGGAGAAAATTGGGTGTAAAGTCATTGCTTACGCAGACGACATCGCCATAGCAGTCACGGGTAAGTTTCTTGATACTCTCAGCGTTGTGCTGCGAAATGCCCTATCCATTCTAACGGAGTGGACAAGTCGGTGCGGCATACTATTACACTCTACTCGTGTAGAAAGGCCACAGGCAAAACTGAAACCAATATTTTTTTTGCTGTTGCTAAAAAAGTACCAATTTGAACCCGTGTATCCTTCAGGTTTGACTGTCGAGCCACGGTGATCGAAAAAACGTGCATTCGACGTTGTATAGAAAAAAGTAGGCGAAGAAGTGCTTTTGGTGAAATTTGTGGTGAAATTGGTGGTGGACTTTTTAGTGAACTTTGTGTTGATTATTTTAGAAAAGATCCAAATTATATTATGCCGATAGGAGGCAGCTTTTTAGTAGAGTTTTAATAGAAATATATGTTGGAAGTGTGACTTAGGACCATTGCTTATCGAAACTTTAATTATTCTGAAAAATTAAACATCATTGATGATGGTGGCGGTTACATTTTCAAGAAGAGAACATGTATTTTACATATGTGACTAACTAATATTCGAGAATGAGAATTCGAATTGGTTGAATATTTAATAATACTATATTTGATTTTTTTTGTATATGATGAATTTGGTGGTGTAATTTTTGGTAGATCCAAGAAAACTGTTGATATTCAGCATTCGCTTTGTTCTATACAATTTTGGTGGAAAATATTAATGATGATAAATCGCTGTGAACTTTTTAGCATTTATTTTCTGTGAAATGATCGCATGACGATGTTATTTACGGTGACATTTATGGCGAAGTTCAAGTTTTCGATTTTGATGACAAGAAAAAAAAATAGTACAATAGATTAGAACACCCTTTGTTCATATATCGCACAGATGCTGAGGGATCATTTTGTGCTCGGCAAACAAAAAACGGAAAATACAGTTTTGGTGGATTTTTTGATCAAATTGATGGTGGATTTTTTTTTCGTGAATTTTGCAATGATTTTTTGCTATTTGGAAAAGGTCCAAATTATGTTATGCTAATAGTAAGGCAGCTTTTTAGTAGTCCTAATGGATATTTAAGATTATATCTGAATTTAATCCATGGGACATTATAAATTTGACGATTCAATGAAACTCAATACCATTGGTGGTGGTGGTACACGTGGCAAGTGAAGTAATCTGCTTATATTTTTCAGAGGAAAACATGTATATAACAAACACCAATATTCAAGAACTAGAATTCGAATTGGTTGATTTTGACGTATGATTTTTTCTTCTTTTAAATTTGGTGAATTTCGTGGTGGAATTGTTGTTGGATTCAAGAAAACTGTGAATATCCAGAAAACGATTTGCCCTATATTTATGTTATATAGATAACTACCATGATAATAAATCGCGGTGAATTTTTGAGCATTTCTTTTCTGTGACATGAGCGCTTGACTTTGATATTTTTGGTGACACTTGTGATGAAGACCAAGTTTTTTATCCTATATTTAATAAGATGAGAATTAAATGGTGTTCCTTCTGTAGAGTTTTGCAGTGATTTGCGAACAGTTAGTAGGTTAGATTTGACTGTCGATGAGAGTTTGTTTAGAGCAGAGAAGCTGAGAGATCTTTTTATGCTCTACTTTCCTCGCTGTCCGTAATCATAAACATAATCAATGAAGGCGACGTGAAAACACGCTGGATACGGTAGTTATTAGAAGTCCTGAAAGCTGAGAGATCCATTTGTGTTCCACTTCGTTGGCGGCGTTGAGTGACGAGCCCATAATGATAAACATTATCATCAAAATCCACGTGAAACAGGCTGAATACGATAGTTATCATATCTTCGTTTTTATTTATCCATCGATTATCGTTTTGTCCATTTCTTTTGAATAAATTCCCCAAGACATCATCACATTCCTATCATGACACTTAATCGTCAACGAGAACGCGCGCGCATACCAATGACATCCACCACACCGCGCACTGCGTGAACATACTTTTGCAAAATCTAATTAAAATTGCAAAACGCATAGCCAAGTATTGCGTACGTGATATTTTAAGGTAATCATTAAATTTTTTTTTCACTGATCAGGTTTTCAGTTGTCGATTGCGTATGTCCAAATCACCAGGCAGTTGATGGTGACTTGTTGGGTTTTTTTTTGTCCACTTAACTTACGTGCAGATTTGAATCTTATCTGAGATATCACTTTTGTGTTGCAAACATACCTGGATTGTCAACGTTCCAACTACAACATACTATTCGTCTCCATTACGTACGGATACTTTACCGTAGAAATGTCAATCAGATACGCTTTACTTTGAAAATGATTCGAGAAATGCACTGGCATTTATTATGCATTCTGAACGAGTGCCATTTTCTTGATGGTGCTGTAGTCACTCTGGAGCTCTCTATGCTGCTGTACGTTGTGGCCCAACCAAAAACGGAGGTACGAGCAGAATTCAAAAAAAAAAGTATGAAACTGACTTGATAGCAAATTCATTTCCCATTATTGCAAATTCGTGACATGTTGAATGATGGGGTCTCTTTTTTTGCGAACAAACGTACGAAGTGGAGTGATGTTATGGCAATGAGGTGATCAATATTGAGGACAGCTAGTCTCTGTGTTCAGAGAATGGCAGGTTTTTTTTCGTGAGTCAGAATATAAAGCATGAATTTAGGTAGGACAGCATGGCGGTGAAGGATTGAGAACAAGGCTCATGTTGAACCCATATTCGGAATCCTTCAAAACATGGGGTTTCTAGGTATTCAAAGTTCAGAAAATTACATGGTGCACCTCTGCGGTTTTGAAGCAACCAATATTAATGTCAATAGCGAAACCTTAAAGGGCTCAGCATCAATTCATTTATCTCAGTGAAGATTGAACAAGATTAGGTTTCATTAAGGTGAGGTTTATACCTGTAGGTAGCATCTTAACAGAAAGGCATATTTCTGAGATATGCATACTCTGATTTTCTGTTTATTTAACCACAAAACAACACCAGTAGCATTAGTTGTTGACACTAAACAATACTTTTGCAGGCAGGCTATTAATGACAGTGTGGTAATATTTCAGGTTGATTACATGTAAATTTCATGGGAAAAAGCGTTATGTGGATTGATTTCTTTTATTGAAGCCAAGGAAATTGATAGGAGATCTAATAGCTATGCAAATATAAGCTAAGTTTTCTAAACCTGAAAAATGATGATTTGAGAGTAGCACAACCAGCTAAAAAATCCAATCGAACAGATTCGATAAATTAATGGACTGCCAAAAATATAAAAATTGAAAAATTAATAAAAAGCGGCTTCGTTAGGGGAGCAAAGACCTTTTCCATAGTCCTCCGCGTGGGCGCCCCCTGGTAACGACAGTGTATCAATTCGCTGACGGCCAATGTCTTAGCGATAAGACAGTTTGGAAAAGGCAGATAGCTGTAGCCTGAATGGCTGACGAACACCTAAGCGTCTCAGGTCTAGTAGGATGGAATGACTTGCGTAGTTGGACCTGCTACATAGTTGTGTGGGCTCCAGCACGTTTATTAAACCATCTGAAGCAGCTATCTCCGAGGCCATCCCCTGAATGGGGTTAAGCGACGTGCTGACAACTCGTCCTTGTAAAAACCACTCCATGTCAAGAAACCTGGAACAAAAGCCTCGGATTGGACGGATCAACAACGACGACCACGCAAACGAATAAAGGATTATTCTTTCGGATCCTGGAATGTATGCTCCCTGAACAAACCGGGGGCCGAGAAGGCCCTCCTTCAACAGGTCGAAAAGTACAAACTGAGCATTACTGCAGTCCAGGAAACAAATTGGCTTGGCAGCGAGATTAATGACAAGAAATCGCACACAATTTTTACAAGTGGCAAACCATCGGGCCGCAAGGAGTTTGGAGTAGCATTTATAGTGAACAATCACCTCAAATCGCATATTACTGACTTCAAACCCATAAATGAACGGCTGTGTGCGATTCGCATCAAGACTCGATTCTTCAATCTCTGGCTCATCAATGTGCATGCCCCCACTGAAGTTAAAGAAGACGCAGTAAAAGACGAGTTCTACGCCCGCCTTAAAACTCTCTTCGACTCACTTCCAACAAACGACGTCAAATTGCTGCTGGGAGACTTTAACGCGAAAGTCGGGAATGAAAGTTGGCATCGGGGGACCTCTGGAGGCCACAGCCTCCATGAAGAATGTAACGATAACGGCCAGCGACTTATCGACTTCGCCTGCAGCAGGAATCTAGTCGTAAGCTCTACGTGTTTCCCGCATCGACGCATTCACAAGCAGACCTGGAAGTCTCCAGACGCACATACCGTCAACCAAATTGACCACGTCCTCATTTGCAGGAGATGGGCGTCTAGTGTCATGGATGTCCGCTCCTATCGAGGAGCAAACAGCGACTCAGATCATCACTTGGTGAAGACGACCTACAGATGTAGAATTTCCTCAGTGCACCAGTCAAGAATCAGCCCTCCCAAAATCTTTGCGGTTGATAAGCTCTTGAGTGATGCTACAGCGGTGGCGTATACTACCGCCCTTGAGGAAAAACTATCACCTATGCTACACAACATCAGCAACACAGGCGTCCATGGGTTCTGGGAAGAACTCAAGGGTACCATCAAGGATGTCGCAGAGAAGGTCGTGGGATATAAAGCCCGGCGAGCGCGAAATGACTGGTTCGACGAAGAATGCAAAAATTCACTTGACGCGAAAAACGAGGCCTACAGACAATGGATTCAACGAGGAGCCAGAGGGGAAAAATATGGCGAGCTGCGGCGAATGTCGAATAGAATAATTAGACGTAAGAAACGTAAACACTTTGACGAGCAGTTGCTGAACATAAACGAAAACTTAGCTAATAGGAACACCAGACAGGCGTACAAACTAGTAAATACAATTAAGAACGGCTACCAACCCAGGACTAGCCTTTGTAAGGACAAGGATGGAAACATCATCAGCGACACCGATGGTATTAACAAACGATGGGCCTCTTATTTTGAAGAGCTTCTAAACCGACCATCTAACATCCCCACACAGGAAGCTCTCGACGATATTGTTGATCTAGGCCCGCCCATTCAACCCCCGACAGTAGAGGAAGTTGATCTCGCGTTGCGGTCACTAAAACGAAATAAAGCGCCGGGCGCTGACGAGATTCCAGCTGAACTGCTAAGATTCGGTGGAACGAGTCTAGTTGATGCCATACATCAATTACTCCTGCGAGTATGGGAGAACGAGGAGATCCCAGACGATTGGCGCAGAAGCATCATCTGTCCAATTCATAAAAAGGGAGATAAACTGCGGTGTGAGAATTACAGGGGCATCTCACTAGTTTGTACGTCCTATAAAATTTTGACGAAAATTCTGGAAAATAGAATAAAACCGTACGCAGAACGAGTCATTGGCGAATATCAAAGCGGTTTCAGACCTGGTCGCTCCACAACCGATCAGCTCTTCTCAGTCAAACTGATACTCCAGAGGTGCTGGGAATACAACGTAAACGTATACCAAATCTTTGTCGACTTCAAGCAGGCATACGACAGTATCGATCGTGGAGTACTGTACAACATCATGCTGCAATTTGGTATACCAGCAAAATTAGTGCGACTGACAAAGATGACGATGACCAACTCCGTCTCACAAGTCAGGATCCAGAATAGACTTACTGATCTATTTGAAACACGCACTGGTTTGAAACAGGGCGATGGACTGGCACCGACGCTCTTCAACCTAGCACTGGAATACGTTATTCGGGCCATGAATATGGACAACAGCAAGACGCTACTCATCAAGTCGACACAATTAGCAGCGTACGCCGACGATATCAACATCATGTCCCGAAGATTGGCTGACGCAGAAGAACTTCTGCATACGCTCGATACCGCTGCAAAGGAAGTTGGATTACGTATTAACGAGGGTAAAACTAAAATAATGATGCAATCGGTGACAAGGACACCTGCACAACCAAGCATCAATGTGGGGGACCTCAACATCGAGTTCGTGAACAACTTCATTTACCTGGGTTGCAACTTGTCAAGGGACGCCAACGAAACTGACGAAATCAAGCGACGGATACAGTTAGCTAATAAGACTTTTTTCTCGGTTCTCCCCATAATGAAATCGAAGCATGTGCACAGAAACACGAAGCTCCGCGTGTACAAAACCATTATACGACCAGTGCTATGCTATGGCTGCGAAGCATGGACCCTAACTCAAGCCTCCGAAAACATGCTAGACACTTTTGAACGTAAGGTTCTACGGCGAATTTTCGGGGCTGTTTGCGATCGAGATGGGTGGCGCATCCGGTACAACCATGAGTTGTATGAAATGTACGATGAGCTGCAAGTCTCGAAAATCGTCAAACTACAACGACTTCAATGGGCAGGGCATGTACAAAGAATGGACGATGATCGCATGCCTAAGAGAGTAATGAATGCAGAACGAGTCGACGGAGCGAGACTGAGAGGACGACCGAGATCTCGTTGGGAGAGCTCAGTAGGTGTGGACGCCGCGCAGCTGCTGGGCTCCCAAAATTGGAGGACGCGGTCACGTGACCGAGATAATTGGAGGACAATGATCCAGGCGGCCAAGGCCCGACGTCGGGCTGTCGCGCCACGATGATGATGATGATGGCTTCGTTAGCTCACAATATTCGTGTGAAATATTTTTTTTTTCTATTTCGATTTCTTTTCAACGAAGAATATACCTTGAATCATCGTGCCAAATCCATCCGAGGATCGTATACGGCATCGAAGCTAATTTCGAATTTCTGCTTCCCATTTATGCTTTATATGCGCATGAATGATGTTTCAATGACGCACCTTTCTTTTACTCTTTCGTTTATAATATTATAATATATCGTTGAACAAAGCCCAATTATGAATCAATCAAATTTTAAATTTCCACTTCCAACTTATGCTGATGATGATGTTCCTTCCAATTTGCACACTTCTTTCCCTTTGCTTCATTATGAACATATCGCATACCAAAACGAGGATTTTACTATAAATTTTGAGCTTTACGACTGAAATTTGATCTTCATACTCAAACTTTATACCGACATGATGCGATGTCAAGGCCCGACGTCGGGCCGTCGCGCCACGATGATACTACTCAATTGCCCTAACCCCTTGTGGGGCATAGCGCGCCAACTGTTCCATGAGGCCCAGTTGACGTTTCGTTGGCATAATCTGGACGGGATTCGAACCCGAATCTGGACGGGATTCGAAACCGAAACGCCGGCAGTCAAACATGAGACTGATGCCTCAACACACTGCGCTATCGGTAATGTGGAACGCTTCACGATTTTGCGTGTCATCCTTGCGCAGGGGCCATGCTAATCTTCTCTGTATCGTTCCAATTTTAGTATATGTTCTGCCGAAGCAAGAACAAATGCGAATTTCTCCTGATGCCATATTCCAAAAACAATTATTTACTTACTGTTCCAATTCATCCGGCAAACTGTCACATTTTCTCCGCTTTTCTTTTGTCTTTTGCCGAAATATCACGAAACTTTATTGCCTCACCACATAACTCTCATATTCCTAGAATATATGTCTTCTACGGGCAGGTTTTCTAACCCTCCTAGTACGGGCGCTCCAGTTTCTCTGGCAATATAAATTTAAAGACGTTTTGTAGTCATAGCAAGTATCATTGAGTTTAAATAATGCAATAAATACAAAAAGGTACACGGACACGGAATAAAAAAAGTGAATCGGGGGTAAATATGTTCATACATTCGTATTCCAAAATAATTTGCAATTTCAGTCACGACTTCGAAGCTGTTAAGTCTGGTCCGGAATACTAATCGGCCAAGAAGGTAGTCAGCAAGCGTGTGTCTGCAGTTTGGGAAGTCTCAGAAGGAGCAAGAGAACAAAAAACAGTGGACAAGAAGAGGTAAAATAGGTCAGATTTTTTTTTTTTAGATTTCATAAAATTTATAGCGAAAAGTAATAGGGAGAATGAAATTTTGGAAATGTTAGTCTGATAATGGATGATAATGTTGGCAACTCCAAATTGAAATTATAGTATAATGGGTGTGGAAGTAATTGGCAGTAAATACTGCCAGCTGAAAAAAATACACAGAACGGACTCCATCGACCGATAAAGTAGTTTCGGGAGGCGAGTACGAAAATGATAATGGGACAGAGTATCAATTTCAGGAAACGGATACCAAAATTTTGTCACAGTCTCGGGAAGCAAGTACGAGAAACAATAATGGGATAAGGTCACTGTTTCAGGAAACGGGTACCAGAATAAAAGTAAAAAGCTCTGCTGGTATTTGAAAGCTGGCTGGATGCAATCTTTGCATCCCTATTGGAAACAAGAAACCTCAAAGTAGGTTAAAGTCACATAACTAAAGGCCAAATAGAACACACAGACGGTCTGCGCAAAACGGTCGTTCGACAAGTCGTTGCAACAACACGACACAGACAAAATTTTCGCAGGCTAAATTTTTCAGTTTGTTCTGAGATCACGATGTGTGCGGACCGCGATTGTGCTGCTGCTATATTGAGTGTATTAAGAAAAGATCGATTTCCACCATAATATCATAAGCGCTTTTTTTAAGCACCCAATTACAGTAGTCATAAGGATGCCATTGATTGGTGTAAATCGATGAACTGAACCAAAAATTGTCTATCTTCCATTTCCACGTCTATACTCCACGAAATTTGCACTATTTTGTGCCACACACAGCACAAACATGTCTGCCCAAACCGACAGAAAATCAAAACTTTTCGCTTTTACACACACGATCTGCGCAGACACGAAAACAGCATCACACACGACACAAAACCGTGCTTACGCGGACTGTCTGTCCGATCTATTTGAAAGTGCGAGCTAAAGCTCAAGATGATTTCGTATACATTCCTCAGCTTCATACTTTCACTTTGACCACCAAGCGAGTAGTCGGCCCGGGTTAATATTCTTAAAACTACGGTCGCACATAATAATAACCCACAACATCTTCCGACGTGTCGCAGGTTGGCGGCTTAATGGGAGCAGGAGGTGCATGCTGACAACGTGCATTGTCCGAAACTGGTATATGTCAACGAAACGTCAACTAAGCCACATGGAGTAGTTGACGCGCTTTGTCCCACTAAGGGACTAGGGCAAATGAGTAATATCCCTTGAGGAATTGTCTGAGGATAACAATTTCATTTTCACCATTCTTTGTTTTAACAGAAAATCGTCCTTCGTCGCTTCGGAATTAAATTCAAACTCGTCGTGGCCATGGTCTCGCTTAAGGCGATATTCAGATTAGCTACATTTTCAGCTCCGACGCAGCCACGCACAATAGCCAAGCATAGTCGATCGTATCGCATGCTGAGCGATGAGTGTGAATCCGCCCATTTGATGCTGTGTATCTCGACTGAAATTTCAAGCAGTCGTGCAGCGCGGTGTCGTGTGTGTGAATTTCGCCTTACACTCCCAAAATCTACTTAGAGCCTGACCCGGATTTGCTTTCATTCTAGCGTTTTCGCGTGAAAATACATAAATGAACATTTCTCGCATTTACCATCTTCTAACTAGACTGAGCTTCCCGCTCAGCTTCAATCTTTTACTCTGTGGTCACTCTGACGGAAGGTTCTATAGGTCGTTCTCTCTTTCTTGAACCGATAAACTAATGATTATGGGATAGAGTCACAGTTTTGTTAATTGAGCACGAGAAATGATAATGGGACAATGTCACAGTTTCGGGGAACGAGTACACAATGGATGATAATGGACAGTGGGGGAAACAATTGAGCAGAGCGGAAGTTTCGGGAAACGAATACAAAAAATTAAATTACGTAGGAATCCCACTTTTTCGAGAGTCGAGTACTAAAAATTACTATAGGACAAAGCACCAGTTTCGGGAAAAATGATAATGCGGCAGAGTCAAAGTTTCGAGTAACAGCTCAGGCAATCTGTATCGTCGAAGCATAATGAGCCGAATATTTGGAACAAATTGCACTAATGCACTAAACTCAAATAAATTCTAAAAATCAAATAGAGAACATACAAATTTAAAACGGGTAAATGATACACAATTGAAGAAGAAAGATACTGCTCTGCAAACAAACCCCTAAAAGCGATGCTCACTTGGGCGATTATGTCATATTATAATTTCCTAGATTTCTTCAAAACTTATTTGAGAGGAAAAATCATCATGTCTCACAATGTCATGTGGGACATGATCACAATGCCATGTCTCACAATACATAAATTTGACTGACAGAAATCGAAATTCGGGGGATACATTTTGTTTTTAATTATTCTTGGGCGTTTATTTCAAGCGTACAATTAAGAAATTACTTTCGTACTGCCTAAAGCGCACTCAGAAATTACTTTCGTACTGCCTAAAGCGCACTCAGAGAATTTCCAACTTTACTTTTTCGGAGGAAACTATTCTTACGACGTATTCACGGCATCTTCGTTCTGCCTAAAGCGGAAATTCCCTTGGAACCTATCATCAGCTATACATTTTTCCGCTTTAGGCAGTACGGATATGCATTGTGCTATTAAGTCAAATTTTTAGACTACTCTTCACAAATGATTGGGGAGATTCATTTTTTTGGTGATTTGTCATTTTGTGTTTTCACTAAAATGAGGGCTTCTGCGATAATTTTTTTTTCGATCATTCATTGGATGGATATTATTCTATTTGACGCGCTCGGTAGCTGTGAGGTCTCGATCGCCACTCTACGATGCTGCATCTATAGACTTAGGGGTTCAATCCCCGCCTTAATAAAAAAAAACTACCTGTGGATATTATTATTGTACAACTCCCACAGCTTTGCAAGCTTGTCAAACTAGCAACTGCACCATCCAAAGTTTATATGCTATCGAAACGTCAGCAAGGCATAGCTAAGCAAAAGATGTTGACTTGGAGGGGTCAAGGCAACTAACACATTAATGAAAATTTAGTAATTTAAAAGCATACGGTTAACATGGTATAGGGGTTAAGATAAAGTGCTTTACACTGTTGTTGCGAGCTCCGTTAATTTAAAAAGAAAATATATTTGCTCATTATATTCTAGTTTTTGATCCGTCATCATTCACTCTTAAATGCATAAATATTTATCCTACTAATTTGCTTTAATGCATATTTATGTAACATCTTTTTTTTCTTTTCTTGCAGGTATGTGGCTTCAGATTTTTTAAAGGTGTATTCACTGAAATCATGGTAAGACGTTGTTTCAAATTGCGGGTTGTGTATAAGATGGAATTCAACCGCGATGTAAATATTGAAAACCTCCTCCATTTGCAGCATCACTATAGTCTAGTATGAGGATGTAAGAGGATCTCACTCTCCAAGTCCAAGCAGGACTGCTTCTTCTTCTTCTCATTAGTTTTTTTGGGCCGTAAGGTGTAATTCATTTACTCCTTTTGGCCTGAAATCTTGCGTCGCCAAATGATCTACTAGTTAAAGGTGATTTTGGATCTCTCACAAGATACTGCGCATCGTCTGAAAAATATGTTATGCTAGCGAAACAACTACTAAGCCTTTTAGGAGTACTTAGTTCACGCACTATGTCCCACTAGTATACACGACACAAGGTAGCACGATTCAAGGAGATCACCGTCTTTTCGAGAAAGAGGAAAGGCTACGTTAAATGGAAGGATGTTGTTAATTACCTTCACCCCTTGAAGGGTACGGGCGCGTCAACATCTCTTGCATTTCTATGCCTTGTTGATATTTCGATAGCATATCTAATTTTGAGACATGCAGTTGCTAGGATGCACCTCCTATCAGCGCCGTCTTTATACTGACAAGCTCGGAGCGCAGTGGGAGTTCTAATAGTACCCACAGGGAGTTCTTGTTCGCGCCGAAGATTGAACCTCCATTCTCTAGATCGCAGAGCATTGACCGAACGATCGCGCGACGAGCGCAGTTTTGCGATCTCAACTTTGGAAGTGTCATTTTTAGGAGGTTGAAAGCTGTTAACAAAAATAAAATGAAGCGAAGTGTCGTATGATAGCAAAAGCTCCCCCTCAGTAATCCGAACATTTATTGCCATGCGTCAATCCCATTACATTATCTCGCGTTAGAAAAAATGAAAACGGAACCCATAAATATTATCTCTTACCACTTCCAATTGATTTCAAATTTTCGTCAATAATAATGTGTTTCAACAAAATTCTCTATAAAAAAAAGACCGTGACAAATCATATCAACTGACAACTTAATGAAATTAATTTGTTACATTTGCAAACATTACCACAAATCGTTTGTCATGATAATGTCATATTATATCAGATAAAAAATATTTGTATTTATATATTATAAATACGTTTTTTTTTTATGTCAACGACACTTTACCCCATAATCATTTCGAGTATGTGAACATAACCGTCGCATTTCAGCAGTACGGATTTAGAATGAATAATCAGATTAAAGACGACAAGAATAAATTATGTGAACTGTGTGATACCACCATCGGAATAGATGCAATCATTTTAGTAGGATTACGAGTAGCTGTTTTTTTATTGGTTTGTAGAATTTATGGGATTTTAAATGGGAGCAAGGTGATTTCATATAGCTCCGAAAAATAAAATTCTGGCGAGCAAAGACTTTGTCAGCATCCTCGAAAGGGGAAGGGAGTGTTATTTTCTGGCGGATAGAATAATAGTGCGTTTCCTGGAGATACCTTGTTCATCTCTTTTTCTTTTGAAGTCCAATCAATACCGTTCTTGATCCTCAATTCTTTTCTCTACGCTAATATTGAGACATAAGATTGCTTATGGATATGTAGTTTTTATGGTTTATTATTATCCAGCCAGCCCTACATGAATGAAAATTTACGGTAGAAAATAGTCGAAAAACATGAAAATATATGGCGCCCAATGTGTGGTTGGTGTCATTTCATCTAGTCAATAAAACTAAAATGTAAAAGAAAATTGGCGCGTGGTACCGTTAGTCACGAGACTCAAAAATCTAAAATCAGGTTTCCTTGATCCTGCGACAGTGAATATTTACAGTAGAAAAGAGTTGAAAAATGGTCGACAAGGTTGGAAATTATTCGGCGCCCAATGTGAGGCGGGCTTTATTTTATCTTGCTTTGAGATCTTTCATCAAGCATCAATCGTTCACGTACAGGATGGCTTCCTTGACCGGAAACTTGGAAATTGTGGAAATGCCACGATATGTCGATGGATTCCACATCTCTTCTTTTCAATGACAAAAAGTTTAACTCATTGTATGTGCCAAAGGATTATATCCGACGATGTGTCGTTCCGGTGCGGGGAACCGGTTACCGCAGGAGTTGTAGCACCTGGGGAAAGGACAAAGGAACTTTACTGGTCCCGTATAAAGCAGTCGGAAGATCAGTGACCTGTGTGGTCACAGAATCTCTGCGACGCAAAGTGGAAAAACATCTCCGAAAGAAGAAAATTTTCCGAAAGCAACGAGAATGACACTCGCCCAACATCGGTCAGGCTGGTGTTCACGACTGAATTCCTATTTATCCCACATTGATCAGGACGTCTCAAACATCTGACCAATTCAGGGTGGCCGCTTAACCGTACTAACTAATTACTATAGTAGCTAGATAAATCAGAATGAATAATCAGATGAAATGCCGAAAAGTGGTGCAGTAAGGTGCCTTAATGACATTTGAAGGCTTTTGGAAATAGGTTGAAAGTGCAGTGCCTAAAATTTCAAAACTTCAACTACTGTCGACACCGCATATTCCCTGAAATAGTGAACCTGCATATCCAATGACAACATCAACATCAGCGACAACAATTTAGCAGAAAACATGTTGCGAACAAGATGTCATGTGTTGAATTTTAAAGTATTCATGTAATACCTGCTCATATCGCTATGCCATTTACACAGAGCCCTCCTTTTATTGGTCTTGTATCTTGTTGTGTGTCTTCTCACGACAACTTCCTCCTCATCCGTTGTATCTTAACAGCTATCCGTACTATAATCATCATTGCCTTAACAGCTGTGATTAAGACGACAATGGAGCGCTGATAATGACTGTCATGACTTCAAATAGCTCACATGAGAACCAAAAGATTGTTGTTGAACCGTAGCACCTCCGCGTACGGTAGCATTCTCTAATTGTTCTCTTTTAATACTTCTTATTGTGTATCTCTATCCCTCTACCTTCCATTTAAAATGGGTTAATACAGGGCACTCTGTGTTAAGTGTGTTATGTGTTTCTTTGACACCCATAATAGGCACAATCATGTTTTTCTCCCATGGGCTTTTGAGCGCTTTCACTGAAACAATACACATAAATGTTTCATACTTTGTAGGATTTATCGCGGGGATTTGTGACAGGCTGACGGAAGCAAAAGCCACGGTGACAGTATTTACAGAATCTCAGCGACAATGAAACAAAAAGTTACAACAAGTAGTAGTTGAGAAAAAAGAAATTGTTGAAGTTGAGGAGATTGTTGTCGCTTCAACAGCATAATCTGCAGACAAAAGATGTTAACCCAAAGAATTTCAACATTGCGTGGTAATTTGTTGAAAATTAATTGAAAGCATTATAGTGTGCGCATAGAGAGAAATGCGATAAATAAACAGCAAAATGTTTGTTCAAGATAGAGAGATTGTGTGGGAAAAACGGTTTGTTATATGGATGAACAAAGTGGCTATTTATATAGACGTAACGCGATTGTTTGTAATGAGATAATAATGGTGATAATAATAGCGATGATAGTGATGAGCTGATGACGAAGCTGATGTTTGGTATCCGCGAACCGTTTTTCTATGAGAAAAATAAGTTTATAATACATGGGACTGCGGCTAAAAGTGTCGTGCTATTATTCAGTGTTTTAGAAGTTTTTATCGGATGCGATACGATAAATTAGATGGGGATATCCACGATTAAGGGGCTTAAAGTCATTATATGCACATCCTATTTCATGCCGTGAGTGTTAGGTTCTCTGAGTCAATCTGACCGAAAAAAAAAGAAAATACGAAGTTCTCCAGCACGTCCGACTACATAGTGTAGCGACAAAATTTATAAGGAGTACTTGCTATTTGTGATGAGGTCACGGCACAATGATTCTCTTCACTATGCAGACACAGACCCTCTGGTTATATCCATTGTGTCGTTCAAAAAGAGTCGTTCAAAAAGCTATCCGTGGAATTCGACAATTGAATTCCACTCCAAATTCACGCATTTAGTGCACTTTGTACATACTAGTGTCAATAAATTGCACGTATTACTCATCGTCATCAATACTACATTATTCCCAGTGATGGGGACAGTGAATCCAAACAATAAATTTGAAAATAAAATATATTTAATATGAAAAACGCATACATTAAAAAACCAAAAAAAAAAAAAAGAATTGTCATGGACAAGTTAAGTTTTTCCCTCCTATTTGTGTCCTTTTAAATTATACTGATCATTATGAATAGGTCCAAGGTAACTAGAAATTAGGTAGCTTTTCTATTTATTACATTTACTACGGTTTTAAAGTCCAGATGCATAAGTCAAATAGAAGTGAAAATCCTTCAAAAATTCGTCGACCAAACCGAACTCTTCAAACGACTACCAGGCTTCCAGATAGTTTTATGCAGTTCTTGGGGTTCATGGAAAGGTTTGAACTATTACGAAACTTAAACCTTTCGTTGTCAAAAATTACGCAAAACTTGCTAAATGGTATGGGAGTCTTCTAGGTTCTCAGTCAGTCAATCAATGCGTTTGGTTAACTTCAGTAATCAGTGCTCTTTGATCATACTCCTGGTAGTGGTCGGTTAGGTAAAGCTAACTAGCTTACTAAATTTTCTTTTCAAGTCTTCACCGTCCAACTTTCCCTCTATTAGCGTCCATAATTTTTTAACCTATAGCTTGAAATGTGTATATTGATCACCAATTGGATTACCACAATGTTGTCTCAATGCTAGAGCTAATAATGTACTTAACAATTATGTATTTTGCATTTAAACAGGTGTGAAGCTATGCTAATTGGCTCATTTAAAAGAAATTCACCTAAGGTAAATTGTATAACGACTCTTCGTTACTTTGTCGTTACAATTCAATTATTTCAACGCTTTTCTAATTCGTATTAAGGGCTTCGGTTAGAGTTGACAATTTTAAGTTGAACTGAACTGTTTTTAAACTTCTTATGAAGGCTCGTATATCACATGGATTCGTTATGAGCTTAGATAAGTCGATTTTTGTTATCTTTTCGCAACGCAACGATCGGGAACGAGATCGATATCCTATCTTCGACGGATTACACCTTACCAACTTGCTGGTTCGGAAAGAACTACGAAAGCCTAATCCTAGAATTGAGTTTATGTGAATCGGGAGGTCCTCGCAGACCTCATTCCTTGAAGATATTTACAGATGGTTCCAAGACTACTGGCGCCGGAGTCCACTACGAGGATCTTGACACCAATCTTTGCGTTAGGCTCCCAGACTATTGCAGCGTTTTCAAGCGGAGATGTTGAATGCCGAGCTCGCTTTCTGGAGATGGACAACTTCTTTAACATTGTACTATGCTGGATTCCTGCCCACAGTGGTTTTGGCGGAAATTGTGGAGCTGACGAGCCTGAAGACAGATGTAACGCAGCACATTAACTGTAATCTGCTTACTGCCCTATCTGCCATCAAATCTGGCATCAAGTTGACTGCAGTCAACAAAGCCAACTTATGATGGACCATTGGTGATACGTGTCGTATTGCTAAGTTTATTTGGCCCAGGTTGAATATTAGTCGTACCACAACATGCTGTCCTTGCCGAAACAGTGGATCCGTGTGGTGGTGGGTATGGTCACAAGGGCACAGGCAGAGTTTCATCGGTGAGCACGCCAAGAGGCTTCGCCTTCCATACAAACATTTTTGCAGGGGCTGCGGAGATGCGGATGAGGAAGAAACTATGTTACGTCTGCTCTGCAAATGCCGGGCACTGGCAAGCATGAGAAAGTCGACTCTTGGTGACTACTTCTTCCATCATCCGGGGGAACTGTCAGAGGCGGAGGCCAAGTGCTCCGTTTCAGGACTAATTACGGATGATTTTCAAACATCATGAGAAGGCGTTGTCGTTTCTTGATCTAAATTTGCTGTGTTAATACGGTAGCCTTCTATCCTAGCCTAACGAAATGGCGCGACGGATATGTATCAGATCAGATCAGATTTTTATTCCGAAATCCATCTCTCATTCATCTAGATCCGACTGCCTTAAGTGAAGATCTCCTGGAGTATGAATTCAGAGTGGATTTCCGCTTTAGGCGGTACGAACTTTCTGTCACGGAAGTTCGGTTTATATTTAAATTTATTTTTTTTTTTTTGTTATCGCATTGTGATATTCTCTTCGAAAATCGGTCAATAAAAATAAAAACTTAGAAGCGATTGTGTTGACTCTCGCCCACTCACATCGGCCAAAGCGAAGCTTCTAATGTGAAGAAGTTTGCGGTTAACTTTTAGAAAAAAAAAATCAAGTAACTTTTATAAGCGAACAGACAGATCTAATTGGCAGACCTAAAGCCGACAGCAAATTTGGGGGCTTTTATGCCGAGCAGATGGATCCAATTGGCAGACCGAAAACAGACAGACCTAAAGCTAAAGTAGGCAGAAATTCGGCCTAATCGACCGGAATTCTGACTGATCGGGTCGACATATACCACAATGTAAGTTTTGTCCGCTTTTGGCCTGTCGATTAGATCGCTCTGATCAGTGCGAAAGGAGTCAAAGGGAGTGATCAATTTAACAGCAAAGGGAGATCAACAATCGTTTTATACTTCGGCGGAAACTGGAAAAAGTTGAGGATCAGGCTCTAATGAAAGATTCATTTGACCCATTTAGTCATTTCGGCCGTTTTAATCCATCTGACCATACTTCCCTAAGCATCAGGACTCTAGATTTGAATCTCCCTGAAACTCACAGAAAGCCAGTCGACTATGCCCAAAAGACCTCTAATTGAAGTCACTCTTCATTTTGCCACAAGTATCTGGTAAACACTAGCACGGTTGTAGTTTCCATGTATGGCTTCTGGCCACTTCTTTATCGCAACCGACTATGGTCTTCTCCATCATCATCATTACCATAGCTGAAGATGGTATACTATGACACGTCTTTTCCCCATCCCATATTGGCCATGATAGGACTCGCTATCCATTTAAATAATAAATGGTGTCATTAATGGCATAAAAGGTTTCCACGATAGTCGCCGCTAGTTTGGCTTTGCTTGCCAGTAGGAAGCAAATTGCTAGTGCCTGCCGAGGCTAGTCGTGTACAGTGTGCTCGAGTCGGGCGATTTAGATCTCTCCTGAAGTCGTTCAAACTACACCACATGCTTGTTCAAATCTTGAAAATGAAATTGCAGGCAAGTATGTACATAAATGTATCTTTCCACCTAATCGCAGAAGAATGGAACATATTCATACTATGTATCTGCATGATGGCTACATGCATCCAATTCTGCATTAACAAGCAGCAGTAGCAATGGCACTATAGCCTACGGAGGAATTTGTGATGGAAAATGGCAACAGAAGCATGAATGGGGTCGGGAGTTTTGATTTGAAATGGACGGCATTAGCCAAGACGACGGCCTAGGGTGCCGTCAAAGTGGAGAAAACAAGAAAAATATGTTGGAACCATTTCTGAATAGGGCATAATTTGAAAAATGAGGAATCGTTTTCTACACTAGACAGCTTTTTACTTACTGCGGCACGAGCCAATGTATAAAATCGTGTAATCCCATATCCGTCCAATTGTTTGATAAAAAAAATCGTAAAATTCCAGTAATCTATTTTCAGAAAGCCAGCACAGTATTAAAACGGGCTTGTCATAAAATGATAATCATACCCACCTAGGACATATTTGAAAAGACCATTAATGCCAAAGAAGTGCAAAGAACCACAATACTGGGTGGCTTGTACTGCAAACCACTTGACAAAAAACCCACAATTCAAATATGCATTCTGTTCGAAGTAACGAAATGAATTAATAAGAGCATTTTTTTATGTGCCATTAAATGGTGTGCTTTCCTTGTGTTATATTATCCTTTTTGGATTTTTTTCGCAAACAACCATCAAAACCCGTCGGCAGCCAATTCGAACAAACTGTTAAATTTTCATCTATTTCGGCCCAGTAGTTTAGGCACCAAGTCGGTGCACACTGAAAAAGGGATTGATTTTATACTATATACCTAGTCTAGCCATAAATATTGTTACAAGGTTTGGCAACCCTGCAGAAAGGAACCGTTATATTGCATTTCTTAAAAATTGAGCTAATCGCTATAGTACGCTTGTGCTTGATGCATTTGTCATCATTTGAGTTTAATTTTTAGTGTAGTGAACATGGATTGGGGTGACAAAGAAAATAGAATTGCTGTGATTGCACTTCATAAAGTAGGAATGCAACCAAGTGATATTTTTAAGACTCTGCATACCCTTGGTATAAGCCGAATGTTTGTATATCGGGCTATTGAAAGATTTAATGATACGTCTGGAGTAAGTGACCGTGAAAGAAGTGGCCGTCCGCGAACTAATCGAACACCTCAAGCGGTTAAAGCCGTGCGCGAGAGAATTCGCCGTAATCCTCTTCGGAAACAAAAAATTTTATCGCGTGAGCTGAAAATACCCCAAAGAACAATTTCACGTATCATCAAAAGTGACTTGGGGTTGGGTGCTTATCGCAGATCTACGGGGCATTTACTAACAGATTCGTTAAAAAAAAAATAGAGTGGAAAAATCAAAACGATTACTTTGCCGGTACGCAAACCAAGAACACCGTACAATTTTGTTTACGGACGAAAAAATTTTTACTGTCGAAGAAACATTTAATAAACAAAACGATAGGGTTTATGCTCGCAGTGCCAGAGAAGCTTCTCAAGTTGCCCAAAAGGTTCAAAGAGGTCATCATCCAGCCTCAGTAATGGTTTGGTGGGGTGTTAGCTACAACGGGGTGACAAAGTTGCATTTTTGTGAGAAGGGCGTTAAAACGTCTGCCAAAATTTATCAAGAAAGTGTCCTTGAAAGTGTAGTGAAACCTCTCAACACGTCATTATTCAAAAATCAGCCTTGGAGTTTCCAGCAAGATTCTGCACCAGGTCATAAGGCGAAGTCAACCCAAAAATGGCTTGAAGAAAATGTTCCAGATTTTATTAAAGCTGAAGATTGGCCTTCCTCTAGCCCAGACCTGAATCCGCTGGATTACGAATTATGGTCTGTCTTAGAGCAAATGATGTGCTCTAAAAGACATTCTAATATCGAATCCTTAAAGAAGTCTCTTACACATGCAGTCGCCAACTTTCCGATTGAAGTCGCGCGTGCTTCCATAGATAAGTGGCCTGCTCGATTAAAGGCTTGTGTAAAGGCAAAAGGCAATCACTTCGAATAACTTGTTGCAATTTCCGTTGTTGACAATGCATTTAATAAATAAACAATGATTTCTTAACATATAACACCTCTTTTATTGAACAGTGCTTCAAAAAGTTTGTAACAGTATTTATGGCTAGACTAGGTATATATATATAGATTGCAAATCATGTTCGGGTATTAGGTTGCTGTCGTTTTGATCATATTGGGCGTTTTTTTAATGGATAATTCTGAGTACATTGTCGAAGACCGTCCGGGACACTATCCACTGACAGAAGATCGACCCTGCCATTTTTTAGGGTTTTGTAGTAAAACAAAACCCTTATGAAATCGGTCATGCGTCCGTCTGTCCGTCTGTCTGTCCGTCTGTCCATGAAATATCTCATGAACCGCTGAAGCTACATATATGAAATTTTGTGGGAATATGTAGAATTATTATAATTCGCCGGAGAAAGCGATTCGTTGTAATAGGCTGACTTTAAGGGGAGGTCCCCATAGAGGGGAAATGAAGGTCAAAATTTTTTTTTCATCTGGTATAGGCAAGTGGGGTATCATAAGAAAGGTAGCACCGAGTACATTCTATTTTTGGTATTTTCATCAAATTTGAAAAAAGGGGAAAAGAGGTAGAGGGGAAAATATGTGATCCGAGTTTGTCCCCCCCCCCCTTGCATTTCGAGACCGTTACACTTAGAAATATGAAAATTTGCAGAAATGCGGCATTTTACTAGCATAGAAAACCAAAAATCGTAGAATTTTGATATCTCATCAAAAAAGGTTAATAATAGTACATTTCTATAGTTGCAGTTAGCACGCCCCTGCAACCTTTAAACGCATCACAGGTCAAAAATATTGATGGCCAATGATAACCAACACTATAGGCAATAATGTCTCGAAGTTTCATTACAATCACATCATATTTAATAATAGTACATTCATTTAAAGTTAGGCATTTTGACACTATCCACACAAAAAATACACCTACCGGCCTCATAGGTGCGAGTACTACTTTCATGTTGTTTTTCGTAGTGCGAATTGCAGTTATTTAACTAATCATTTTTGAAAGGGTAGAGATTGGTTGGGGCGCTGACTAATACAACTTAAGCGGGTGGAGGGGGGGGGGGGGGGGGGGGTGGGTGTCCACATAGAGGCGAAATTAAGGTTAATTTTTTTTTATCGACTGGTATAGGCAAGTGAGGTTTCGTGAGAAAGGTAATATTGAGTACATTCCATTTTTTCGCATTTTCTTGAAATTTGTAGAAAGGGGAACATTGGGGGAGGAGAAAACATTAGTTCGTAACTTGTTCCCTTTCCCTTGCAGTTCGAGACCGTTATACTTTTTGCAGAATTATGAAAACTTACAGGAAGGTGGGTTCCGAAAAAAAATGGAAAATAATGGCATCTGTATATCTTCTCAGAATAGGTCAATAATATTTTATTTCTATAGTTACAGTTAGCACCCCTAACTGTAACTATACACCCCTGCATGCCTTAAACACGTTCGAGGTCAAAAGTACTGATGGCCAACGATAGCTAACACCTTAGGCAATAATATGTTCTAAGTTTCGTTACAATCACGCAATATGAATTGGCATGTAAAATGTAAGCGAGTAAGACATTTTAATTATGTTTTTTTTATGCATCTGAATGGTATCGGGAAGAGCAAGGAGCCGATATTTATACTCGTATACCCAAATAAGCGCTTGCTACAAAACCCTCGAATTGCGGGCGTAGCCCTCTATATTCCGGTTTCATTTTGGCATTGAGATCCTTTACCAACCCACGGTGATGACTGAACTTTTGTGTCCACGTCGTATTTCATACCCAACGCTCGTCCCCTGTGATGATCCGTGGACATTTTTCCCGATTTCACGCCGAATTTCACGTTACATCGTTACTCTCGTAAACAGTCCATTGTTAAAGTCGCCACTAGAATCAAAACACATCGCACCCAAATGGCAATAACTCGAAAACTAAACGAGATATAAACTTCGGAAGATTATGAAAGTTACAGTGCTGCCAATCGACCGTCGCCGCGATCCATGGACGTGTGGTTGAAGGGATTCCATTACTTTCTGATCTATTTAATATTTATTATTTATTTATTTTTTGTCGTAGTCCGAATGGCACAACGGTTGGTGCGTTTGCCTTCTATGTGGTGGGCCCCGGTTCGATTCCTACTAAATGCAGTAGTTTTCGATAAAAGTGTATTTACGTGTCGGACTGTGAACCCACTCAGCTGTTAAATGAGTACCCATTTGTCGTAAATAACTCATGCATTTTGTTGTTCACACACCTCTGCACAAAACAAACCGTCACGATCTAGTAAATGAAATGGTGCTGATTGGTCCAAATTTGGACTGTTGCGCCTCCACCGCCCATCTCTCGAAGCCCTCCTGCACAAATCACACACCAAAACTCAACTATTATACTAGCAATATCATTATCTTCCTCTCTAAATTCTCTATTAAAACTTAGTATCCTGTTGGCAATTCATCTAAATATTTTTTTCCTTTTCGCTTGAGTCGCTAACGACGTCACAAAGTCGAAAAATATCTTTTTCTTTGAATCACCATAACAGCAACTTGAACACAAGTGCGTTAGTTTCACAAAATCATCGTCTCTCTATCGTCGTCCTCTCTACATCGACTGCTTCAACCAGCATTCCGCATCGTCAAAAGGACGACACAGCAACAACAAAAAACGTATCGGTGAAAAGAATGAGTTTGAAAAGTTTTCCGCTTCCTCTTGTGTCGTTGCGCTGAAACAAGAGGCTAACTATACTACACACAAGGAGAAGTATAGTAAGAAGCAGGACTTCATGTTCTCCTTCTGAGATGGATTTTCTTGCAACGACAACATCTTCAAGGACTCTCGTCATGCTTCAGTAGAGTGGAGAGATAGATATTGAGAGTTCTATGACCATTATAAAAAGAATTCTTTCGATTTAAGGATTCATAGTGCCGTATAGTTATCTGCGATTCATCCCCTTGGCCAACTGACGGCTGCGACTCATGGGAATTGTAATGGAAGTGAAGGATATTTCAGTGTAGGGTTGAAAGATATGTATACCGAGGACCGAACATTTCTTAGAAGATTTCCTTATTCCCGTGAAGATTTAAAAATTGACTATATGATTTCCCTTTTCGTTATTCAAAGGCTATAATAAGAAGACGTGGACTCTATGCTATTTGAAAGATTAATATTAAGTCGGCTCCCCACTTTTATTAATTTGTAATTATGAACTTCAGTCAATTGTGCCTTAGTCACTCGAAAATCTTCCACAAATCCCGTTGATCAAACCACCCTCATCACACCTTTCTTTTGGGTCAGCAAAAACCAGTGAATTACAAATTTCTCATCCTTGGTCGTTAATCTTCTTCTCTCGAAATCGATCCCCTTCATCTTGTTTGGAACTGATTCTATTAAGTAGAGTAAACTCCTTAGGGGTATTTGTCCTTTCTTATCGTTTCCTGGGCATCGTCTCTACTAATAGAGCCTCCGCCTCTCTGCTGTCTTTGTGGAAGACAAACGACGGTCTTATAGCGTAGTAGTCGAGAATGATGGCGATTTTGAGCAGCGTGAAATGGACATTACATTTTGTTTGGGGGAAGAGGCACTGAGCAGCTCGTCGTTCGTGCATTGTGGATCGTGGACGGTCAATGGTGTGGAAGTGGATTTTTTTCTTTAAATGGAAAACGTCTTCCTTGCTAACAGCATCTTCCGTCCTGTATCGTACCATTTTCCTGTATTTTTTCTACGAGTCGTTTAGCAGAAGGTTAAAACTTTGTTAAGACAAAGATGTTAAGAAATCCATAATACCTTTCGTCCTTTGGGCAAAAAGGCAAAAGTGCTAAAGAGATTTTTCTTATGGAATAAATATTCCGGAAATCAATTGCACATTTTCTAAACATTATAATAACAAAAACAAAATTGACACGCACGGTAGCGGTAAAGTCTCGGTCATCACTCTACGATGCTTTGTTTTAAAGAACATGGGTTCGAACCGGCCGGTAAATAAAAACTGCCTGTGCGTATTATTAGAACACTCACAGCGCTACAAACTCGTTCTTAAAAGACGGCTCGGATAGGAGATGCATGCTAGCAACTGAACCATACGAAATCTATATGCTGTTGCAACGTCAACAAGGCATAGTAATGCAAGCGTTGTTGACGCGCCCATGCTCCTGGAGGGGTTAAAGCAATTAACAAAATAATAACAAATTCATCGAAGAGAGATTGACTTGGTTTAAAAATTATTTTGCGAAAGCCCTAGTATTGTCCAATGGGCAGGGCGCCTCAACCTGACGATATCTCTCCCATAATATTTACTCTGATTTCCAATACTGCAATAGAGTCACATATCATAAAACACCATGATTGTTTGACTGTGAAATGATTCGCACCCATAGGATGCGAGGAGCTCGTATTGAAAATGATGTAACATCTATCCGATCATCACTGATCTGGTAGCGCTTCTCCCGGTGGTACGAGACATGAGAAAGTCGTTTATTTGTTTATTTCATTTAGTCCCCATGACCTGTCCTGATCGCAAGAACTGCCTAAAAAAGCCTTTTGATCTTTGAAGCTCCAGCACTTTTCCTTACTGGCTGCGCCACGTAAACAATTGTCGTAGTACAGACAGAACGTTGGTGGTGGGTTTTAAATTAAAAAAAAAAAAAATTTTTTCATATCGACGAAAGTGTAGTATTGTATATTTTATTAAATGGTAAATTTTGTGGTGAAGTTTCCGGTGAAATTTGTGGTGAAATATGTGATGAATTTTTTGGTGAATTTTATGGTGAAGTTTTCAGTTTGGTCCAGACTCTGTCTAGAAATAAACGACACGAAGGTCGTCCCAAAGATCTTCTATGGTTCTGTCTACTTGGCAAGTCATGAACTTTTTAGGCGCCTCCACCATCTCATTACTTCAACCAAATTTGATCTGAAGAGCTTTTTTTTTACAAAAATAGGAGTACCCTACATATCTTCATCTTCATCAGCCAATATGTCACCGGTAAAGTGTAGTCCTTTGGCACCAGTACACCCAGCGAAATAGCTATATGTGCATAGCAATTTTTTCAATTTCCTACGTTGTGAAAAATAAATGTCTTGAAATTCTTTTTTTATTAGAACAGTGATAAAAGGGGAAAATAAGAAAACATTTTATTTATTTTGTTTGTTCATTTTTTTATTAATGAAATCGTAAGGTCTAACAAACTCAGAAGGAAATAATTATATGTGCATAGTTGAAGAAATATCAATTTAACGGACAGATAAGGAAAAAAATAAAGATAATTATATTTTAATAATTTATATTCCCTCCATTTTGCAGGATGACGTTATTCAATCTGCGTGGCATTGAATTTATTAGTGACTGCAGAACAGAAATATCAATTTTTTCCCATTCTTCTTGGATAGCCCCTTTTAATTCGCGCAACGTATTAAACTGTCGCCCATTTTTATAAACCTCTTGGGAAAGTATGCTCCACAGATTTTCCATGGGTTTTAAGTCTGGGCTAACAGCAGGCCACTGCAATAAAGGTATTTTTCTTGATTCGAAGGAATGTTTCGTGTACCTTGCAGTATGTACTGCTGCGTTTTCCTGCTGAAAAGTCCAGGCTTCACCGTACGTATTTTCAGCGAATTCGATCAGTACATTGTCTAATAAATCCACATACAACTCTGCATTCATTTTATGAGAAATAAAGCAGATTGGAGTCTTTTCCCGGTATCCGAATCCAGCCCATGTCATAAGTGATCCTCCTTGAAAATTGCGAGAATAACGTGTTTGACGAGGCTCCCTTAAATCTCGCTAGTATTTCTGTCAGCCATCAGGGCCATCCAAATTAAACTTTTTCTCATCGCTAAAGATGACAAATCGCCACTCTTCGTCGAAAAATTTATACTTTTCCGCAAAATTAAGCCGAGCTCTCCGATGGCGTGGTAAAAGTCTAGGTTTAGCCAACCGACTTTGGTATTTAAGGCTCTCGTCTTCCTGCAAAATTTGTTGAACTCTCCTTTTTGTAATGTTAAGTGACAGTTCTCGCTTTATTTGAGAGGCACTCATGTTTTTCCTTGCAGCAAGACGTTTAATTTCTCTTTTACACCTTTCATCGACTTTCGGTTTAGTTCCTGGTCGCTTGGTTGTAGCATATGACTGAGGATTTTTCAGAAAGTTTGCGATGGTATTTCGATGTCGATGTAATTTCACAGCTATTTCGCTGGTTGCCACTCCCGATTCCCTGAAGGCGACAATGCGAGCCCGTTCACATTCAGATAACGTTGTACCTCGAGGCATTTTGGTCTTCATTTACGCTATATATTAACTTATTTTTACAGAAATACATTTTCCCTTACCTTTAAATACTTTGATAACTTTTCGCACAGAATAATCTCAAGAACTTCACTACTCAATGACTCAAACTCTACTGTGATCTGTTATGCACATATAATTACTTCCTTCGAAAAGAGGTAGTTGAAGATGGAAAAACCCGATGCAAAGGTACTGGTAATAAACGACAAAAACAATTCCGAACTGCATTCATTCAGCATACACAGGCAAGCATTTCTGCGAATTCATAATTTACCTGAGATTGCGTTTTTCCAAAAAAAAAATCAAAAATTACTTTGCACATATAGCTATTTCGCTGGGTGTAAGCTCGACGTCTCCGTTAATTCCAATCGCCCGAAGCTCGACTGAAGTTTTGCGAACATTTTTTTAAGTTATTTATTCCATGGTTTTTAGTCCGTCCTATATAAAAGTATAATGAACGGGTATATAGTCTGATGCATGCTGTACGTTTGTTCGTTTGTCCGGACATTTCCCTTGTTCTGATTTTAACCAAATTTCATATGTGAGCTCTTTATACAATACCACCCGAAGCACAATTTGGGGACCGCAGTTTTGATCATCGGCTGGACTAACGTCATATTCCGCTTTTTTCACCTAAGCCTAAGTCTTTTTAATGTTTGCTCCTCCGGACATTTCCCACGGTCTGATTTCAACAAAATTTTGTACGTAGCTTCCTTGGGTACCATAAGGTGATATTTTAGTCTTTCTGCATGTGTGCGTCAGAAAAAAGAACTCTCTCTCTCTAATGGAATGAAACGGAAACTAAACGTGATAGATATGGGTATCTCCTGATTCGGGTGATGAGATGCATTCAAGTACTGTTGAAGTCCTTTGGTCAGGACTGATATGATTTTGAATCCTTTAGTGTGGAAAAAACGAAAAAGTGAGGAATTGATATCTAGGTAAGATGGGTATAATATGACTGGGGATGTAGCGGCGAATGCTTTAGAACTACTGTTGGCATTTTGAGTGTTTTGGTGTGAAAAAAGGACATTCTTGGCGGTGGAGTGATGTCTAGGCTAGATGGGTATCATATGACAAGGGGCCTTGATGTGAATGGACTAGACTACTGTCGATAGTGTTATGAGTCGTTGGGTGGGAAAATGAGGACATGCTTGGTTGGTATGGGTATCTGCTTAGTCGGAGCAGTATGGACAACATTAGGCAACTTGAAAGCAAATGGATTCAAATTAAAATGTACTTGCATGAGACGGGCCTAAAGTGCCGATGAATATAATCGCTCTTTTTGTGCCATTGCTTTATCCAATTGTCATTTGCCCTTAAGCTGTTCAGGTTGCTGTTGCAGCTTACGTATGGATGTTACTTTTTGACGGTCGCCGACACACTAGATAGAATACACTCGCTTTAAAATGACCAAATCGTCAGCGTACAATGATCCAAGAGCACGTGCTATTAATTTGATAAGGCAGGCCAACCCCTTGATTAAATATTGACATTGAAATTCCTTATCAAATCCACTATTTCTTTTTTAATTCGGAACGATCTACGTAAAATACATTGAGTGTGCTCTGCAAATATCTAATCTATGTATGTACATGTTTGCATTGTCTCAATTTGTTTAGATAAAAACAAGAGATCATAGATGCTTGTATCTTTTTCTCTAGTTTCAAAACACCTAGTCTTCATTCCGCTGTGCTAATTACCAGCATAAATTTCACCGAGTACAACAACCATCTAATTTATTTTTGATTAATTCAAACATTAAAAAAAAAGAAGGAAAAAAGAACAGCTGCCCAACGTACAATTGCCAGAGCGCTCAATTAAACTTGTTGACTGAATGTCAACACTTCCACTGAATCAGCTCATTCAGTTGAAATATCAGAACAGACACAAGTGTTTAGATAGTTCACACTCAATTGTGGTTGTTGTTGTATTGTTTTTTGTTATATGTTGTTCCACTAATATGTGTACTGAGCAGTGAGCACCACGGCATATGTACATTTACAGCAAGCACAAAATTAATGTACTTAAATTTTTCAATTGTCTTTACAAAAGTGTTTTTCAAGTTGACATCAACAAAGTCGGAGTCAAATGAAATATCAACAACAATAACACTGCGAACAAATCCGGGGGGAGCACAAAAATGAAGACGAAAATTACACTATGCGTGACATCTAATTATTGTGATGTGCTTTGCGTGTTCGAGCAGCTGTTATGTGTGTTATCTTTAATTGAAAATTGAATTTGGCGGAAAGATACATGGTGTTTGGTTGATAGATGAGCGTTTTAGAGATATGAGATTTATCAGAGCCGAACACGATGATTTTTTTTTATGTAAAAGAAAAATATATATATATTTCAGATAATAATGCTTTCAAATTGCCGACTAAGGGGCTCCATTGTTTAGCGTGATCGTACGTTAGTGTCACCATATAGTACACTGCGGAGCTTCAACTCGAACATGGTACAAGTGAACCGGTTTTCTTCAGGTTTATGTGAAGTGTAAGGCTTGATTTGTTTTTGAGACTAAGCCTCTGTCTCAAAAACAAATGAAGCCCTATTGAATGAATGTGAGATGCTTTCTTGAAGCCACAGCAGGAAAGTGGAGGTTATGGTGGATGGGATGGCTGGTTTTCTCTTCATCCAATTTTGTGCAAATGGTAATCTGCTAACTTTGGCTTTAGTTTAGAAAGGCTTAATTGCGTTTAAATTCAACAGGCGACGCTAACATATTTGTTTTGGAGTAGTTGGTATATGGGTTAGTTATTGTAGGTAGCCTAAATCCCTGCGATGTTGTTTCATCTCGTACCCAGCACAGCTAGCTACATCCCTACCGCATTTTGTCATAGCCACCCTTTTCGCTGCAACTGCAGAGCTAGTCTTCCCTAAGGTCCCTTGAACAACTTATCGCATAATTAAAATTATATCTCCTAAATCTTCCATTTACAATTTCCCATGGTAACTAACCACCACGCAGCATTCAATTGGTGACAAGAGGACACATTTTCTCACCTCCTCCATGTGTTCCTTTTTATAAGTATGCGCATACATAAGCATGAACATAATTTCAGAACGTGACAAATGAACACTCCGAAAACACACAAAAGGGTAAAAGGTGTCATGTTCGCAGTTCGTCCTCCGCTTATTTTGAAAGCGGACTCTTCGCCAAGTGGTCACCATCTTTTACCATCATACGTCCTATCTATCTACACCTCTTCCCATCTTCTCTTTCACACACAATTATTAAAGCCTGAACATCCAATTAACCAAATGATGTGTGCGCAAGCACTTCTCATTCAGGTTAAAAAGGCGAGCGGGATTTGTTCCACATTGCTCGCTATTGTTTTTGTTCGGTTGTTGGTTGTTGCTGATGTTGTCGTTGTCGCATTCATCGTTATATATCGAGTTGAAAGGTGATAGGCCCCCAAACATGTTATCTTGTCGTACCCTTCTGCATGGTATGTATATCTATGTTGAGTTCAATGTGCACATTCCGTCGTGGCAAGGTGAACAACAGCGACGACAACGAAGGAGCTCTCTCTGTCTCTAAATTGTAAGAAATCATGCCAAGAGTCTGATAACCATCCCAAAGAAGCAACCTGGTAAACCTAAAGCATGGTGCGATCCCCGGCCACAGGTAGGCAGGTGATGGTGATGGCGTGAATTGTGTTCTGGTCACAACGTTATCTTGTCGTTGGCATCGGAAACGGAAAAATATTCATCGAACGATGTAGGTTTCCAGGTCTGTCTTAAATGAGTCTTTAAGGGAGTCTTTGAGGGTTGACAATAACAACAAACAAACATCTTGATTCTTCCGAAATTTCCCTCGTGAGTTTGTTGAAGTTCTACATGGCAGCATAATGTTTTGTTTAATCGAAGAATGTCTTCAAAATGTTTACCTAAACATATATCGGAAGCCAGAAAATCGCTGGCAAACAGCGACAGCTGGCGACAACGACAGATCATGAGAACTGGTATGTATTGTAATTTCACCATAAATTTTACCATAATTCTCATCAAAATGTCCGATTTCAAATAAAAGAAAAATTAATCAAAAAATTACACCCGTGCACATTGAAGGTTTAAAAAACCCGGTTTAAGATATTGACTTTTTTGTTTTTGACATCATAACGTCTTATACCCTAACTTTGCTTTCTAAATTCAAAAAGCTTTAAAAGCTACCTTCGCGAAAATTGTTTATAGTCCTCAAGGAGCTTTAAGCTTTCCGTCATATTTGCTTGTTAACTCGTAGTTAATAAACGAAATATTGAGGTCAGTTTTCATCATCTGTGGCTGGGGTTTTGAATAAAACTGGCCCAAGCAATGCGATAACGCCACAGCAACGCAGCTTGACAGTGTGTGTGCATCACCCGCGGACAGGGCTTTGGATAAATCTGGCCCAAATAACGTACAAAACGTACAGAAGTAGATCTGAGGAAGAATCACTTAAAATCACCAAGAAACAGGGGATTATCGTAAACAGCGGGTCTGCTCCATTCTATGCAGATGCGCTGAGGGAGTGGACGGAGCTCGCAGTCCTCGACAAGAGTGATCCTGGAGGCAGAATCACTTCGGAAAACTGGAAGGATAAGGTTGAGTGTTGCCTCGCCTCGAACCTCCTATAATGGCCAAGCATCTGGGACCCGTCCTTGAATGTAAGGGTGGGGGATGTTTTCAATGCCGCATTAAAATAATGCAATTTGCAAACAAACAGTCCATAGACCTTTTTAAGCGCTCCCACGGTAGCCGTTTCTACGCACCGAAGTGACGCGTTCATCAGCAACGGCCAAGGGCTGCCAAACCCCTTCAACGCCAGCAGGCGTTGTTACAACAACAAGAACAGATCTTTTTAATATTTATGTCCAGGCGATAGGAGTGTCGTGGTGCAGAGTTAGTTGTCGTACCGAAGGAGTATATTCCCGTCCGACTAAGGGCTCGCACGCAGTGGACATCATGCGTGTTATTAGGACATCCAATCAAAATCTTCCAACGAAAGATGGGCGAGTTGTCAAGTTAGAGGAGCCCAAGGAAAAAACCCACTGCGCGGTTATCGTGTGAAACACAGAATCTCTGGATACTCTGACTAAAACGAAGGGAGTGATAAATTTGAGCTCCAAAACTATTGTGCTCTCTACTATATACAAGAAAGACGAGAGGTATGATCGGAACTGCACTCCATCGTGTGCAGTGAAGTGCAAATAGATGAGTTTCAGACTAGCCACCTCGATGATACATCCAAACAGACTGATGAGGAGTATACTGTGTCCCTCTCATCGGATCTTGCTGCTGTGGGGGATATTACTGCCCCCCTCACTCTAGGTGAGACGTCTGAATCCGATTTAGAGGGTGACGTGACGTCACTGTGGTCGAGAAAGTAACAAATCAATCCCCATCATTTGAAGGCCGCGTCTGCTGCTCTTCTACTTCGGCACGTGATGCTGATAATTGTGTTCTAGTACAGGAACCATGTGTAGTAAACGATCTTATTCTAAGGTCACCAACCTATCATGTTTTCTATGTCAAGGATTAAGGAAAACCTCGCGCAACTATTATGGGAAAAAATAAAGAATTTTTATGTTTTTTTTTGCTGCTGCCTACAGTGACAAAGGACCCATTCTTTTCATTCCTACAAAGATCAAGATTGAAAAGAACGGCACAAGCGTCCCATTCGGAGGGCACGAGGCAATAAAAAACCTGAGAGGCTGAGTGCTATGATTAACGAATGCAGAGTGAATTGCAGAAATACCTTAAACCGAGAATGATGCAGATTGGCATACCTACAGGAAGCATCTTAGTTGGTTTCAGAAGGAAGTGGCGTGGCGTTGTTTCTGGAAGCTTCTCTGTGAAAGGATCCAAAATTCGAGCGAAGCGTCCAGGCTTTGTAATATACTATCCACGAACCCATCTAGTCCGAACTAGCTTAGGAGCCCTAATGGCTCGTGGACTTCGACAAGCAAGGACACAATCGTCAACTTGGTAGACACATATTTTCCACGTAGCTCGCCGGAAGCTGCTGTCGGACACATGCAATAAGGCCTGCACATACTGTCTCTCCTCGTCTAAGTATATTCTACCAATGTTCTCGAATCTATTTAAAGTGCTAATGAGGCTTATAGATACGCACTTACGGGGTAGCAATGCTGCGCCCTTTTTAGCAAATTGTTGTAGGGGCGAGTTAGGGTGTTTTGACGGCTTTGTGAAGGTTTGATAAATTTGGGGTGTTGTGTGCACTGTGAATTTATAAGCGCTTGGGCAAACTTTGACATAGTATGCTCAACACTCCTATCCACCACATTCATGGGACCCACATTGGGCGCTAAACTTTATTACTAAGCGTTGAGCACCCGCAGTTTTGGATTTATTTTAAAATCACAAGTGAAATAAATAGCGAAAATCATCAAATCCTTTCCATACTTCCTTGGTCCCTTGGGTGGTCCTCAACACAATTCCTTTGCAAACAAATCGAATGATATTATTCTCGCTTTTCAACACACCATCATCATCCCGTACCTAAACGGTTCAGGTCCTAGTACTATACACCTGCGGCTTTAAACACCTCCTCCAACTGCCGCGTGCGCTCAACATACAAATTACACGTGAAAACAAACCAGCGAAAATTGTAATATCAGATTCAAGTCACGAAACAGTCGAAAGCACGTTTTCGCTTTCCTTGCCACTTGGCGTCCTTTTGTTCATTATCCGATATGATATATGTCCATATTTCGTGTCAGCGACATTTACCTACTTTGGGCCCGGAATTGAATTGATGGCAACAAACAACTTTTGTGCTCAGGCAGTTTAGTTAATCAAAATACACCTCAATTTGCGTCACATCATTCAAATAGTCGGCAAACATGCATTCGAATGGATTTGATTTCGAGTATGTTGAATGTTGTTTGGGCAAATGTTGTTGCTCCATCCGTGGGGTGGTGAATGGGGCGCATATTTATGACCCAGCTTAGAGAGTGTCGTAAACTTTGCCAATTGCCACCTCGACCGCCATCATCAGTGTCGTCGTTGTCGACATCGTCGTTCTCGTCCTCGTCATCAATGACAACAAATCAGGGGCAATATCATCCATTCGTATGTAATATAATTGTAAGAATGTAGCTTATACGAATGTTGACTTTGAACCGACTTGACTTGGGGCTGGGTGGAGTAATATTCGCCATTAATCCCTACAGGGCTCGATGAACGATGTTGTTGCATAATGGAAGGCCATAAATGCCAAATTGGTTATGATTGATGTTCAGACAGTGCCTTGCCTTATACAACTTCCACACGTCCTTTGCTTTGGTACACATATGTGCTGAATTGGGCACAATGGTGGGGGGTGGGCAGAAGAGGGGTTTGTTATTGGCTTACAGATTGACTCCAACCTTATTATCAGCACATTTGGAGTCGAAATGTATGTTATTAAGTTATAACGTCACTCGTCCTTGTTAGAATAGAGTCGAGTGGCTCTCGGAATTAATTTACCGATTAGGAGAGTAATTTTGAGTCGTTTTATTTCCATTGTCGAAGTTTAGCCTTAGCCACCATAGACAACCCGGAATTCCTCTCCGGAAAAACTGATCAGACCTGGCCTTGAGGAATTCCGGATCGTGTATGACGAAATTGGCCTTTTCAGGCGGCCGGCCGCTTTTCGCATGCCAACTTGAAAAGTGCCATTTTGGAGGTTCACTTGCTTCTCAGACGTAACTCGTCTTCCCGCTCTGGCAGGGATTCAGAGTTTGTCGCGAGACACCTGTTTTTATTCTTATGAATACTTCGATTGGCCCCCGCTAGGTTTTTCCAGTCTGATCAGCTCTGTTTTTTTCTGAAAGGTTCCGTCACGAAAATTCCCCAGAACTTCCAAAAAGCTTTGAGCTTCCCGTGGGTTGTGAACAGGGACGAGCATAAAAATTGCTTATAAACGGATTTGAATATTTATGATACGGGAAATTATAATTGCCGAATAATAGAGATGAGATTCTTCCTTTTTATTGCTAAATAAGCATTTTGAACTTGTCGGATTCATGGGATTACTTAAGAACGGCAGGACTGGTACGCAGTTGCATGATTCAGTTTATATTACTATAAGTTTAGACCTGTTTTTTTCGACATCGCGCGAATGGAAAAGACACAACAAGCAAATAGAGAAGCCCTTTTTTGACCAAATTCCTTTTATCTAATTTCCACACAAACTCTCCCAATTTGATTCCAAGCGTCCGAACTCTTCTGTTAGTAAAATTTCAAATGCAAATGCAACTTAAAGAAACCACTTCTGGCACTTTGGCTCTCACGACATGTAACAGAACTACTTAATTGGTTCTTGCATGACTTATTTTTTCTTCTCTCTCTTTTTTTTCTAAAGCTTCTGACTACCTCCTGAATTTCTGAATCCTGTACTTTTATTGAATTCGTTTTTCCACTTCCAAATTCACTGTCGTCTTCAAGTAGACAGGTACAGAACTAACAATCTAACGAAAAAAGGACGAGCCCTGAAAACGTAAAATGGCAATAAAGGTCGACATACCCGAGAAATGTGTTGTATACGAGACTACGAGTATACTACACTCTCTAGAAAGTCAGTAAACCTGACTTTATCCCTTTTTTCGTTGAGTTTTTTGGCGTTGTTTCTGTTTGTGGGGCTTGTTCCAACATTACCGATACGACATCCTGAATGCATGCTGCAGGGAAACTTTTTCGAAAAGTACAACATGTACATGAAGTAAGTAAGAAAAAAGTTGCTGTTTTTCGGGAATCAGGATGGAGGCAGAGTTGAGATGATAAAGCAGGGATTTTGTATACAGGAATCGAGTGAGAGGCGAGTGTTGTCCAGGGTTTTGGATACATTGCCTCTAGGAATTTTAGTTTTCCGAATGCGTTTAATCGTAAACATATAAGAAATGGGAAATGAACACTTATACAACTTTTCGGCGTGCAGTGAGGTGATATGGCCAATATCAAGGATCGTTTCGACCTACTTTTATCGATTTTTATCAACGTCAACGTCAGACTACTCGCTCGTGTTTGGAACCCGACTCTGAGCATGTCGAATGAGCTACGAATCAGTACATATAGCTCGCTTGACATGCTCAGAGTTGGGTTCCAGCCACGGAAGAGTAATCTGACATTTGACGTGTGAATCGCTTATTTTTTTAAGAAACTAGTACATCATATTGCATATATTCTGATAATTTTACTTTCCTTTAATTGCTTATATCGAGAATTGGCAGATTAGTGAGCTTAAAAAACCTAAAATGAATTCAGTCATAGAAAAGTAGTACAGCAATTGGTACATCAACAAGTACAATTTGCTGTACTAGTGCAGTTATTCTGCTTATTTCTCCAATTTAAAACTCAAACAGTTTCTAGTGATAATCTCCTTATTTTTACACCATCGCAAAGCACGACGTCTCCCATCTGTACCGAAATATTTAAAATTCCTTTCTGAAGAATGGTGACTGTTTTGGTACTATTTGGTACATTTTTTGGCTAGAATACAGGTTTTATAAATACTGTGATATAGATTGGAAATCTTAAAATGATTTTAGGATTAAGAAGGGATTTCTCTGAACTTTAAAAAAAAAATCAGAAGGGTGCATAATTTAGTATGCACTTGTACAGCAATGAGCTAGTACAGCATTGTATGTTTGCAGTAAATACTCTCTTTTAGTGATCGGAAACACACGAAAGAAATGTGTATTTGTTTCGTAGCTAAGCATTCCTTTTCGTAATCTTTTTGTTAAATCTTCAAGCTGTACTAAAAATCTTTTTTCGCGGTATGTACATGTACCGAAATATCAATGAGCTCTAGTACAGTAAAAACCATCCTATTATTAGGATGTGTAGGAACATGTTTCTCATTCTGATCATTTTCCCCCAAAAATTGACGACTTTACCGCAACAAGATTTTAGTATGTAGAAAAAAAAAAATAGTACATCAAGGAGCTGGTACAGTTGTACATTATCTCCTTCTACTCGTCAATTGAAAAAAGTAACCAGAGTTTCTTCCAATTCGACAACCAACTCGTCTCGACCCGTCCAAACACATCGGCACTCAAATCCTTCACCCATCATTGCTGTACCAAAGCTATCGTGATAGACCTTACTCAGTAAACTCTTGGATTTTCTGCATTCTTCAATACATGAGTCCAATCGTAATGAAGTCGCAGTCTGTGCATACGCAGACGATTCGCTACGACTGTCTAAAAAAAAAGACATTTCAATTTTATCTGGTTACCATGAACAACATTTTTCAGGATAACAATGAATATACGTACGGGTATGTACACAAAGAATACGCCAAGAATTTAATTCCTCCAAGCTATTAACCCTCTCACAAATACTTCCCCTTTCCTCCTTTTTTGTATGCCTCACGTATTCACTCCATTAGATTTCGAAGGAAAAAATATTTGACGGCAACGGTCGCTGGTTAGTCGCTAGCCAGACATAAACACACAGAGGCAAACATCCCGGACGGACGAGATCGCTTGCCTAATCTAAAAAGGACTCTTCGATTGTTTTTTTTTTGTTTTCTTTCCATTCTCCGGGATGGAACTTTTTCATCCTGCGGGGATGTATCGAACAAAACTTTTTAAAATCCTGTGTGTATATAAGCTTAGATACTCTACTACACTTTTTCTTTCCGATTCGACCATGGAAGGATACGACTGAAATGGCCGGGATTGAAGTCCGTGCGGAGGGCGAAAAAACCAACTCGCGATGTTGTCCATACTGTGGAAAGACCGGAAAATTTCCGAAGCAATAGCAAACATTTTACAGAACATACACACAGGAAAAAAAAAATAGAAAAAAAAATCGAAAACAACATCCTCCAGGATGAAGACCAAACGATAAAGCTCTTGCAATCCTGAAAATGAAAAAAAAAAAATTGGATGACGATGCAATATATAGAAAGTTGGAAGAGCATTAATATACATAGACCGAATATACGGATATCGACCGTCCAGTTAAGGCTTTGTCTAGATAAGAAAATCGAAAGAAGGGACATTCGGTCCTGCTGCTGGCGGAACGAACGAACCAACGAACGAGTTATACACACAGTGGAAGCATTCAGGAAAAGATAAAAATGAATTTGTGTTATATGGATGTTATTTAGCCTCAAGGGAACGGCGGATGATCCCCCCCTGGTTGGTCTTCTTCCATTGCTCACTTTCTTGTAAAAATGGATCAACAACCAGGCGCGCATACCATCCTCATGATATCAAGAAAATACGTGTATGTTTATTTACAAAAAAAAATTTTTGTTCGTTGGAAGGGAAACATCGGGAGCAGCGCTCCGTTCAAATGGGAATGATATGAACAACATCATCATGAAAAGTCAGTGAAGCGGCAGAGCAAATAGCCTGATGGGATAATCGGAAACCAGAAGTAACATTTTTATTGAATCGATATGGCTATCATATCCTGCAAGGCAAGCAGAATGGGGAAAGGGGTGCACCAATGGAGGGTGAAATTTATATACGTCCTTATGCGTCTGAAGCATGGATATAAAATGGATTTCAAGTGTATGTTTTTCGATTTGAAACGGTATCTGAAGGACTCTTGCATTTTAAAATTCCTTAATGGATTCGTATGCTGCGAATCAAGACTTTTCATAGTAGCCGCAATCGCTGAACAAAAAAAAAATATATTTCTGACCAGAATGCCATCTCGGCTGGGTGGCTTTTTATACCCTGGCTAGATCAAAAATTTGGCATGGCCTTTGATCCTGTGTATTTTGGTCTTCGCAGAGTCACCCGAAAAATCATTACATAAATATGTATTAGGTAGAGGAAGTTGGAGAAGGAAAGGATAGTGCCCATCTTTTGGCAGACGGAAGAACCAATTCATATATTATTTTATACGTGTAGAGATTATGATCGAAATAAAAATAAAAAAATACACAAATTGTTCCTGTATTGGGAAAAATATTAAATTGTGTACTTATGTTACGTTACCCAAAATATATTCAGACTCCCGTCCAAAAGGCATATACCTATATGTACATGTCAAAATGCTCACCTACTAATCTCCGTTTTGGAACCTATCGTTCATCGATCATAGCATCAAGACCCACAAAACAGCATGAGGAGAACTAACTTATCTTGCCGGCTTAATTTCATCAGCAATTCTGCTCCTCGACGAGGATGTTGTTTTCCTCGATCCTGCGACTAATAACGGCTGTTATACGAGTATATTTTTAGGGTCGGCAAGCACGTTATAGGCCTTGTTTCAGCAGGATTTCCTACTGTTTCCCGGTTGGGTAACAAGTAGTTTATTCTTGCTGTCCAGAAAGGTGAATATTCCTCAGGTTTGTTGATTAGCCGATTTATTTGTCGTGCGACCTGACCACATACTCGAGAAATATTTATATCAGGAATTATGCAGTTTATCAAATTTTTCAATATTATTATCGGTTTAGCATTTGTTTACACTCCATCACAAAATCCACCAGGAAATTCAACGCACATTTCACCACAAATTTCACCCAAAATTCCACCACAAAATTCATCAATTCTTGAAATATACAACAGTATACTATAATCGATATGAAAATTGTATTTTTAAAAATAAATCGACCACGAGGTATATTAGGGGGCTGTCGCAACTATACAATGTAAAGTACAAGGGATTTTTGTTGCAACACTTGTGTTCAGGGACAGATCATGGGAACTTTAAATGAAATGAACGTCCGCCAGATCGCAAAGTTAATCGAAATACTTCTTTGCGTGACTGGCGGTGAAGCTTTAGTGGCTCATTTCACACTGAGGCGGCGCAATCCAATTATCTTCTTCTTTTCAGTCTTGCACAGAACTTTTGATTGTCATCGCTTCCAGTCGTTTCGGTCACGATTTCAGATTTTTCTGTTTCCGGATCCTAGTAGGTGTCTACGAACTGAGTTCACTCAACGTTTCCGCCGTATGCCAGGTTTTATGCCTGTCCCTACATTCTGGGTGTTCCCTAAAATGATGTTCGAATCATTGTAATCACACCGGGCGTTGTTGTTTTGCCCGTAGTATTGGACAATTTTTGTGCATACAGACTTTTGAGTTCACGATCTGATGCCTCACGTGCTATGAAACACTTTCTCCCGTAGAGGTAGGCAAAGGGTATGTCATAGAAACTCGTGGGACAGATCGGCGGACGATGTGTGCGCATCGTAAGGGAAGAATGAAGAGATATGGCCGAAAACTCAACGTGATAGCTGTTAATTGCCTTAATCACTCCAGGAGCCTGGGCGCGTCAACATCTCTTGCATAGCTGTGAATTTTTGACGTTTCGATAGCTTATTTTTCGTATGGTGCTGTTACTAGCATGCACCTTCTCTCCGAGCTGTCGTTCACTGACAAGCTCGGAACGTTGTGGGAGTTCTAGTAGTACCCGCATGTAGTTTTTATTAACGCGCCGAGGATTATACCTGTTTTTCTCTAGATATAGAATCGTAGAGGGGCGGCCGATAACTCACGGCTACCTAGCGCGGATAGCGCAACAATTCGATCGATCCTAAAACCAAAACCGATTCGGGCAAACGGAAATCTTAATTTCAATTTCATCGTATCACATTCGCTCGAATTATTTATTGGGTTGTAAAAATCAATCGAATCTTTTTATTGTTTCGCCCAAGAAACCCAATTCTCCGATTGCCAATCCACCAGCTCCTGTTTGGCATTTTCTTCCCCAATTTCCCTCCTTTTTCAATGGAAAACCACTGAAATCCGCACAGTAAAATGGACGTAAATCGGCCTAGAGTCAAACTGAAACCTTCCCTTAAAATCGTCCAAGTATAAATAAGAAATAGGCAATAAAAACATTAAAGAAAGCCAAAATACCAAAAAGACCTGTTTATATATTCGGCAAGAGAGAAGAAGAGCCGTTTTGGGGGCTATATCCGACAAAAGGTAAATGCTCGGACGAACGGCAGTAAAATGCTGTCAGGAAATCCTTAAGGGAAAGAACAACATTGTGAGTTGCAAAGGTGGTTGTTTTGGTATACCCAATGTTCCCGGTCCATGCAAAAATCCTTGTCAACAAAACGGAAAACCAAGAAAATTTTCCGACAATGTCAAGATACAAATACACCCCAAACTTTAACGTCGACTTTTTTTTTTTCAATCCTCCCTCTCTCGTCAGAGTCCTTTTGTCGAAACTTTTATGTCATAGAGAGGGGGTGTGCGTAGAAAAAAAAAATAATTTCCCGTATGTCTGTCGATTTTTGCCGTACTCCACCGGAGGAAGAACGCGGAGGCAAATGGTAGTGGCAAGATTAAGGAATTGACGGCGATTGCCGTTGGGAATCCGATAAAGATGTGATAGATCGGAACAAGAACGTGTGCCAATAAGGAGACGATACTTTGATGGAATTAAGGGTGAATTGATTTCTGGATATCTTTTTGGATTCAACTGAAGTATCTAATCTCGTGTGCGTACTGGGAGTAAATTTTTAAAAGTTCCAAAAAGTTTGCCCATGTCAAAATCATGAACCCGGCTACCATCGCTTCTCCGGTGTGTTTATGCCTTTTGTCAGGGTTGTGAGTGGAATTGTAATTTCCATTGGGTAGTGTCATTTCGGGGAGGACACAGCAACGAACATATTGTGACATGGGTCACAAACGACTACAATAAATTCACGGAGCATTTGTTACGAAATTTCAAATGAACTGAAAATGAAATGGGCCATAAACTAAAGGATATAAGTTTTTATGGAATTTCGTTGGTCGATGGGAGGGCGAGAAAAAGCATGTGTTGTGTATGTTGTTACATTTGGGGATTTGTTAAATTGATACTATACGACAATGGAAAAGTCGATTGGATTATCTTCTATTGTTGGAGTAGTTGGTAGTTGTCATGGAAGATTTACAGTTTATTAAAATAAATTCTGAGATGAGTATAATGGAGAATTGTTGAAGTGCGGAGTGCCCATGGCCGTAGGGACCTCTGTCTTCTAAATCCTGAAAGTTCGAATGACTGTATAAAAATTATTGTGTGGACCTCTCATCCAAAAGGCTAATCGTTTCTGATTTATTTCGAAGCCATAAAATTGGAATATCCTTCCATAATTGTATTTTGTGAGATCTACTAACAAGATCCCACCTTGAGGTCCTTATACACAATTGCCCTAACCCCTTGTGGGGCATAGTGCGTCAACTGTTGCATGTGGCCCAGTTAACGTTTCGTTGGCATAAATTGGTTTCAGAGAATGCAGTTGCCAGCATGCACCTCCTGCACATCCATGGCCACGAACGTCGTCGTGGACGGGATTCGAACCCGAAACGCCGGTAGTCAAACATGAGACTGATGCCTCAACACACTGCGCTACCGGTCGCCCTTATGGCCGTTTAAGAAATTATTATAGTGGGACCTCCCTTCAAATCGTCTAATCGTTTGCAGTTCATTTCATAGCCACGAAATTCGATTGTATAATTTCTTCTTCAATTTTTTTTTCGTTTCTGTAACCTACGAGCACCCTACCTTGAGGTCCTTACGGCCGTAATACAAATGTGTTATGGTTGGACCTAATAAATTTTATGTTCAGCAATTTTCCTTTTTGCCGAAATCGTCGGTTTTATGAAGTGCGATATTTTTCTTCTGGAGTCTGTTCATTCCGAATATTTAAACGAGTCTAAGTGGTTCTTACTGTTCAAATGCTTCCTCAAGTCGTTTTTCGTGACTGTAGGCCGACCTTGCATAATTTGCTTAGAGTTTTTGTTTCGTTTGCAGCGTTCCCGTTCGTGCTTAATTGAAGGCGGTGTGACATTATTTGTGACTCGTCAAATCACGAGCAAAAGCTCGCCCATACAAAGTAGCCAGCAATCCAATAACACTACTAGGCAATCGGCAAGCACCTTAAAGGTCTGTTTTGCTAGACATCACTCTGCGTCACTCACAGGCGATGATCAAAAAGATACACACAAATAGTGCTTGGTGCTTGATCGCTAACTGCGAACAGTGTGCGACGATCGTGTGCCTAGCAAACCACACCTTAAGTGGCAGTGCACGCGTCCTTTTCAATCAGATAGGAAGAAATACATTGGGAGTATTCTGGCAATGCACGAGGGACGCCGATAGCTATCGGATACCCTTTTGTCTCGATAGGTATGAGGGCTGCCCCTGGTTCCTGTCCCAGTTGCATCATTTTCGATATCTAGCATTTCACTAGATCACAGTTGAGAATACGCCTGTGCACATGTGCTGCCGCGTCCGCAGGTAAGTTAACCCCCCCAATTTCGCCCGGCTTTAAAATTTTCCGCATTTTGGGGACTAATTTCCCCAATCTGGCAACCTCATGACCGTATAAATAATGATTTAAAATTCTCTTTATAGCAACCAAGTTCGATTGCATCACACATCCTTCGGTATTGGTTATTTCTGTGACCTACTCAAGTACCCCACTTGTCATCCCATTGTCGTATAAAAATTATTATGGTGGGACCTACTTTCACAATTTTAATTTTTTCACATTCAATTCATAGCCACTAAACTCAATCGCATCACTTATCCTTCGATATTGGTAGTTTCGTTGACCTACAAGTCCCACTTTGCGGTCCCCATGTCCCTATAAATGTTTTTCTGGTAAGACCTCCCTTCGCAAAACCATATTTCGAGGTTCCCATTCGCCTCATTTGTATTCAAAGTCTTTTGAAAATTATCCTCGTATACGGATTTATTCCTAAATAATACTATTCTAACATAGTCCAACCGCCCCAGATTCATTTCATAATCACAAAATTCGATTGCATCATACATTATCCTTCGCCTCACTGAATAATCAGGCAATTATTCCAATCACCCATACGCCGCCGCAAACAAATAGCTGAAATTCTCAAATATATATGACCTCCCTAAATAATTACACTAATATGAAAAGCAGCAATATGTCTAATTTTATTGTGACTTCTATAAACGAATTATCCGAATAGATTTCGCCCACAAGAGTCAGGCGAGCAAGCGGGTGATGGGTCTATTATATATCGTTCACTCTTGTGTTTTACGACAGGAGAGGCTTTTGTGGCTCTCCTACAAACGTTGCGGCACAGTACGGCATATTAGATATCATTAATTAACAACCCTCAATAATAGTAGTTCTCATGAAATCACATAATGATATTGCTCGACATTTTGTATTCACCACAACATGCGGACACATTCGATAAACGAGCCGTGTAGACCCAAAAACCATTACGCAATACTATAGTCCTTCTGGCACACATAATACGTAGTATGCTGGTTGTGACTTTTAATGGAATATTTTTATTACCCTTTCGGTTGACTGTCATTCACCCAGCAGTTTCTCTAAATATATATTTTTCGCCTCCTCCTTCACCTGCTTGCGACCACACAATTTTGTCTCTTCGATTGTATCTCGGCATTTATAACGATCTAACGATATAATTAAAGGAAACGTTTTGAAAAGCACCCGGACGGTAAATATTTATCTAGTCAGTGATTATGGTAGATTATGGGGAGGGAAGTCAAGCGCAAGAGCTACTACTATCATTAAATATCATTAGAGCCTATCTGTGTAATGGTTGAATGGAAATTGACATGCATGCCACAAGTCAATTTGGAAATTATACACTGATTGGTAGAATGAATTGTGACTATGATCATTATATTATTTAATTTTTATGAGTTTATTGGAAATTGATTGAAAATTACAAGGTGGCGGTTTTATGGAAGATGAAAGAAAAGAGTTTGGTGCTTTAGCGTGTCGTGACTAAATCATTTAAACAACTAATAGCAGAGAAAACTACGATAATAGGTAGGAAGAGATCTTCATGCATGGATTTATCATTATATTGCATGAGTTTCACCATAGACAGCACACTCTACTTATTCTCCTTAAAGCCGGCGCAGATAGATGCGGACGGTGCGTGCAGGAATAGCCTAGTCAATGGACACGGTCCTACGAACGGATCAGGAACGGATTTTTTTTATTTATCCTCCATATGCTTTCCCCTCCTGGAGAATATGTACCGTTAACTGTGAATTTTTGGATCTGAAAGTATTCATCCCTTTTTCATTAATGAAAAAAATACATATCCTACGAGGAAAACTTTAAGGGATGAATTCTTTGATAACTGAACAAGCTTTCATTTGATATAACTGAGTTGCGCGAAGAAAAAAACAGTTATCCAGATACCGCTTGGGTTTGTAGACAAGGGACACGACGCGGTCTGTTGTTACACAGGCCAATAATTCAATGTTTTGTGCTAGCAGTTACCACCTACTAGATCAATTTTTGATTACGAATAAAATGTATACGAGTGTAAAGCATGGACTGCGGAAAAGCCTCCTCTCTACTATATTAATAATTACTACTGTTAAAAAATACAGTCGCCTCTCGTTAATTCCAACCTCGATAATTCAAATTTTCCGATAATTCCAAGTTGTTGCCCTGTCCCTTCAATAAATCGAAAAATGTTCGTATATTTGTATGTGCTTGCATGCTCTTGATAAAACGAAGTCTTTTTAGCCATTGGGATGAAGATTAACATTCTAGAATTCGAAAAGTTAGTTCCGCACCACTCTATAATTCGAACTTTACCCAAAGTGATTCAACATCCACTATCTCAGTACCGTTAAAAGTTTGCTAGAGACAATTTCTACAATCTAGTATGTATTTCGTTGCCATTTGACCAAAATGAGTGGTGAACCAGGCCGAAGCTTCGCTTCGGCCCGGAGTCCGAAGCGTATATACCCTAGACTTGTACAGACCTAGAGGTGATACCAAAAGTACCAATTGGTAACGACCATATGCAGTAAAAGTGAGTTCCCTATATGACCAGTTTATAGAAGAGGTTGGCAATCATTCAGGAGGATCTTGACCATTATCAAAATCAATGAAGTAACCCATTTTACAAATATTTGTCGAATTTTTCAAGTCGCTAACTTCATTCTATCGAAAGATATCGCTTATTTGAAGTTTCACTTGTAGGGGAGGTAGGGGTTACTTGGGTCGGGTCTTGCTCATCATTGCCACCAACAAATAAGATCATGCTACAAACATTTAAACAAAATTGCAAATATCTAGCTTCACTCTATCGAAAGTTATCGCTTATTTGATGTTTCATTTGTAGGGGAAGTAGGGGTTTCGTTGGTCGGATTTTACGTATTTTCAATATTAGCCAACTGGATCCTATTACAAATATTTGCCCAAAATTTTAAGTCGCTAGCAGTGTTTTGTCGTAAGTTATCGCTTATTTTAAGTTTCATTTGTAGGGGAGGTAGGGGTTCCTTAGGTCGGATCTAACCCATCTTGAATACCAACTAACCCAATCTCACTTCAAACATTTGACCAAAACTTCAAGTCGCTGGCTTGATTCTGTCAAAAGTTATCGCTTATTTGAAGTTGCATTTGTAGTGGAGGTAGGGGTTGCTTGCGTCGGATCTTGCCCATTTTCAATACCAACCTAGTAGATCTCACTAACAACATTCTAACAAATTTTCAACTCGCTACTGTCATTCTATCGAAAGTTATCGTAATTAAAGGAATATTTAATTTTTTGAAATTTGTAGGGGAGGTAGGTGTTCCTTTGGTCTGATTATGCCTAACTGACTAGAACTCAAGCAGCTTCTCACCCCAGGGTTACATGCCAAAAATTAAGTGTCTACGTCAATTGGTTCAAGAGTTATAGACAAAAAACCCGAAAAGTAGGGTAGTACGGGGCTCTTTGTAAGAAAATTGCCGTTAGTTTTCAACTGACCGATTTTGTTTTTCCAGGAGAGTAAAAGATCATCCTCACGAGCAATATACCACAGCTAGAGCTTTTCATGTTTATTTAATCGGGAGTTATGGATCCATTTAAGTATTTTACATATGTAGGGGAGGTAGGCGTTCTCTTGGCCCGATCACGCCCATTTTCAATACCAACCAACTAGATCATACTTCCAATATTTGATCAAAATTTCAAGGCTCTAGCTTCATTCTATCGGAAGTTATCGTGCGAACGGACAGACAGACGGACAGACGGACAGACGGACAGACAGACAGACAGACATGGCTAAATCGAATCAGGAGGTGACCCTGATCATTCATATATATACATTGCCATACCTCCGGAGCCTCCTTTAAGGTGTTACATATTTCCGTCGTGACAAAAACAATATACCCTATACTAAAAGTCTAGGGTATAAAAGAAGTAAACTAGTCTCTCAGTGGCAGGTAAAAGAAAAGTTATTGCGGCTGTTGAAAGTGGCTGCAGAAAGAAAGATGTAGCCAAAGATTTTAAAATTCCGTCATCAACGCTATCGACGATCTTGAAACAAAAAAACAACATTTTGCAGAGCACTTTGCATGACAAGCGCAGGCGAACTCGAAAAGGTTTGTTTATTTTTTTTATTTAGTAGTAAACGTAGCGTATCTGTGAGTACCGACCCGAGCAAAACAAACAATAAATTCTTCGGCACCCTTCCGAAAGGTATATGCCGTGTTTGTTGTCATCGTATTCGCTTCGAGCGGGGCTGCCAGATATGTTTTAGGCCTTGGTTTGAAAGGTCCCTTATAGAACATCCAATTTTATTTTCCACTCTCCCGGATTACAGGCGAATTCCCTCTTCTGGAGGAAAGCTTGATTAAATAGTTGAGACAATGCCGAGAACAAAACGTACCAATGGAGGGGGTTTATTAAAAGAAAAGGCCTTAGCGTTTGCAACACAATTGGGCATTGACAATTTCCAGTGCTAGTGAAGGATGGCTCACAAACTTTAAAAATTGCCATGACATATCTTTTAAAAAAATATGCGAAGAAAGCGCAAGTGTCGATAACAGCATTTGCACAGTATGGAAAGACGAGCTACAGAGTCTTTTACAAAATTATTCTCCTCGTGATATTTTCAATACGGACGAGACCGGTTTATTTTTCAAATGTCTTCCCGATAGAACTTTAACATTTAAGGACGAGAAATGTCATGGAGGCAAGTACAGTAAAGATCGTTTGACGTTATCGCTTGCGACAAATATGGATGGGACCGAAAAATTGAAACCCCTAGTTGTAGGGAAGTTTGCAAAACCTAGATGTTTCAAGGGGATCAGATCATTTCCGACTTCTTATTTATCCAATAAAAAAGCATGGATGACCACCGGAATATTCAATGATTGGCCTTTGCACTTAGATTCAGACATGCGGAAACAAAAAAGGAATATTCTCCTCTTTATGGACAACTGTACAGTTCACAATAATCCGCCGAATTCGCAAAATATAAAATAAAACTTCACTTCTTCCCTCCTAATACTACTTCAAGGCTACAACCGTTAGATCAAGGAATCATCCAAAATTTAAAAACTCTATACAGGAAGGAAGTGGTTAGGATGAAATTGGAGAGCATCGAAAACCGTGTAGGTCTTAACATCAATGTATTGGCTGCAATGACAATGATCGACAAAGCTTGGAATAATGTTACTCCGACAACAATAACCAATTGCTTCCGAAAATGTGGATTTTCCAAAGACAAAATCCACAATCACCTACACTAGAGGAAGTGGACATGGAAGACATGTGGGGTCGTCTTTCACTTGGACCAAATGATGCCACGTTTGCCGAATTTGTACATTTTGATGATAACGTCGCTGTTTTTGGGTCGTTATCTGATGCTGAAATTTTGGCTGATTCAAGCGAAAATATCGAAATCGAAGAAGAGGACGAAGAAGAGCCCTTACCAATTGTCACATCAAAGGAAGCGAGGCAATCACTACACAATCTCCGTAATTTTATGTTACAAACAGAAGTGGAAGACAATGTATTTCCAGCACTGGTCACTTTAGAAAATGCGATCGACAAGGGACGTTTGTTTGCATTAAAACAAAAAAACATTCATGAGTTTTTTCAATAATATTTTATATTGAATGTAATATGAACTAAACATATGTATTTCATTTACTATTTCTGAAGAATTCCTTGTTCTGTTTTTATTTTATATGAATTTTGCTTTAATTTTGTATTTTTGTACTCCACTCTGCATTTGAAAAAATAAACTCGATAATTCGAACTTGGCCAAAACTCTTCTTGATTATTCAAACTTGCGATAAATCAAACTCTTGATAATCCGAAACATTTTTATTGTCCCTTGGGATTCGAATTATCAAGAGTCGACTGTATTAACTCTATTCTTGAATGAACTGAAAATTAATTTGATTTTTCATTTCTTTTCTTCCAGGTATGTACCAGTATTTTTTTTAAATACTAGGAAGCCGAAAAATTGAAAGTTGTAAGTTTTATTAAATTTATGGTGAGTTCGATCTGGTCATTCAATCGAATAGACTTCAATTGGGACTTGAAGTCGCCTGATATATCTGAAATCTACCATACAAATTTATTTGCCTGACCGATACAATGTTCAGCCTATTTTTTTATATTATATTATATTATATATAAATACATTGCGCATCAAAAAATGTGGCGCATCCAGTTTCTTCGTGCTGAAGCCAACAATTGTCGGGCGATTTGATACCTTGTGGTGAATACCAGTAATTTTTAGGAAATTTGAATATTAGGTCATCTTACCTTAACTGTTTAAGATAATTTTGAGCCGAAATAACGGTACCCGGGGTGCATCTGTGGTAAATTTTTGCTAGAAAAAGACTTTTAAGGCTTTATATCCGCATAAATCGGTCCCCACCTATTGATGTCGCTCTGGACCGGTATCGTTCTCGTTTTCTATTGAATGATTCTGTTATAGACGTTTTTTTTCGCTTTGATCGAAAGTAAAATTTTCAATCTTCGTATTTTGGCCGTTTCTAGTAAAATTTACCGGAAATTTACACTTCTAAATGTTTGCTTCTTTCCACTCCTCCTTTACTAGTATTAAAAACTGCACCCTTGCCATTTTTATTGGCTTCAGCACGAAGAAAAATGTGTGTGCCACTTTTTTTTGATGCGCATTGTATACACACAACAACCCATTCTGACTGCAAGCAAATCAAAAATCATTTACTTACGTCGCACTGCACATCTAAGTTTCTGCAAATATATAAAACAAGCCCAACATTCTAAAACAAAAGTAATCGTCATACGGAGGTTGCCTTTTATATTTCGGGATTGGACAACCCTAGTGTTGCAATCTGGCAACTGACAGCTCTATCGTAAAGTTTGACATTTTTGAGGTTATACGTACTCAGAACGTTTTGACATACGAGCACTATTTGTATTTTTTACAGTAACTTAAAAGATTAATCTCGGCCAAATAATGGAATTCAATCGTGAACATTTTCGTGCGATTATTTATACTCAGCAACAGTGCATGGATGAACTGAATTCAATTTTTGGCGATGAAGCTCCATCAAGGACCAGTGTTTATCGATGGTATGGTGAATTCAATCGAGGTCGTAGTTCATTCCAAGACGAATTTCGTGAAGGTAGTCCAAAATCAGTTGTAGTTCCGGAAACCATTGATGCTGTGCGCGAACTGATATTGCAAGATCGTCATGTGACCTATCGTGAGATTGAGACAACCTTAGGCATTAGTGGGACCAGCATACATCAATATTGCATGAACATTTGACTGTCAAAAAAATTTGTTCGCGTTGGATCCCACACAATTTGTCAATCGCTCAAAAAAAGGCTCGTGTCGATTGGTCGAAAGAAATGCTCAAAAAATACGATCGCGGTGCTTCGAAACACGTCTATGACATCGTGACAGGTGATGAATCGTGGATTTACGCGTATGAGCCCGAAAGTAAACAGCAGTCGACTGTATGGGTGTTTCAAGATGAGCCAAACCAAACAAAAGTTGTTCGCACACGAAGCACTTCCAAGCAAATGGTCGCCTGTTTTTTCGGAAAAACTGGACATGTCGCAACCGTACCACTAGAACAACGCAGAACAGTCAATTCTGAGTGGTACACAACCATTTGTTTGCCAGTTGTGTTCCAAGAAATCAGGAAAACCAACCGCCGAAGACGGATCACTCCGCTGTATAGTCCTGACTTGGCACCGAATGACTTCTTTTTATTCCCGTACGTAAAAAACAAACTGAGAGGTCAACGTTTTTCAACACCTGAAGAAGCGGTTGCTGCGTTCAGAATGCATGTTTTGGAGACACCTCAATCAGAGTGGCAAAAGTGCTTTGACAATTGGTTCAAACGCATGCAAAAGTGTATAGATCTTCATGGGGAATATTTTGAAAAACAATAAAGCGATTTTCAATGATTAATATTTGTTTTTGTTCTCTAATCCCGAAATATAAAAGGCAACCCTCGTATGTACAATATTCTCATCTCAAGCTCAACTTTAGATGGAACGAAACAAAAACCCATTGCTTCCACTACAGTGGGAGCAAATTCAAATTTCCACATTTATCTAACATCATAGAGGAACGATACACAATCGAATCGTATTATATCGTTCAAAAAAGAGCTAGTTGAGTATGGCATCCGTCGTTCAAAAAGAGTCAAAAAGTGCTAGTTTGAGAATGGCACCCGTCGTTGAAAAAGAGTCAAAAAGAGCTAATTTGAATATGGCACCCGTCGTACGAAATGATACGTTCTTATGGGAAATACTCATTCGATGTGGCTGGCTTGAACCAAAAGGCATTTGAGGGTAGCTGACTCCAAATTTGGGATAAAAAAAATTGGAGTTGGAGAAAGAAATTTCATGGATCCCACTTCTTAATTGAACTGGATGACTTCGAAAACGTTGATTTTGGCAAATTCCATCATTTCATTATTAGCACTGGCTGGTTCAGTGAATAAGATGTGTACAAATGGAGACTGAAGAATGAGGTTTGGAATGACCGTGCAGGCCTTAGGACACAAGAGTATCAGAAAAACACTCTCCTATGACCACCAGCGACGGGCACTGGCAGACCAGCTCAGCTGTCGGGAGTAGCGAGGTGGGTAACACACGGCAGTCAGCAACACCTCCATTGACGTTAAAAAAATATATCGCATGTCTGCCCGTAATTCAAAAATCAAACAAACTATAGTTGGGACGCTAAGCGACATAAATCGACGCCACCTTGCAAAATATGATAGAGAAATGCCGTTTGGTACGAATGTTGGTGGGGCCCAGACTTTCAATTTAAGAGATGGAGCCACCTTGGACCCCGCGGCAAAGCGGCTGTGCGGGCGAAAAACCGCGAAATTTGAGCCCTTTTTTTAATTTTCTCCTCGTAACTTCTAAACGGAACCTCGTATCGAAAAACTTAATAGGTTGTAAATTAAAGAGCGTCAAATTCCACATCCAATGCATTGCTCAAAGTTGAAATTTGGTTTAGTAGTATAATCAAAATCGATGGTCGAAAAACGTCACTTTTTGAGGCTTTGTAGAAAAATCACACTATATCGCTTTTCAAGCTCACATATCTCTGTAACGGATACTCAAAATGAAAAACCGTACAAGTAAAAGTTGAAGATATTTTGATTTCCGGTTTAACGTGCTCAATACTTTTCAAATCGGTTCATTTTTAGTGTAGTTGTGAGTGAAAATGCTGGAATGCTTTCTTATCGATTGCAGCTTTAATAGCTCTATTTCGGTAAGTATAGTAGCTGAAGTTTTGTTTTAGTCTCAATTTACAGATAATTAAATCTTGTTCAAAAAGTCTTTGCTTGATAGCTTAGGCCATAGTTACGCTTTTTAGGGTTTTGTAGAAAAAATAAAACCCTTATGAAATCAGTCAGATGTCAGCCTGTTCAAAGAATATCTCGAAGAGCTGAAGCTACAGGTATGGAATTTGGTAGAAATATGAAGGATTACTACAATTTGTGTTATAAGGCTTTTCATTAGTGGCCAAATTGCAAGGAGAGACAGTTATTCGCCGCTTAAAGCACATATGTATATGAAAATTTCCAGGATGACGGCATATATGTAATTAGGATAGCGACGTTAAATATCCAGGATGTTGATATCCTTAGGAAAAAGTTTAATAATAGTATATTTCGATAATTTGATTTGCTACTCTCTGCATATCCCGTAAGTGACTTTAAGAGAGAAGTAATAATGCCAATCCGTTAGCAACGGGTGCGGGTATCTTGTTATAGATACAATTTGCATGTACATAGTCATAATTAATCAACTAGTCAAGACTAAAAAACAATAAAAATTATTTTTGTCCGCTATTGCCACATTGTGCACCGTCGAGTCAGTAAGCGGATAGATTTGAAACTGATTTGTTTTGTGTTTCGTGACAATGTGTTACAGTTATCAGAAGTGATAGCGCGTATGATAGATGCTGATTGTTATTTGATGAGTTTGAGGTACACCTGAAAAGGGCATCCCTTCAAGCCATGAAATTCTGGCAGGCTGTGGAAACTCAGCAACATATTCCATCTCCTGGAGATTGGGATGAAACTAGAAGTAAAACGTTGGCTCCCATTATGGATAACAGCGCCGGGTGCTGCAAGGTCATGTGCCACTCTTCATAATCTGGAAAAAATGTGAATATCTTTCGAACTAATGGTCGTATGGAAGTGCGGTTAGTTTCATTCTACTCAAAATGATCAAATACATTAAGAGCTAAGTTAAAAGTCGCATAAAAGCTTTTTATTTTTAACTTATTTAATACGTAAGCTTATTTACTTAATCACAAAATCTGGAAAAATGTGAATATCTTTTGATTTAATAATCGTATGGAATTGCGGTTGGTTTCATTCGACTCAGAATCACTAAATACATTAGGAATTAATCTAAAATGGGCAGAAAAGCTTTTTATTTTTACCTTATTTAATAAAGCAGCTTATCAAACCAATATCTTTTTTTATTTAAATGAGAATATCTTTTGAACTAATGATCGTATGGAATAGCGGTTGATTTCATTCGACTGAGAATGACCAAATACATTAGGAATCAACCTAAAAACGGAATAAAAGCCTTTTATTTTCAACTTTTTTAATAAAATAAATATTCAACAAAAAAATAAAATCTGGAAAAATGTGAATAAGTTTTGAACTATCCGTTGTATGGAATTGCCTTTAGCTTTATTCGACTCAAAATGATCAGATACATTAGGAAACAGCCTAAAATTGGCATAAAAGTTTTTTATTTTCAACTTATTTAATAAAAAAGCTTCCTTAACATATCCAAAAATGTGGAAAAATGTGAATATCTTTTGAACTAATGGTCGTATGGAACCACGGCTAATTTTATTTTACTCAGATTAATTAAATACATTAAGAACCAATCTAAAACCGGCATAAAAACCTTTTATTTTCAACTTAACGAAAAAGCTCACTTAACTAATAAAACAATCTGGAAAAATGTAAATATCTTTTGAACTAATGGTCGCAAGGAATTGCGGTTGGTTTCATTCGACTCAAAATGACCAAATACATTAAAAACTATCCTCAAACTGGCACAAAAGCTTTTTGTTTTCAACGTATTTAATAAAAAGACTTATTTAATTAATAACAAAATCTGGAAAAAAGTGAATATCTTTTGAACTAATAGTCGTATGGAATAGCGATTGATTTCATTTGACTCAGAATGACCAAATACGTTAGAAACCAACCTAAAATGTCATATAAGTTGCTTGAACTTTGAAATTATGGACGAAATTTAATCATTTAATTAACTAATTATTTAATTAATTAAATTAGTCTGACAAAAAACTTAGCAAAACTTTTATAAACAAGGTTAAAGTATCTACGAATTAAGGCTAAACCAAAACTTTTAGCTGTTATATTTATCGAGATACAGCTATTAAGGCTCAAATCGCTAAAAAACCATTTTTGCATTTTCGCTCACAACTAAACTAAAAACAAACCGATTTGAAAAGCATTGAGCACGTTAAACCGGAAATCAAAATATCTTCAACTTTTACTTGTACGGTTTTTCATTTCGAGTATCCATTACAGAGATATGTGAGCTTGAAAAGCGATATGTGTGATTTTTCTCCAAAGCCTCAAAAAGTGACATTTTTCGACTATCGATTTAGATTATACTACTAAATCAAATTTCAACTTTGAGCAATGCATTGGATATAGAATTTGACGCTCTTTAATTTACAACCTATTAAGTTTTTTGATCCGAGGCACCGTTTACAAATTATTAGGACAATATTAAAAAAAGGGCTCGAATTTCGCGGTTTTTCGCCCGCACAGTCGCTCTGCCGCGGGGTCCAAGGTGGCTCCATCTCTTAAAATGAATGTATAAGGACCACGAACAATCATACCAAATGGCATTTCTCTATCATATTTTGCAAGGTGAAATCGCTTAGCGTCCCAACTACTAGAAGCCGCGGAAAAAATGAGGAACTAAAATTGATGCCTAATCACCAAACTCCCAAAGACTCCGAAATAAATCAAGTTTGCGAGCAGCACCAGGGTACGACGGCCATAAATATATAAGAAAATCAGGACAGATCCCCTTTTTCTTCAGGTCATTTGAGCCTGTTGATGGTAAACGGCTCTATAGGGACCCCAGATGTATGATGAAGAGTCCTCTGAGGTGCCACAACGAACCCAATTGCGATTCATGTGTCCTGTAGTTAATGCAGCAGCCTTTGTACCTAACCTAAACCCCAGATTCGTGTTTCCACCTCGGCCGCTTGTAGGAGCCACCATTCTTGGGCTAATTATCGAATTTAGATTTCTCTCTCCATCTTCCCATACCTTTAAATACTAAATACATACAATTTCACTATCTCAATAATGTTTTATAAGGTCATTAGCTAATTTCCAATTACCCTAATCATTGATCGTTTATTTCAAATTCACTTATTCTGCATTACCCTCCCTTCACCCCCTTGCTTGTCCGAATCTATTTTGAAAATTAATGAAAGGTTCCCATTAACAACGAAACAACCATATTTCAAACATTCATTCTATCGTGTTCGGCGAAACGAACAACAAATAAACAATTTTCCGCTGTTTTTCTTGTCTTAATAAACTTTTGTAAATTATCGGAGCCCATAATATAATTTGCTGTAATGTTGGGGCCGCAAAGTACGACTGTACATGACTCGCAGCCATTCCACCGCAAGCGTTTGAATCTATGAACCATGAATCATGACTCTCTGACGGTACGATTTAAATTAACCGATTTTTCTGAAATATACACTCCAATTAATTTTAATGCTAAACAACTTTTCGGTTAATTTTATGGTTGGCTTGGCTGTTTGAAAAAATTACCACGTTTCGTATTTATTCGTATTATTAGTATTTGTTTTTTTTTTTTTTTTTAATTTCTAATGAGTGTTTATGGCGTTTGTACATTTCAAACGCGAAAATTGAATCGAATTTGTTGAAAAGGGAAATATGAATACGTGCCCCGGAGATGAAAAGTTTAAGTGGCTGTAATAACAATTTCAAACAATTGATCGATGTTTTTTCTTTAATTATGTATAAATTTATATTTATTCTTTTAAGTTGGTTAACTACTTGCTCTTATTATAACCATTTCGTTGGTAATTCGTTAACTTTTTGCTTATTTACTTTGCTTATTTACTAGTCATTAAGTTAAACATTGTTGCAGCAAAAAAATACAAATAGCGTCGAATCGTTAAAAAGTTTATTTAAGAAAATGACGATGATTGAGGAAAATTGAAATAAACAACAAACTAACAAGGAAAAAACAACTATACACATACCAACGAAAAAAAAATGTTAACACAAGGAAAAATGTAAAATGTTTTAAACATGAAACGAACACACTATGCGGAGGCGTGCGGGCCGGGCGCACTAAATGAAAGAGAGATGTGAAATGTTTGTGGTCATAAAAATTTGTTTAATGAGCTTTTCGTGTATTTTTTATTGATGGCGTTCCACATTTTATTATGGGTTTTATTTTTATTTATTTTTTTATGGATTTTTTCTTTAATGCGTTTTGCTGTTTCTTTTAATATTTAAATGTTTATGAGGTGTTTTAACGAATGGTGGCAATGTTATTCACTTTTTTATGACCGATATTTGAATGTGCGTTTTTTTTCTTTGTGGAGCGGTTTATGGAGGACGTTTTTTTTGCGGAATAATTTAATGTACGAGTAAATAATCAACTAAGGAATGAGACAGAGAAGAGGAATTCGGTTGGTTAATTCACTTTTGGTGTGAAGGTGATGTGCATTTTCAAATAGGTGCTTTATTTCGGGCATGGTGGTTGATTTAAAATTATACTTGGAAAAATCTTTTTCCTTTTATCGGAGACAAAATATGTTTCTCGTAAGTTTTGCGAATCAAAAAAATTTCGCAGCTCTAAATAAAAAAAAAGTTAATATTTAAAAAAAAACGCATTCTATAGAAAAACGGTTTAAAGAAAAAATTCACAGGCAGTGCCGAAGTTTTTTTTCGACAAAAAATTTAAAAAAAAAGTAAACAGAAACTTTCCCGTTATTGGGAAAAAAATTGGATCATGATTCGTCTGTTTCACAAAGACGATATTGATTGCGTTCAGCATTTCGAATATTGAATTTCTGAATTACACAATTATTATTTACTTCAGATTCATGTAAATCATGAATAACGGAAATTTAGCGAGACAATTGATAATTCTTTACAACTCGTCGTTTTCTGCTAAATATGCCGCTTTCATATTTATTTGATGATTGAACACGAAAGTGTTAAAATGACCATTAACATTCCATTAGCCTCATCAGTCCGATTCAGACGACACCCGTATTTCCTAGATTTCACTTCATGTCCAAAAATGTGTTCATGTCAACACCGTAGGGTTAAAAGCGCCTTCAGTAACACTCCAGTGCATTGACGATTCAGACAAAACTAAGTACGGGTTTTGTCTGAATCGTCAATGCACTGGAGTGTTACTGAAGGCGCTTTTAACCCTACGGTGTTGACATGAACACATTTTTGGATTTTAAAATTTAATTTTATGTCCAAGAATGTATTCACGTCCACACCATAGGGTTAAAAGTTCCTACAACAATAGCACTCTGCTGCATTGACCTCATCACCTCGTCTTAAACGACACCCGTATTTTCTATATTTCACTTCATGTTCAAGACTGTGTTTATCTCAACACCATTGGGTTAAAAGCACCTTCGACAACACTCCAGAGCGTTGGAATCACCACACCGATTTAGAAGACACCCGAGGCTCCTCGTTCCAACGTATAAATAGCCCCTTACGCACACGTTAAGTCGACGCATTTGCTGTGGAAGGAGTTGCTACAGAAGTCGCTTCATTTTAGTAGTTGAAAACATCGTTGGCGAAAAAACGCTATCGAAATCGACACCGTTGAGAAAAAAAAAACTTAAAAAAAATTAATCGAAAACCAACAGTTGACAAAATCGTTATCGATATAAATTGCTACCGAAAACGACACAGAAGGTAAAGAAAAACGAAACTGCTATAAAAACCGTTGTCATAAAACGGATGATATGAAAAAAGCAACCAAAAACAAATCAGTTTAAAAAAACGCAACCGAAAATGACACAGACGAAAAAAAAAGAATTTGAGAAAAAAAGGAACAAAAAAAAAATTGTTTAGCCAAACTCATTGCACAAAAAAAACGATTGTATCTGACCCACATAGGGTAGGAACATGCATTTGGTATGATATGGATTTTGTTTCTGCTAAGGTTTGGAGTATGGATGGTCGCCTAATCTCAATAGGCGCAATTTTTTTAACAGCCACGCAGAGCAGCTTAACACACAATTACACTAACAGTTTGATCTGAGTTGCTCTAGATAGAAGGTTAGTGAAGGATTTCTACTCTATTAAGTAGTTCCGCGTTTGAAAATGCACGCGGCGCAGGTGTCAGGCAGTTTACAGTTGGGAAGCACATAAAATTCATTTCCTGCCAATAAAATGTTCGTTTTGCGTAATTGTATGGAACAGTAAACATGCAAAATGATTCTACTGCACATGCGCGTCCAAATGATTTTGAACGCCGCAGCATTTAAGCTGCCCCCTCTTTGATACCTATCTACAATTCATTTCACATGATGTGAGCATCACTCTGTTTTATATAACGCGGGCCACGCAATGTCGAACTTGAAATATATACAAAGTATTTTCAATCATTCGAAGTAAATTTCAGAGCATTGATTAAGTAAAAGTGATTGTCAAGCGAATGGCTTAAGAAACTTCACTCAAATCACACATTGTGGCCGTGTTCGTGTTCCAAATTCGAGCGTATGCGGCCCGGCTTAATAAAAACTGATCCGCGGACGCGTGAACTGCCGCAGATAGGAGCTCCCTATGTATTTCTTCCTATTCGATTATTATTATTATTATATACTCTGGGGGATAGCCGAAGCAGACCACTAACGTTTGGGTCCCTTTTCGCCCCCTCCCGGTCATCAGTGACTTCCAGATGTCGACTGATAATTGTCGACCTCTTTCTTCATCACTGAGTCCCGTGTTATTGCTAGCATTTGTTTGAAGCTGAGTTCACTCATGGCTTCTACACTTATCGTGTGCTTGCCTGTGATCCTCAACGTCGTGCTAGCCAGTGCTGGACATTCGCACACAATGTGTGCTGCCGTCTCGGCCTCCTCCAGGCATAGCCTGCAAACGTCATCTTCCCTGATTTTCATCTTGGCCAGATGAGCCTTAAAATTATCATGCCCTGTGACCAAGGCAGTTATCCAGCTTAGGGTACTCCGTTTATAACTAAGTACCTTTCTCGCTTCCCTGCCTAAAGGGCTGGTCATTACATCCCGAGCTTGTTTGCAAGTGACTAGCTCCTGCCATCTTTGTTGATGCATGGAGTCCATCCACTTCCCAACCTTCGCTCCAATCATGCCGTTCCCCAGAGCAACTCTGGGTTCTGGGCCAATGAAAGTTGCCGCAGATCCCTGTTTTGCTAGGGCATCCGCCGCCTCATTTCCTGTTGTACCTATGTGTCCTTTTACCCACATCAGCGTAACATCATTTTCTGAGGCACACGTGTTGAGCTTCCGGACACACTCTAGTACCAGTTTAGAGTTTATGTTCGTCTGCTGCATGCGTCTGATCACCGATTGGTTGTCCAGTGCAATAAGGATTTTCTTCCCCCGCACCTGACCTTCAAGCAAGTGGTCCAACGCATGCAACAAGCCAAGCATCTCTGCCTGGTATACGGACACATACTCTCCTAGACTAAGCGCACATGCTAGGTTTAGCTCTTCAGAGTAAACCCCCGCCCCCGCTTTACCGTCCATTAAAGAGCCATCAGTAAAAATGCTGATATCATTGTACATACACTCATTATGTATGTTTCCACCTGCAACGTGAGTCTTGTGTAGTCTTTCAACTACCCTACGTCTACTCATGCCTTCTACCGGCATTAGAGTCTCCCTGACCTCATCATGAATAATGTCTAGAATGCTCTTATGACTGCTGCTAGTTCCAAAGCGATGCCACATGGCATCCCTTTCCATGCGTATTGCCGAAAGCGCCCCCGTTTTCTTTATAAATAAGTCCAACGGCAGCAGTCCCAGCAATGCCTCCATTGCTCGCGTTGGTGTGGTGTGCATTGCACCACATATGCTTACGCAAGCTATCCTTTGTACCCCATCTAGCTTCTGCTTTGTGGTATTCTGCATGGCTTTTGGCCACCATACCACTGATGCGTAGGCTAGAATAGGTCTTACCATCATTTTGTAAATCCAGTGTGTCGCTTTAGGTGAAATTCCCCACCTACGAGCACACACTCTCTTACATTGATGCAAAATCCTTTTCGCTTTTTGGATCTTTTCATCAACGTGAACATTCCAAGTTAGTTTCGCATCTAAGGTAACTCCTAGATGCTTCACTTCCTTGGACACCTTGATTTCCGAACCAAAAAGCCGTAAGGGAGTTATCTCTGTGTCTTTCCTCTTACGAGTAAAAATCATAGTGTTTGATTTACTAGCGTTTATGGTTAGCTCTTGCTCATTACACCATTCTTCGGTTACTTTGAGAGCTTGTCCCATGCAACCTAGAATTGTGTCCATGAACTTTCCACTGACCGTGAGTGCCAAGTCATCGGCGTATCCTACAGTGTGTACGCCCATCGAGTCCAGCTTCCAGAGAAGACTGTCCACGGTGATGTTCCACAGTAGAGGCGAAAGAACAACTCCTTGTGGGCATCCTCGGACTACCTTACCCCGTATTCTGTCACCTATTCGATTGAAAGTGACGCGGTGTCCAGCATCATTTGGACGCGCATGTGCACTGAGACTAAAGGAAATTTATCCGATGTATCTGTACTAAGAAGTTAAGTTTCCTCTTGAAATTTGAATTGACTTTTAAATGTTAAACTAAACCAAGACACACTCCCAGCAAAGACATGTCCCGTTTTCGTCTTCGCTACTCTGATCTGCTTTACTCTGCTCTGTACATAAAAAAAACGCACCTAATGTTTGAAAAATTAAATAATTATTTAAAATAAACTTAAATATTAAAATTAAATAAGCTTGTCAAATGCAACTGCGATAAAAGAAAGTAATTTAATTCAATCAGGAAAATGTGGAATCCAGTTGAATCACGAATTTTGAAAAGGAGTCCTCTCCCTTAATTTTTTATAGGAGATGAGCCATTTTCGAAATTCAAGACTCAATTAAAATCCAATTTAGTCGAAAGAGGCGAAAACAGAGTGGAACGAATGAACGTCCCTTGCACCCGCTGGATGTAGCGTAATCGAACGGGGCGGAAGTAAAGCTTTATGTGCTATCGAGGGTAGGACTTAGCCCCTATAATTCACCGAAGTAGAACGCTAACCAATATAGGTTAATGTTGCTATTGTAGTACTTGTTATTTCACTAACCTGTATAGGTTAAGATTCGCAAAGGAACGCGCCTACTGTAGAATAGTATATTTTCAAATAAAGCGCAACCGAAAACAGAACAGTTTCTTTAACTTTTTGACAAACGGGTCGTTTAACGTTCGTAAGTTTGCAAGGGAAAAAAGCGTAGCACAAGTAATGTTTTGAAAAGCGAGGCTGGTGTAGTGGAGGTGTGAATTAGATAACAAGCAAAATTTTAGTAGCATATAACGCTACGGTATTTGCTTCGCTTCAAGTTATGATTTTTATGTTAAAAATGAAATACGAGTGTTTTCTCAAAGTGTGTAAGTGAAATGAAAACGCCGAAGATTATTTTTTGACGTGCTTACCTCTTACACTTGAACTTTATTTCCTATGTGAAACTCAATTCTAATTTTTCACGCATAAGCGCATGTTTTTTTAAAATAGAAGTGAAGTGTACCATTGCTTAACAGTGAACAAGATCATTTAGCAATGATCCCCACCCATAAATCGTCAGCATAAAGCCAAAACACAAAAGTGCTTCAGCTATTTTGGTCAACCGATTTTACTCTTCATGAGCTACACAGTGGGAATTCAATTACGTTTTCTGACGAAAGTAGAAATACACACTTTTAGGTTTGGTCGAGCTACCTCCCCGATAGACTTAAGGTAGCTCTTGAAGAGTACGCGAAGCAGGATTGGTTTTGAGGAAACAAGGCGTCAAGACTCTTGATTTGACACCTCGTTTAACGAAAAGTAAGATGCGTGTAGCATATAAACTTACGAAAATCAATTTGCTCGTATGCCAGATCCACTTCTCCGAACTGCAATCTTTCTCCAGAAAGACCTATGGACCCAACTACTTAACTTGCTTACTTTGTAAAGTGCCTCTTTTTTTAAATGCCATTCCATTTAATCAGCCCCCTTCAATTAATATAAAAATACAGCAGAAGATTCGCTTCACCAACACCCTGCAACCACTACCAATTCACTATGACCGACACGTTAAAACCCATTCTCTAAAATATAATCCTGTTGATTTACCCACAAAATACCCCAAAAATAATCCTCAAGATCCCAACTAGATCTCTGACAAAATCCCACTGTCTTAAACGAATATTTCAATTATAGTCGTTTAATACCGCGATAAATTCTCTGCTTTTTTCTGCATTACGACAAAAACGTACGGCCTTAAATCCTCCGCCCCCTCCCTCCCTACTCGGCAAACTCAAAACAAAAACACACATACAAACACTCACTCTGATACACGGGGGTAAATAAACAGTCGTAAGTATCGAAAATCCTAAATAACGATAAAATTAATTCAATATGATCCACCATTAAATCCCACAATGTTCCAGAATTAAATCACACGCTTAAATCCCCAAATTAAAATTTAAGCCCACCCCTCCACTATATCTAGAGCGCTCAATATAGACGGTCGTCGTCGATGGTGATGAACTGCAGGGGGTGAGGGTGAGTATCTAGCTGATGGTATGTTATGGTGGAGCCATCGTCTTGATGATTTTATCGTAACAAGCAGTCACATATCTTGTGCACTTCAAGACAACAAGAGGCAACGAAATGTATGTGCTTGTGTGGGAAACAAGAAAATCGCCACTTAATCAGATTTAAGCTACCGGTCTTACTGCTTAAGTATGTCGCACACCATATTGTTTGTTAGCTTGTCGGTGAGCATTTCGAACAATTCTATAAACATCATTGTCGGGATTTAGACGCCTTATTTGAATGTTTCGATTGTCAGACGAAATCAGAAGGAGAACGGTCGGCAGACATACAAGTCGACTCAACGTATTGTGAGCCACACTATTTGTGTGCTTACAACAAGAGTCCAACAAACATTTACACGGGTGCGAGAGAATTTGTATTCTGTTATGTATTTCTTTGTCTGAAAATAATTCGTGGCTGTCATGGCGCGAGACAAATTTTTCCGTCCGGGAGACACTGAAGCCGATTAAATTCTAATCCCATTATAGACGAAATCAAACCAGACGCGACAACAAATCGTGTCGTTTTCAGATTAGAGCAAACACACACCGGCAATACTCGTATATCGTATTAGAAATTCGAAACACCATAAAGCTCTTCTCCAATCCGCTTTGGAGGTGTACTCGTATTATTGCTTCGGGTGTTATTCAGTCAATCACTTCCTGGTTTTGGAAAGTTTCTCTTTGATCATGTCATTGAATAAAAACCTTCACATTTTTAGCTTCTCTGAGTTTCGCAGATACAAGAAAACTGCTTAGCCTAACCCCTAGTGGGTTAGAGATTCGAACCCGCGAAAAATTGCTATGATGAGACATCAGACTCATGCTTCAACACGCTGAAACCTAAATTAATGCTAAATTCGTTAATATACATATATATCCTACAAAAACTATACAAACAAAAAAAATCATTCGCCTGATTATTTCACAAGCGGTTTTTCAACATTTTTAGCCGTTCTACACCAACCACATCCCCCTCCCTCCCAACTCTCAGCGTACTTTCCAATATGGCGCTACGAAAAAAAAAACAGGATGCCATATTAGCGTCATTCCACGAACTCCTCCAACCAAAAAAATGTTTAACAATTCCCATTACCCTGAAGTATACTCAACGGTTCTTGATTTTCGTCTTAGCAAAATTGATTTGTGCCTTCGTCTTGACAAGCCCTAAAAAAACAATAATCTTGCTATTTAGCGATTATATACTCGTACATACAGGGAAAAAACGAAACAGCTTCATTCAACATGCCACCATCATTTCAAATCCCATGACAGCTATGGCAGCCATTTTGGCATTTCTACCGTTACACAGGAACGAAGAATAAAGAAGAAGAAGAGACACGGCAACTTGAATAAAGACTGCGCGCTTATTTCAGCTGGCTGTTTGCAGGATGCTGGCAGGAAACATGAAAGCAATTCGCTTTTTATGTTTGCGTCGTCCCAACAATATCATCAACACAACCATCAGCAGCCTCGTTTCACCCTCGTCAGTTCTTCAGCACAGAATGATGTCAGGCAAGTCTCTAGCCTCTCTTATGGGGAGGGTGTGGGACGGAACCATAATGGTGTTTAGGGAGTAGAACATTTATCGCGCATCGTTAACGCTGTAAGTAAGCTCTCGCGATTAATATGGTCGCTAAGTGGCATGAAAGTGATGTTACAAAAGGATATGCCAGAACGTCGAGTCGAATGAGTGTGTACTGTACACAAGTTTCATCCTTGTTCGGATGAATGTCAACCGTGTGTACATAGACTTTTAATCCTATTTCGTCTGAATAACACTCAGCACTCGTTTTGCCCAGTTGTCTCTCTATCTCTCGGTGGGGTTTCTTCGCAATTCTGAACCATATGACGCCTTTTTCCGCCATCTTGAAGCTCACTTCAGGCATTTCACTGAAAACAGTTTTTGAAAGGATGTGAAGGTATGAGGAAAGCGAAGCGTTTCGAAGAAATGGATTGGAGGTTTATAATTCGCACAAGGACTAACTCGAATGATGGTAAAAATATTGGTTGCTGTTAACAGTTTGTTAAGTACCTGCCTCGTTGATGCAGAGTGTAGAGTTAAGGACATCATTTCTGAACGAGTGCAGTCAGTATAAGATGGGCACATATAATATAGAAGGGTTGAATAATTTATGAATTTCAGGATTGCATTCTAGGTAGCAGTATCATTGCTTTGCATACCAAAGGTCGGGAGTGTGACAATATTCATAAGCGATTAAACTATCGACTCATACACCCGTTCTCATTTGCTAAAGGTGTGAGTTTCAAGGCCGTGACTGAGCGGCTTGCGTTTATTATATATTCTTGTGTATTTTATGTGAAAGTAGATTTGTACAACTTGACGATCCCCTAAACCTTAAAATACACACGAATAATGCTCCGTTATGATAGTTATGATAATGATTTAATGTTGTTTTTTTTCACAGTTGCAAACGCAAGTCGGTCATTCGTGGTCTTGCAACTCGCATACCTTAAAAACACATCTACGCCATCCATAATTATACTATACATTGATCCCAAACGTTGAGTCTGACATCTGTCAGTCAGTGAATGATTTTTAAACTGTGATAGTTTGAAATCCTCTGCTTTTTTAAAGAAAAAGCACACTGGTTATCCTAGGATCATTTGCGCTACTAAATATACAGTCTATGCTAAAAACATAGCCACTTTAAAAGCCTAAAACTTAGTCACAAAAACACCAAAAATTCCTGTAAACTAGATATTCAAACCTTATCGCAATCAGTACTGGTACATGTCTTTACCTTTAGTTCGCACTCCCAATTGACACAAACCATACATAAAACTGATAAGATTATTGATAAGCTTCATACCTCCGTTTGTTATGTAAACGCGACTTATGCTGGCTCTCCATATGCGTACTGCCTTCGTGCATTTGAAACCCATTCATGCACTAACAGAGAAGAGAGAAATTGATTATCCTTTTTCTATGCCTAGTACCCCGTATCCCCATAGCAAAAACATATCCAGGTTGACAAAAAAAAATTTAGACTTTTCTCATTTTTCGCCCCTTTCTTATGGCAAAAAGACACCTTTTTTCCACCCTTACCGTTCCATCTTCTCTTAAAAAAATATTTCGCAAGTCATTTCATTACATAAACTTCTGCCGCAATGAAATGTCACAGCGACCAAGAAACACAGTCAACAATAAAACTCAGTTTTACTACGTTCATTGTTGAAACAATAAAATTTGTGAAAACCGACAAACGACTCTTAAAAGACCGGGATGAGAGACAACGACGACAATGAACATTTTGACGACCCCATAATATAGTTAACTAAAATTAGGCCATTAACATTTCGAGAGTCTGTTAGCTAACAAGTTATGTAGCCAGGGCTAGCTCGCTTAAATTGTTATACTCGTGGTACTCATTCGGCGAAATGTTTAGTTAGGTTATTGAATGACGGAAAATTATATCCAACGAGTCATATTGTTTTAGTGTCTATGTACTGTACGCACGCCCCCCAAAAAGTGCTCATTCTTTGCGAATAGAAATCATAAAAATAAAATAGCCATAAAATGGCTAAAACATTATCGTTATTGCGATAGCATTAGTCCTAATTACAATGGCCTGAAGATGTCTTAAGGCAGGCAAAGATTGGGGGTGATTTTCGTGTCAGACTATGTGCCCAATCAGCTTTTATATGAGTACCCGTTTGGGTTAAATAACTCGGTTGAGCGTGTTGCTGATCACGCACCTCCAAGGGCACGGTCATGATCTAGTAAATGAAATAATACTAACTCATCTCGGGGCCTTGACTCATTAAATAGACTGTTGCACCAGTTTTTTTTTTCGCCCCATAGGGCGATGAAAAACGATGTAGAAGAAAAAATAGTATGTAGCACGAAGATCCAGAGCAATGGAATTTTCATGCTTTCTTTGTCTTATAACATAAAATAATATTGAAAATTACAATTAGATACAAACTCAATCTTTTATCTGACCCCATCTGAAGATAATTACAGTTTGTCCAAAAAATCCATTAAGATTTTACATCGCCTCGAAGAAACATAACCACATTAAGATGTCATTGGACCATTGTAGTTAGGGTTATTGTTGTTCGTGGGCTATAAGTTGAAAGAATATGTTAAGAAAGAGGAAGGGGACCGTCTCTACTCCGCGCGCCTTTGGTCGCCGCCGAGCGAAGGCTATAAACAGCCTGTGCGACTAGAGGAAATGCTAATTTTATGGGGCTCGTAAAAAAGTAACGATCTTTGCGAAATATTTAGGAATTCTATGAATTTTTGCATGACCTAGTAGATTTATTTTATAATAGGAAGATTGGGGTGGGGTATAATCTTCTAGAGAGAAATTTGGTGAAAAGAAATTCGTGATTACTGTTTAGATGTTTATTGCATGAACAATTAGGTTGTCCGAACAAAAACCCCTTGTGGTGTGGCCCGAAAAGAAAAAGTTACAGCCTTTTCCGGCAAACACGCCCCACTCCCTCTTCATTGTCGAAATTCACTTTCTCGAGGAAATTTCGCACTGTACGGCGCGAAACTATAAAACACAAAAAGCCTATCCCTTTAAAGGAAGATCTATAACTGCCGGAAATTAGGTAATTCGGGGTCTAGGATACTAGCTTCTGATCCCACAAAAGAGACTGACTATTCCGCACTATTAATAGTAAATCTTACAAATACACATATGCAAGACACGAGTATGTACTCTTATCAGTACAGTTGTAGCCTATGTATGTCATCGCCACCCTTCATCTCCGATTGTTTCGGTGACTTTTCTTAATTTTTGTGATCAATCACTCCATTTTTTGCTGTAGACTAGTTGTTAGCTCACGATCCAACAATTCAAAATTAGAATCTTTCGAAACAACGAACGTTACCATAACATAATTTCCATCACCAAATTAAACATTCACACAGATCTCTCATAATACTTTCATCGCAGTTTACCTTTTATCCCTTTTCTCGCACTATGTGATTTTCAAAATCCATTGAGACAGATTTAAAAAGAGACACAGAACTCGATGGTTTAAACCGACCTCAGGGAGTTGACTCGAAACCAGGCAGCGTGAAGAAGATAAAACAGAGATGTTGCAATTACTTTAGCCTTTTATTTTATCTTTCCAAAGCGTAGCACTGCCATTTTGTCAAGGACCCAAGAATAGACGAGTCGCGCTCAGCAAAAGGGAGTAACACATTTTTAAAAGTCTCACCGCGACAAGATTACAATTTTCCTCAGAAAAGAGAGTGTTTCCTTTTAAATCACACCTCACTTTGAGAGTGTTCAGTAGTCCTCTTTCTATGTTCTCGTCCTTGCTTCTAGAGGATACCTTCACGTCAGGCGACGATGACGATTCCTTCGCATATATAATTAAAAAGAGCTTAAAAAGTGCTCTCTCATTTTGCATGCAAAAGGACTTCATTTCATCCTCAACTCAACTCAACCAAGTTTTTCGCTATGATGAAAGTACATAGATGAAAACTGAAATAAAATCCCAAGGAGTGAGTAAGAGGGACAAGAAGTGAGAGTGGCACATTCAAAGGATAATATTCAAGTAAGTTGGTCGGATGAGATGAGTTAAAAGAGGGACCACGACAACTGCCACCATCCTCTCCCTACTATTATCAAAATTCTACACTTCACAGCAAGGATTTGAAAACCCTCCTCTCATTTCATCACACCACAAATGCCTCTTCTTGCCATCAGCAATCGAATGAAGAATAAAACCGGGAGGGGAAAATGAAAGAAATTTTTTTACAATGTCGAAGATGACGTTGAGTGCTACACTTGCTGAATGCCTAACGATGATTAATTAGTCAGAGTGTCTTGTGGAATTAATTAAGTTGAAAAATACATCTTCAGTTGCTGGTGGTCCCTCGCGCACTTTTTGCCTGAAGTAAAATTATCAAGGGTGGATTTTCACAGGAGAGAGATTAAAAATTTGAGTAAGTGAAGTGTGTACTTCAGTCATCCTGGATTATCGTTGGATGAGTCGAACGGAGGATTTTGATTATGATGAGTGGTGTTTGCGCGGATGAGTAACAGGGAAGAATAGAAGAATAATACAGGCTAAACTGTCAAAAGCTTGTTAAAGCTTGTTCAATAACGCTAGATGGCGTATTGGATGAGTCGACGCCTGAATGTATGCAAAGTTTTTGTAACTGGTTGTTGAATTTGCTAAAAATTCAAAGATATCAACAAAAAAGGACAAAACCAATCACAAATTAATTTATTCGCCCAGCATCCATACAATTTTTCATGTTTGGAAAATCACAGGCTGGAATTGAAAATGTAAATCTCGTAGAATGGTGTTTCATTTTGCACGTTTTATCCGCACGACTGCACATGCAAATTGGATCTTAACTAACCTTCCACGATAAATTAAATCTTTCTTAATCTCTTATCCTTTTCATTCTAATTACACAAAAGTTTTTTTTTGTTCTTAACCCTATTCCTCGGCACCCTAAAAAAACTTACAAACTTTTTTAATTTGATTCTATCAACGTCTTCTCGACGTCGTTTTCGTCTTTTCATCCTTTCGTCCCCGGTCGTCGCGTTAGCTCGTCCCTTTCTAGTAACAATCTTAACCAAACTCTTATCACTAAGGATCTGTACTTTTGTCTTCTTCTCAACAGCTTGCTAGAGAGCTGTAGAACGAAGAATCTTGGCGTTTCTATATTTTTGTACAACTTCTTTTATTTTTTCCCTTCTATCTAGTCCAGGCTGCAGCTTCTCGCCACCAGGATAAGACATCCGAGGAGTTTTGCTACGAGTATTTGTGTGCAAAGAGCCGTAATAATGGTCTGTAGAAGAAAAAAAGTCCTTTTCGTTTGTATACAGATAAGAGTGCGGTGCAAGAAAAAGTTTTCCACTTCCACTTAACGTTTTTTTTTTGGGCTCCTTCTTCTGGCATCCGTCTTTTAGCAAAAGTAAAGAGATAGATAGGGAGTGAACGAAGTGAATGGGCCGAAGAAGAACATGCAAATTTTACGAAGAATAATTTTAATTGGATCTTCTTTCGTCGTACGAAAGTAGACTATTCCCTTCTGTTTCTTCTACCCGCTCTTTCTCGGTACCCGTCTTTCTACTTGACTTGCCATTACCATGGTAGATGCTCGGGTTTTCTAGCAGCCGAAAATCGTGAAATTTTCACGGAAAAGTACTTTTATTTTCCAGTGGATCATAGTCCGCATAGCCGTCTAAAGCACTCTTGGGTTAGGAAAGGACTCCACTGTACGACATATTTTACCGGCACTTTTCGAAAGTCCTAGACGTTGCTCCAACTTTTTCGAGCTATAACATTGCGCTGTTTATTCAACTAAGAAAAATACCAAAGTGTGGAACTGGCGGTAAAAGTTAAGGAAAATCTCTTTTGCTTGTTTTCTTTCTCAGAATTTTTCGGTGGCGTTGTCGAAAAGATAATATTGTATGTACCTACACAAAAATCCATTTAACAACGTTGCAAAGTACTTTTAATCGGAGACTACAATGTAAACTGAATTTTCTGAAACGAAAATATCTTAGAGGAGAAGTTATGACATCTCTTTTTGGGATAATGATGATAAGGAAAAAAATGTATTTAAGGAAGAATGTAGGAGGACGAAACGACGTGCCGTTTTTTAATTTTTTTTCCCCGAGAAAAAAGTGTGAATACTAGCTAATAGAAATTCCTCTTGTTGCAGCCTTGAAGTGGAGTTTTTGTATTCCGAAAAATAGATATTCTACTCATCGTCGTCCAATATATATATTTTTCGTCGTAATGATAATTTTCCTAAAAAGGCGAAGTAGAAGTGAAGCGCAAAGCTCCTTTCATGTTTAATATGCTAATGGAAATCTGCTAATGAGAGTTAAGTAAATTTGAAGTTAAATGGAAGCCAGGACATTCAAAGGAAATGAATGTTTAATAGAGGACTTTGTTTGGAATGTAAGGCAAAGATTTCATCCCATCCTACACTGTTTTCCGAACTTGGCAAAACGAAGATTGGGGCGTTTGCCTTATTGCACACCATGAGGCTAGTATTCAGGATAAAGTCGAACAGGGACTCACTTCTCTCATTGATTTCAGTGCTTCCCCACAATGGGAGTTGTGGCTGCTGCAGGTTCGGGCTCTGCGTCAGCAAACTCTCCTTGAGAACGATCCGCTCCAGAGGTGTTGTGTCGTGCGTTGGTTCGCACCCCATGGGCTAGAAGTCCTAGATGTCACACTACTGACGTACAACAATATTTTTGAGATTGAACATTGGAGAGTATCATCCGATCTAAGATCTTTTTCAGATCACAATTGGATACTCTTCAATGTTAATGTCTCCAGGAAAACTCCCAAGCCTTATAGAATCCCAAAAATGGTCGACTGAAAGGAGCTTAGACAGATCATTAGAGTGAAACTGTCTGGTATACTCAACCCCTCAAGCTCCGTGGAGGAGGAGATTGAGTCTTTCGAGGAAACCATGGAAGTAGCTTTCAAAGCTTCGTGCCTGGCGAAAAGAAATAAGAAAACTCTTCCCCCATAATGGAATGAAGAGTACAAGCTAAAATAGCTTAGACATAAACCTAGATATCGCATAATATAGAGAGATTATTATTTGCCAAACAGGAGTGTTAGAAAAGTTAAAGTTCAAACTGTGGTCAAATGTACCACAATGGTAGATTTATTTTTATACTCATATGAACGAGTAGCAGAGTTTGCTGAATTAGAAAACCTTCACCGTTTATTAAAAAAAATCTAATGTTATTCTCTTTTTCTTTGCAGGTATGTGAAAGACAATTCAACGAGTGTTTGGTAAGATTAAATGAGAGCTGATAGGTATTTTGTGGAGCACCCAGTTAAAACTTTACTGTCTTTTGAATTGCAACTTGTTTGTTAAAGTTTTACGGTCTGTAAAGACTACATTAGTGGTTGGATACAAAAACCCCAGTCATAAAATCCCCAAGCCAAATGACCAAAACGAAATCTCCAAAAACACTGTCACTAAAAAATCGACTTAGCACATTTTTCGAATAAATATTGTTTATTTCGTTTAGCAATGAACATTTTGCTTAGCAACGAGTGGATATTATTTCTATTGCATATCAACGGGTGCATATTTTTAATACTCAATGATAATTTGTCGGATAGGTGGCACTGCATACACAAAGAAGGAATTATGTTTACCATGCCAATTGTAATTCACGGATTATCATTCGGACGATGTTCGAATGATCATTCGCAAGACACACATGAAATCGAATTATCATTCGATTGGGAATGATCATTCGTGTGCGTCGTCTGTCTAAGGTATTACATTCAACCGAATAATAAAGTAAAATCTCACTCTATTTTGAGTTCATGGAAAATTTTGTGTATTGGTGATCTGGAATTTGTGGACTTTGTACTTGAGAATTTCGTATTTGGGGATTATGTATTTAGGGATTTTGAATTTGGGGATTTTGTACTTGGGGATTTTGTTTGGTTTCCCTGCCTCGGTGTGACCCAATCCATTAGGTGTACCATCTTCCGATTTATTAATACTAAGCTTCTAAACGCCTGGCATGCGTTGCGCTAATTATTGCCGCTTTTTATTATCCCAACCATTTCTCGTTTCAAACACTCTAATAGCTCGTCAATGGAACTAATCCCATAAAATTATTTTTAAACACCAGTAAAAACCAAATATTACACGTAGAATGACTTTTCACCCTCGAGCGCCTTATAAACATGATTTGCATCTCTCTCTCTCTGTCAAATTAAATGCCCATAAAATATTGCGGCATAATAAAATTCTTCAAGACAAAAAAAAAAACGGACGGAGGGACCGTTAATGGTCCCCGCTAAATACAGAACCACTATGAAGTGTTCTGTTGGCACACATCCAAAATGGGTAACATATTCATATGAGTAATATACGCTTCCCAAAATGGTTTTAAATAAAACGAGCCCCACGACAAACTGGGGCCCATGTGAAACATTCTCGCGCACACTAGTCAAAGAGCTGTTCAGGATCAAAGGAACATCCATTTCAGAGAGAGGATCCATGATAAAAAAAAAATGTATGGAACCTAATAACCAACTGCTACTGCAGAGCAGACGAGCAGCGATCCCGCTGGCATGTTGTAAAATCCAAAAATCCCGGACCTTTAACCCCGCATAGTGAGCGAAATGGGAGTGTGCACTATGGGATTCATAAAATCCATTTATATCGTCCATTTGCTTCTTCCGCAAGGAACACTCTCTTCACACGACACGACAATGGCTCTCGGTAATACACTTGACACGAGTGCCGCGTACGTTTTGGTTTGAGTCCCCGGGGAACATCATTTCTTGTGTCATAAAAAGATATTCATGGCGACGAAATGTTCGGTTAATAGCATATTTTATCACTTTCCAGAATACGCGCAGGAGCCCAGTACTGTTGTTGCAGCCATTTATTATTGCCAACGAGATATGGAAAGGATGCCGCCAAATGAGGCCATCCATGGTCGCCGCGTTGCATTTTGACTCTTGTCATCGCGAAGAAGTGTTAAAATTGTCGAGTTCCGTTTTGAGGACCGCAAAAAAATAAAATAAATTTAATAATGTCGGCGAATGTTTTATGATCATATGAATTGCAACGAGTTGTCGCCATGAATGGTGATGATTTTCGACGTCAGGATGTTGTGCTGAAGGTTGTAGTGAAATGTGATTTAAAGGCTCGCCTCGAACAAAAAGAAAGAAAAAATAAATATATTGTCACATTACTTTTAAGCCGGACCCAGGTGCGACCGTGTGGGCGTCTGATCCGCCCGTCAACCATTCCATCCTTATCGACTATTTTTTTTCTATTCCCCATTTTTGCCTCCCCTGTTTGTATTGTCTTCCCCAGGCCTATTAAATTTTCATAATACGTAAAGGACTGGGGCAACGAGCGGCGAAAACCCCGCCCACATCTCCCGAACTGAGCTACAGCAAGCATAGGCCGTTGCTTAGCTCGTTGAGGGGCCTTTTTCTTCGCCAGATGGCACGGCCCGACCTTCACGGTCATATGCTACCTTAGGCTCCGTTCCCACGGGCATCTTTGGATGCCCACCAAACCGTCCGTTACAAACCTGAGGCTATATCAAGTGCAGTGGTCAAACTGGGAATTGATAAGTCGATCATTGCGCTTATCAGTCAGTTAGAACGTAGACGCCTGTGCAGAGGTACTCCACAAGTCGGCTTCTTCTCCCCGCTTCTATGGATCATTGTGATCATGTCATTGTCATGATGTCATGCAATACGCCCTCTCTGGACTTCTCAACTGGACAGAAAGCTACGGAGTTAATGTGAGAAAATGACATACCGACTATCGTGACTCCTATGTTGGGCGGAACGAGGCTGTTGCTGGTAGAGAAGGCGATATTCTTAAGGTTAACACTAGATAGAAAGCTTGACTAGAAACTTAATTCAGCAAAGAATAAATAAAGCAACTATAGCGCTCTACTCCAGCAAGAAGGCCATTGAAAAAAATAGGGTTTACAGCCGAAGGTCGTATGCTGGCTATTTGTGACAGTAATACGACCAATAGTGCTGTATCGTGTGGGATATGGCGATCAGTTAGCTATATACGACTATGGAGGAATGTCGATCCGCCCTTCTGGGGTTGGGCGATCACGTTAACATCACTCTGTGCAGGATTCCGGAGCTTAGAGACTTTGAAGAAAACTTAAAAGCAGACGAGTTGGCTTGAAGGGGAACAGTTGGTGTAATTCTACTTTGGACCTATATACCAAAAATTCAGAACTACCGGACCTTTTGCAGGGTAAACACTCTCTGTTTATTGAAGTAATATTGCAAATGGGAAGCACTGGCTTTTTTTCTATGAAGCAGTAGTACGTGACTCGATTACACATATTATATTTTAATTCATCACTAATTTGCTACCGCAAAATTGCGAATAAAAACAGAACATTTTCCGATGAGGATACGTACTCATGATTTCTTTGTATTTTCATCTCTTTGCTTTGACATCGTACTCTCATCAGACATTAAAAGTACAGTGACTCCATCTACAAAGATACTCATAATTCCCGGAACTAATGCATGAAGAAATTGCACTGAGTACTTAGGTTATGCACTTTTTAAGGCAACCGTATAATAGCCGCTCATTGTACGAAGGTGGTAACCATTTCGCATTTCATGTAAACTGCTTATGGTGACTTGTTACAACCTTCCATACGTGACAAAAGTGGCAAGACAAGGACTTAACAAATCCACAGCCCACTCCACGGTACAATAATGCAGAGAAGTACATCATTTTGCTTGATAGTAGCCGCCATTCAAACCAACCCACCTCTACATCGAAACTCCTTCGTTACTCATGCCCGACTAACTCGCCGAGATGTGCTCTTCCTTTAAAAGGGCTGAAAATAGCAAGAGTAGAAATGGCGGTAACTTAAAAGTGCACTTTGCAAGTCATTTTCATAATTTTCTTTCTTTCATCTGTTTTTTATGATCACACTGTTTCAATTTTCCTCCCTACTGCAGAGGAGAAAGAGCACGGCTTGCTCAGCTCGTCCCGACGAGACGATAGCAGGCATACCAGTAGGTATGAGTACACTTGCGACAATGTTGGACATAACGCGGAGTCTACGACGGAAAATGTGTATATATGTACATAATGGCGAAACTTAAAAAGGCTGCATGAATTTTCCGTTTAAAACTTCCCGAGAGGATCCTGGCAAAGTGTATGTAAACGGAAACATTCCCAACTTTTCGCGGGCCACTGACTACAAATATATTCCACTTTGTTGCAGGATGACGACGACGGGTGGGGTCCTTTTCCATATAGTTGCGCTCCGGCAATTTTATGTTCTGCATGTACTAGGATGTAGGAAAAGCAATCGACTTACAGGCGAGGTTTTGTTTGAAAAAAAAAGTGCATGGAAAAACTACGCCAGCAAGCAAAGGCTTTCTGCATCCTCGCGAGGTTCATATGTTCATAGCTACCGGGAAATAATTTTTTTTTTTTTTTTGGCTTTTATTCAACAAGGTATACGGAATACGTGGAGAGTCTAGAACAGAAAAACTCATATTTGCAACATTCAATCCTTTTTTTCTTTGACTCGCTGGATTGTTTGCTCCCGGTTTTTCTGCAGAGTAGTAAATGGGCATGTATGAAGTGTATGCCGTTTATGTTTCTGTTGAGCGCTAGCTCATGCTTGCATATTTGTTCACTTTTCCTCCACCCTTAGAGGAGGACAAGAATAAGGCAACGTGTTGGTATACTTGGAGCGGTTCACAGCGTGGGTTATTCCAATTTAATTTTTTTTTCTGTGAACTTTTCAGGGATTTTCCGCTTTTCTTTGGCTTTTTATTCTCGACGATATGTAAACATACTTGAAAAATTTATGATTGTTAAACTTTTAAGTGTGCACTCTTAAACTCTAATTCATTGCACAATCCGTGTTGGATTGAAGAGCCTTTTTGCCCCATTGAGGGGTCGGGCGGGTTGAGTGGGGGATTGCTATATGCCCTGGGCTCGATTTGTTTCTGATGAGGGGATGATTTTTGTAGGTAAAGTGTTGCCAATTGCACTGTCTACTTTATAAAAGGTTTTCTGACAGTAAGTGAAAGGTGTTATCTATAAGCCAGTACATTTAGAATTTATTATTCTAACTAATCCAACCAAATACGAGTATAGTTTGCTTTATTTTCAATTGCTCAATAAAAATGTTGACTAGCACTGTAGCGAACGCCAACAAAGAAACGCTAGCTTAAGCGACAATATTTGGTTGTAAACGTTTCTTCTGGCGGAAAAGCTACGTAGTACTCGGCATCTTTCTGCACAATATACTATTTAACTTAACCCGTTATGGGGAATAGCGCGTCAACTGCTGCTAAGAGGCCCAGTTTTTTTTTAAAGCTTAGGGGATACCCTTTGATACGACGTTGACGTTTCGCTAAAATATAACTGGTTTCTGGATGATGCATTTTGCTGCCATGTTGCTGCCATACGCATCCTATCCACTTATTGTTAGTCGCATTCTGCGACAAGCCGGGAAAGGCTGTAGTGTTGTGTTCCTTCGTCTCCATGATAAGGGGAAGACAACGCAAACAACACAGTCGAAACTAGGGTATAAAAACGGTTGCTTAAAATAAACGCAACTGAAAACAATACAATTAAATAAACGGTTTTCGGTTTGTACAAAAAAACGCACCTACAGTTGAAAATAAATATAGGGATGTGAGAAAGTTTTTGTTTATATATTACGACATTGCGTACAACGATAAACTACAGCCCTATTCCAAGAGTGTGTGTATTCCTGTCTAGTAAAACTTAATAAAAGGATCGATCGAGGTATTCTCTCCAAGTATAATATAAGTACAGTTTTTAGTGTAACTTCAGGGCAGTGGCTAGGTGTTTGCGCTCGAAAAAAAATCCTGGTAAAGGTTTTATTGTTTTATTCGCTTCAGTTGAGTGAGGGGGTAAGCTTAGAATAGTCATAATGGGGAGGTGTGCGTTCCAAGTAGAGTATTACTATTCTATTAGAGACAGTCTCCAACGATTGGCTGCTAACGGTTTGATCTCCACATTGTCGATATCTTAACATACTGGACCCTTCTATACTTCTAGGTAGACGTTTATTGTGTCAATTGATCTTAATGGGTTTCTCAACACAACCGTACGCAGACGACTTCGTGATTGTGGTTTAGAAGAAGGAGGAAGTTTAAACAGCTTCTTACGTATATCCCACACTTACCGTTAACACGTTCGCTCTATCTCTCTCTCTCTCTGCACGTTCATAAGTCACGTGTGACTGACAAAAGGATGCATTTTTCTGTATGAGGACGTGTAAGAAAAGATGTCGGAAAATTGATAGCGAGTTAACATAGTGCAGCGATGTTAATTGCCTTGACCCCTCCAGGGGCATGCATTACTACGCCTTGTTTCGGTAGCATTTATTTTTTCTGAATATACAGCTGCTAGCATACACCTCTTATCCACGGCGTCTTTATGCTGACAAACTCGGACCGCTGCAGTTCTAGTAGTAACCACACGCAGTTTTTTTTTATTAACGCACGTAGGATTAATCCTCTCTAGACCGTAGATCGTAGCATCGTAAAGCGGTGACCGATACCACACGGCTATCGAACACATCAAATAGTGCAGCGATGGCGTAGCGAAAACAACGTACCTGATAACCCATTCAAGGCAGCGATCGTCATATCAGGGAAAAAAATCGTAGAAAGACTACTGGCCGAAAGCGCCAAATAGGGTTTACTGAGCATTATCCTCGGGGAGAAGTTACAAATGAGGGACATCTCCGAAAAAATTGGATGGTCTCCATGACGGCATCTAGTTCTCGAAGTACAATGTGATTGTTAGACCAATAATCACTCTTTACCTTCTGTGTACCTGTCCTCCCTTGGCAGCATGAGGAGGATATTTCAGGTATCTCGTTTTTACCGACTTGGAGGACCTAAGAGATATGAGCCCATACCTTGGCTTTATCGTCATCTCCGGATGCTTCAGCGACTAGGTATGTGTTGAGATGAGGAGTCCTAGAAGATATGTGTCTATGTTTGTTGTGGTAGCCACGGCTGTTATTTTAACCTAATCTTGACCAATAATATGGGGTTGTAATTTTGTATGGAAGAGTGCTACCACCACTGCGGGTAAAGCCTTATTAAGCAACATTCAGAGACTAGCATGTCTCACTGTAATAGGGGTCAAATAGGCTCCCCCAACAAGGTATTTGTCAGGATCACTGGACATGCCGTTGTTGAAGATAACGTGCTGGCCGATGAGTTAGCTAGAAATGTCTCTTTGATCGACAAGCGTACTTTCGGGTTATAAACCCGATCTTGAGCAGTTACGAAAAAGGAGTTATTTGCAGGTTCATTTCAGGGCACTGCACGGAGATATTTGCTTAAAATGGTTATTGTATTGGATGTGATAGTTGCCGCTGCTTCTAAGGTAATAACAGGACATCCCAGTGCAATAAAGTGCCCGTGGTTACGGAACCTACGGTTAGCATGTTGATTCCAAAGGTCGAGATAAGCTCAGTTGGAGGGAAGTGGCCGATGCTTTTGGTGATCGTTGCTCCTCTCCTTTCAAATTAAAAATGATATGTCTGGAGAATGACAGACATGACACACGGTAATAAAAATGGGGAATGCAGAAAATGGACCGAACTGAGGAAATAGAGTCGGTTTTCGGGACGTACCCTTCCATGAGGTCCCATGCGCGTACAACCATAATGGGGGACTTCCCTTTTATAAAACAATACTATCCTCAAAGGAGAAAGAAAAGATGGATGAATCCACGATGGATTTGCAATACACCCGATTTGTGGTTTGGGTGTGTTGTGAAAATACCTAAAACCTAACGGACCCTAACGATATAGATACGAGCAGATACCAATTCGCTCATATTGTGGCCTGTTTTCTGAAGCATTTCATTTAGATATTCAAACATCCCAAACAATAAGCATATCCTCGCTCTCCTCATGATAATCTAGTCTCAATCAGTGACATGTTTCCCGACACACCTAGTTCAATTAATTGATAGATAGCGTTCATGCTCGTATCATTATCTTTACTAAGCAGTCTAATTTCAGGTATCGAATTCCCTTCCAACATACCATTGTTGTAATGTTAGCATATCGGTAACATTTTCCAAACGAGTTTCATGAAAATCGACTTGGATTATCGTAGGTTGAAATTAGTCAGTTCCCTTGCCACTCGTTGCACTAATGCCGAGGTTTTGCATTTAAAAGACCAGCAATTATACCGAGAACTAAACAAGATACGCGCTTCTTGTGTACCGAGCAACCTACACCGAAGAGAGAATGGACCCACTCCGCCTCTATTCGGGATAGTAGGGTAGGCAGAGACGTTATAACCATGTGCAGAAGACCGAACGAGGCCGGAGAGATTTCCAGCTACCTTTAATCTTCATTTCGTGTCAAATTATATTGCACTAATATGAGCAGTTGCGGTTAATTAAAATTGAAATTAACTCGGAACAACTTTAGAAGTGCAAAGTGGCGACATACACAGACATACAACCTATACTGTATTGCCAGGTTCATATCATCTAGAGTGAAATTGAGTTCTCCTTCTCGTCCCTGGAGTACAGGCTTCCTGCTGTACTTACGTACCATCATCGTCTGTGCAACCAGAAATTCTACCCACTCTGAAGTGCTACTCTCCTGCTACCTTACTATGTCGTTTGAATTTCAGCCGAAAGATTGGCTCAACTCGACAGATTAGCGAGGCTCTTGCCTTTTCTCAATTATGTTTGCATCCATTACCTTTGCTCGGGTGTGCTGCAAGCGAAAATTAACAAGGCAGACACACTTATGCTAATGTCATATGTAAATAGCAATTAAATGCAAAATAGTACGTAGGTTCTCGTGAAGCGTGTTAAGTTTTGTAGAATTGGCGCTAATACACGCGAATTAAACATAAGAGCCTCGGCAACGGAATAACTGGCTCTGTACAGACCTGAAACCATGCCAGGCCATACCTCTCGGGACTACATGCTTCACTCGGCGAGTTCACTCCATTAACAAGTTAATGAGAGGTGCGCTAATCCAACTTTACATTCGCCTTTTGCCTGAAAAGGGTATGGCTGACTGGGTTGCGTTCCCGATACTCGTATACCCAAGATATCGCAATGACGGTAATTGGCAAGCGGCTTTTATTCATAAATGACTGCCGGCTGTGGAAACGACTAGGCTCCTTCGTGATTCCATACTATTTGCATGCAACTCTACCATTTAGACATTCAGAGTATCCGGCCAGGTTCTCGTAAAATATAATTTTTAAGTTGCCTTTGAAAGTCATAATCTGGACAAATTTATGATGTTAGGTCGAGGCAAATGTGTCGGCACTTTTCGTGATTCCCGATAGTTGTATGCAGATTGGATACACAATAAATGAACACTTAACATCATTTTCAATATTTAATTAGAGTGCCAGCATCAAGTAGCAATTACGTGGGGCATGTTACGATAATTATGTACATTAAATGTGACACAGGGTTTTATGGTAGAAAAATTGAAATTGGGACAAAGTATCCGAGATTCATTTTTATCGCCCATGTTCCATAACATTAGGTTCACAACTAGCGTCCAAATCAACTTGATCTAGCCGGATTAACTGCTGTTTGGCTTCCCCACCATTAAAATACGTGTCTATAAGATGGACGAAAGAGAAAGGCATAAAGGGTCCCAGAAGCCTACTCCTATGGTGGCTGACAGGGAGGTCCTCGGATAAAGAGGTGGACGATAATAAGCAGTTATCGTTCGATCAGATTATTCTAGATGACGCGGAACACTCATGGCGAAGTACTCTTTGAGTATTTTATTGGTACAAACCTGACACTAAGTAACGTACGTCGCGAACCGACCTTTGTCACCAACAACAGACAAGAGGTCCTTGACATCTCTTTTCTTTCTGAAGGTATTATGCGACAAGTGAGAAACTGGAGAGTGTCTTGGGAGCACTCCTTCTCTGAACATCGCGATATTGAGTTTAGCCTTGAGAGTCTTCCAGTGACAAAATCTGTCATCGTGAACAGACGTAGGACAAATTGGGGTAAGCACCGAAAGATCTTTGAACAAATTCTTCAATCGCTTTCTGATCACCTTAGATCAATTTAGAAATGCTACATCTTGTTCCTGTATACAAAAGATTTTTTCTCGGTTCCTTCTCACTTCCATTTTTAGTTCTCATCTCAGTATCTCATTTCTTTATTCCATACTTGAAGTAAGATCACATCACCACAAACTGTGCCCATTGAAAATGGCGAAATCAAACCAATGCTTCCAAAATTCCTGTCGTACTCTGAAGCATCGCGTATTATGTATTTTGGGGCAATTTCTTATTTCACGCCATCCCAGAAAAAGAAATAAAGAAAACCACGTCCTCTATAAATTAGTGACCACATGGGGTAAGACTTAAGACCACATGAGACTGAGCTCATAGCTACATGCTACAAGGAAATATTGTTGAATGCATTTGTATTACGGAGTATCTGTGTGTGTATCTATGAGTATAGACAACCTGCTAAACACAGATCAATCTTTAGGCACATGGGAAAGGCCTGGTCAACTATCGTCGTTTCTTATGTGAGTCAGGCAAACGTAAAAGAAAAATTATGATTGTCCGAAACACAACAGGAGTCCACCCCATCCCAACAGAGTTGTTTATTTAATTGTCAATTAGATACAACAAATTGTTTGATTAAGTACGTACATACATTTTACATAAAACCACGCGAATAGACTCGGTGTTGTTAGATGCGATGAATGAAGAGATTGTAATCTTTCTTTAAAAAAAAAAACCAGGAGGAATCTTTTGAAAAAGCTTTAATAAAATATCAAATTGAAGCTAGAGAAAGTGAAATTTAAACAATTTTTTTTAAGATGGATAGAGTTTAGAAACACGAGTAGATTTTAAAAGAAATGGGTGTGTTTACTCTCAAGAAAATGTGAATACACGGGCAGTGCCAGGCTATTGACACCAAGAGCCTGTTGAATCTGATCATAAATATCCTTCGAAATCCAACCCTGTTCGCATCTAAAACATGAGAAACGACCACGTTTCCATCTAAACCACATTCCTGTACTTATTCTGAATAATTTTTATTTCAATAGTAATCAAGCAGGCAGCAAGGTCTATTACGCTGCAAGGTATTGTGTAACGGACGGTTTGGTGGGCATCTGAAGATGTCCGTGGGGACGAAGCCTTAGGTAGCATATGACCGTGAAGGACGGGCCGTGCCATCTTACCTCAACGAGGTAAGCAGCGACCTATGCTTGCTGTAGCTTAATTCGGGAGACGTGGGCGGTGTTTTCGCCATTGATTGCCCCTGTGCTTTACGTATTAAGAAAAATGCATAGGTCTGGGGAAGACAATGCAAACATGGGAGGTAAAAATGGGGAATGATAAAATAAATAGGGCGATAAGGATGGATTGGTTAGCGGACGGCGCAGATTCAGTCCAGGCGTAATGGGACCCTCCGCCTCTGGTTTGGTACCACCGACAGATTCTTACTCATCAGGTGCTGCCATAGATCTGCCGGTGGGCGACCGGTAGCGCAGTGTGTTGAGGCATCAGTCTCATGTTTGACTACCGGCGGGCTCGAATCCCGTCCACGACGACGTTCGTGGCCATAGATGTGGAGGTGCATGCTGGCAACTGCATTCTCCGAAACCAGTTTATGCCGACGAAACGTCAACTGGGCCACTTGGAACAGTTGACGCTCTATGCCCCATCAGGGGCTAGGGCAATTGAGTATAGATTTGGCGGTGGAAGCAGCACTACCAGACCAGAATATGGTTCATTACAGTTGCCTATAATTCAGGGGCAATTTCAAGTATTGCCTACTGGCCATTTCATTGCCTACCGACTATCGTGAAGCAGTCGGCCTCTTTCCCCGTGCCTACCACGAATACCACGCACGGTAGGTAATCAGACATTGCTTATTTCATTACCGAAGCCTACTTACCCTTTGCCGTACATCTTTTCTCCTCCGCCCTACAATCATCAATCTACCCGTCTGTCATGAACAGGTTCGTCGTTACACGCTGGACAAGCATTTTGAACCGATGGGTCAATACGAGCCAAGAACGAATTTAGCCGCGAGCACTATACAGACCTGAGTTGGGCGACTGCAGATTTTGTTGGTAGGTGGTCGTGCTGAGAGTACTGGGTTCGGTTTTAAGTTCTTGATTGACTCCTGAACTTCTTCCCTATGTAGCGAGGCGATAGCAGTTCTGTAGGAAGTAGAAGTATTGTTAAATGGTTCTCTCTTGAAGCGTTGGACATCCCTTTCAATTCTAATTGGTTGGTTGGTGTTGGAAAATTGGGTCGAACTTTTGGGATTCGACCTGCCGGTATGAATTCTGCTGCTGCTTTCTCCACAAATCGTCTAAAATTCCTTTCAGCCAGGCGTAAATCAAATGGTGTTGGTAGGGCAGTTAAAGATGGGCTGGTGTCATTCCGGAAGCAGACCCAGTCAGCTTTGTTGTAGTTGGTGATGGTCTGATTCCCGAACGTTTGTTGGACGATCGAGTTTGATTAAGATCGGAAGGTGGGTCTGACGAAAGCGCCAGAACGGATTTCCATTGAGCTGCATTAATGAGGCAAACACTTGAAAGGAGATATCTGGAGAGCTAGAAAACGATCCCGTTAAGCGGGTGGAAGTATCTCCGTTTAGCGGGCAGATATGTAGAGTTGCTACGCTGTCGTAATGCGTCGGGAGTCATTGCTTAGGTTTCAATGCCACAAATCATAGTGAGCGTTGAAGTCACCTAGTACAAGACGATATTGACCAGTTAGGAAAGGACTAAGCAGGGGGCAGAGGGAGACAGGCGGAATATAGATGCCAATCTCAATATTCCTAGATTGAACTTCGATCGCCTTCACCTCGAAACCTTTCGGGCATTTCTTCTCATAAAATATTATTTTCACAAGAAGTAGACTGAGTAGTAGACTCAGTTCTACCTGAAACTAAGTGCGAATTGGGAGAAACCAACCTCGCTATCTCTTTTTAGGGTTTTGTAGTAAAACAAAACCCTTATTATCTCAATTGCCTTCAAAGTTCGATGTAGTTGTTTAAAAAAACTCTTGAGACACTGAGTCCCTGGACCAAGCCTCTTTTTGGTTTCACCAGTTTCCACACGCCTTAACCGTATATTCCACTTTACAAAGTTATATAATCATTTAACTTTCTTCAGTCCTTGGCTATTTATACTCGTAGCTAGAATCTTCAAAACATATAACTTGTTCTCAAGTTTGGCTCATTCATTCCATAATTAAACTAACTCTATTTCAATTAACCGTCATATTTCTTGATAAACTGTCTTCAAAGTTTCAGATTTTCATATCCAGCTATACCTTTAGCATTTCGCAATTTCCCTGATTCAGACCAACCATCCTTGGGAAGCTCCTAGCTAAACTCTGTTAAGATCGAGAATTTCTGCACCTTAATTAACCCCTGAAGTCTTCTCAACATCACACAAAATTTGGAGTTTTATTCAAAAGTCTTGGTCTAAAAGTTGCTGCAGACTTTACAATCATCCTTTGATATCTTCTATTCTATATTCTATTTTCTATACAATATCGGATAATCTCCTATTCTCACTGTCTTCTTCGCCACATAATATAATAATATTCCGCCAGTTATTGCAGGACGAACGGAAGGGGGGGCGGAAAGTTTCTTGGAAATTCATGAAAAACGATAATAAAACGTTTTCATAAAATTTGCAAGAAGCCCAGGACACAAACACTTGACTATATAACACCGCGAAACGAGAAAACTTTCCTTCAGCACTAGCTGGATGAAAAATGTATACGTACATATTTTCCAAGCCAAGTTGATTCTTCTTTTTTTTTGTGAGAAGGAAAGCAAAAAGCAGCTGCTACCAGAAGGATGTCTTGGCGTGAGTTGCTCGTCTTTGAGTTCATCTTTCACTTTGTTGAGAGAGTCATATCTTCATAAAATTTGGCGAAACAAATTTCTCTATTCGCAACTGAAATTTTCTGCAAAATGTAAGGAGTAAGACGAGATATCCCCCCGGGCCCTTAGCGAATGGACCCGAGAGATATCAGTGGAAAAGGGATGTTGAAGAAAACACTGCAACCATACCATCATCCTACAACATATACTACCCATCTTTCAATCTTCTATTACAGAAAAGAAAATTAATTTTTGAGATAAATTAAGACGAAGAAAATGTTCCAAAAGTGCTATAGTATGCATAGCAGGGTATGAAATGTGGTTGGTTACCACACTTATCCTTGCATCTTGAACGGATGTCGAGCATCGTCTTCGTTGTCCTGTCTCATCATTTCAGGAGTTACGAGAAAATTGTCAGAAAATTCCGGAACAGTACGAGAAGAAATGGTTGGAGGCGTGTAGATAGAGAGAGAGTAAGCAAAATGGGATAATGAAATTTCCCTGAAATGTAATCTTATTAATTTTCGTCGGTAAACATGCTGCTGCTTCTTCAGCAGTAGGGCAGATATGACGGGTGATGTTGTCCGGATGGAGGGTGGAAAAGAGCCGATTCGACAGTGACGGAATATGGTTTGATGTGAAAAGACGAAGACGATATAAAATTACGGAAGCCTATTGGTTTTAATATGTTTAAATTATGATTTGCTAAGTACATTCGCAATTTCAACTCTCCCCTCTATTTTGAAGGGATGAGATCGCACGCTCATTGTGCAGCACAAACCAACAGGCATTCGAATGGAAAATGGAATGAGACGTTTAGCGTGTTTGCTTAATGGAGCCTGTCGTGATGTTTTCCATCTAGGAAGTTGTAATTTTCAACTTGTTAAAATATACGAGAAGAAGATGGAATTTTGGGAAGAGATTTAAATAATAAACTTGAAAATGCCTTGTTTTGGGTTTTCCGGAGGGAAAACATGCTTTGAAGTGGGCTTGCTAAGATTGGCAGTATTTTTGAGGTGGTGGAAGCTGCAGATGTTAAAAGAGGTTTTGATTGGGTGTTTATGGGCGTCCAGAAATTACATTTTGGGAAGTAATGATGAAAGGTTTAAATTAGGTATGTGATTTAGAGTCTGTACTACACAGGGTGTCACACTTCGACCGGACAGCTCTTCACCACACCATTCCTCGTGCGATTCTAAGAAAAAATATATATATTAAGGTTTTTTTTATTTATATCCTTTTTGCTGTTACAGACATTTTAAGTTGAAAAAAAAATCGTCGACCTGAAATTAGTATAAACGCAATATCTCAAAAATTACGACTGGTAAAACATTGCAATATAAACTAAATGGCAGCTAATATTTTACTCGTAAATAAGAACTTTTACCCGTAAAAATAAAACAAATACCACTTATTTACGTGTTTCCAATTATGAAATCTTCAATAGTTGTTAACATTCAACTCAAGTTATAAATAATTCCTTGTATCGACCGCCTGGACGGTTTTTATTGTTTGGTTTTTGCCCTGTCCCATATATTAAAATAATGCACATGTCCGTTCATACTCCGATGTATGCTGTGCGTTTGTCCGTTTACCCGGACATTTCCCGTGGTCCGCTCTTAACTGAATTTGGTATGTATATAGCTTCCTTGAGTGACACTAAGCATGGCGCGGTGGCAGCAATTTCTGTTATCGACTGGCCTAAGGGTATATTTTGTTGTGTTTATTTCAGAGTTTCTCACCTAAGTGTCAATACTGTCAATACACTGCAATGTAAACGTTAATAGACTGCTAACATGCTCTGGAACATTCCTGTTTCGTGAATATTACGAAAATTATCGCGGCAGTTTCGCTTTAGGTAGTCCATTTTCGGTTTAGGTGGTAAGAACCTAGAACCCATGCGTAGGGGTTTGTAGGTTCTAAAGCGTAAATTTTTTTAGTTTTGTGAAAATCCTCTCTAATTGAATAGAGAGAGTTCTCCTAATTTTTACGAAACAGGAATGTTTAACTGTTAACATACTGTTAATGGACTGCTAATGTTAACATGTTAACATTGTATTAACGTATTCATACAAGGTTAACATGTTTTCAGTGCTCTGTTAATATACTGTTAATGCACTGTTATCATACTGTTAATACATTGTAAGTGCACTGCACTGTTTGTGTACTGTTAACATACATACTAACACCCAGCCGTTAACATCCAATCATCAACATCCAGCCATCATCACCTAGCTATCATTATTCAGCCATCATCATCGCAATGGTGGTACAGAATGCATATCACACAGTTACCTCTATAACAGCTTCAATCTCCCTTTCAAACACACTATACAACATCAATAACATTACCCGAATCATATGCTACCCTGCAGATATACTATATTTAATGTCTCTTTGTCGTACATGCTAACGAATCTCCCTTAGAACTATGTCGCTTTTTTATGAATCGTCTCCCGTTAAACATTTTCATGTTAAAATATAAATTTTTGAAAAAGGCTCCGTTAATGTGCTGCTAATGAACAAAGTTCGGACATTAATATAGTTTCAACAAAACATTAACATTAGTACAAATGAAATGCGTGCTAAGACTACCGCGCAACAAAAATGTGACACTTTTAGAAAAACAATTTATATGATAGCCAGATTGCCTAGGGTTAAAAACGCCTTCAAGAACACTCCTGTGCATTAGCTTTATCACTCCGACTCAGAAGACTCCCGTATTGCATAAATATCGCTTCATGTCTATGAATGTCCTTACGTCCTGACCAAAGGACTCGGAATAACTGTTCTCCATTGCGTTGGTCCCATCACCCACATTCAGAAAATACCCTAGGCTCGGCTTGAGGAGCGTGACGATCGTTACGTTACTCGTTACGTTGCGTTACGTTGCGTTACTCGTTACGTTGCGTTACTCGTTACGTTGCGTTACTCGTTACGTTGCGTTACTCGGTATCGGTACGTTACGCAAAATTTATTCAGACTCCTACTACAGATTAAACCATAAAAACCAAACATTATTCGTATTTCAAAAGTTTGGATATTTTTCCGGAGTTTTATTCAGACCCGTTCACCTGCAGGACTGACTGCAGGATGCATGGCCTTAATTGATTTAGCAAAAATTCATTTATTGTACTGTTCGCCTGCCATTTAATCTCTCCACTAACCATAAAATCATCGACCCTACAGAACAATCTTTTGGAACACAATTAGCCACATGATGTGGCTATAAATAAAAACATTTATATTGCAACCTATTAAAAGCAACCATTCACTTGCAACTTCATAAACAACCGCGCACCACACCACGTTTCACATTCACTTTTCCTCAAGAGAGTGGAGTCCATGTAATTCGTTTTGTTCATTGTTAAGTTGATTGCCTCATTTTCAAACTATATTATTGTATTACTATCGAATAATGGTGTAATAATGCCGGATAGGGTGTGTGTGCAATGTTGCCGTGCCATGCTTTATTGTCATGTTAGCTTCAGTCATGCATATTATGACTATATTTAGGACGGACAATAAAAGCAGGCTACTGTTTTCAGCAGTCCCCGTGTATGTTTATTACGAGTATTATACTCTCTGGAAGGCTCTTGTCTACATCCATTTTAATGTGTCAATAAAACGTACTAAAACCATAGCAAATTGTTTAAAATTAAATGCAACGTCCAAGACGGTATGGCTTTTTGGTTCTCTAAAGGCATAGTTTGATATATGGAACAATAAGACCATCAGAGTGATTTGACCGTCTGCTTCATCGGTGGCTTCCAAGCATGTCGGGAATGTAATTTGTGGGCATGCACGATCAAAACAGCCTCCATCTGCAAAGCAACAGCTTCCAACTTCCATCATTGCTCACTACCCCAGAGAATCCATCTAAAGATACTCGTACTCTGTACTAGTACTGTACACCAGTCTTTTCTGTGGAAGTTTTCGTTTTCATTTTCATTTAATGGCTGTTAACTTGTTTATTGCGGTCATTGATTTTTTATGGTTTTCATTCAGCTTGACTAGGTTTTATGGACACACATTCCTGGGAATGGATGGAATCGAGTTCTCAGCTCATGTTGTATTGAATTTTAAAGTGTTTCTTTCCGAGTTGCTGCGGGATACATAACATATCTACAAGTTCCTAGTATGTTTACGAGAAACGAAACCATCAGAGTAACATGATAATGGCATTGCAAAAGCCGTATAGAATAATAATAATTTTCTGCGACTGTAGGGAATCTTCATCGTGAATTAGATGTTGTGGTTGAATTCGAACTTAATTTTCTGGAAATGTTGCCCCATGACACGGTACAGATATGGCTTTTTGCAAGGGCTCTTGGCTAGATGGTTATTTCAAATACAATACATGCTGAATGTTTACAGGGCTGTTTGCAGGAGATGAGAATTTTAGTTCATTTAAGTGAACTATTTCAATGGACTTTAGTTCAGTGATAAGAACTAGTTGAGGGTTCTGGGTTCTGTGAATTAGCGCATGAGGAACTATCCCCCAAAACGAAAATGAATAATCGCTCCAAACATTTCGTATGAGTTTGGGGCCGATTATGCATGTCAAATTATTACCTCAAATTTAGGGCAATAGTTCTTCTAATTGTTGAGTGAAAAGTTCATAAAACTTGGGGCAATGACCTCACACTCTTACAACAAAAATTGCTTAAAATTTTGACATTAATCCTCTCCAGATTCTCCAGAGCGTCTGTGTCTTCACTTTACTACTTAAAGTGGAAATCCACTCCGGGATACAAAGATCGTACTACCTAAAGCGGCAGTGTCCTTTGGAATTTCTCAGAGTGAACTTCCGTGAATAAATACTGCCTAAAGCCGAAATTCTCTTTAAGTGGATGTCCGTGGAATTGGAAATCCCAGACAGAAATTTCGCTTCAGGCAGATCCAACATTTTTCGCCTTTCCAAAAAAAAAAAACGACAAAAAATGTTTTGGAGCGATATTTTTTTTTTTTTTTGGGTAAGTATTCGTTTGTTTTTGGGGCGAACATTTCATATGAAATATGGCTTTGCGGACTATCCCCCAATGGGGTGATTGTTCATTATGAATGATTCTCCAATTCCAAATGAAAAAAAAAACACCCTAAAAAAGATGAATTTTGTCCTAAAAAGAAAATGAAAAATGCCCCCAAATTTGGGGGATCATTCAAATGAGAAAGTCCCAAAAATAGTTTTTTCCATACTGAGGGCTGTCATCTCTTAAACAAAGAGCTAGCGGAGCAAAAAAAGAAATTATTCCGGATTATAATTATATTGTAGTAGATCCTCATAGCACACGCCCATACAAAAGACTATTGTGAATCAACAGTCTTTTGTGTTGGCTCCACTCGCTTCGGGTTTAAGATATCACAACCCTCAGTACCGCACAAACAAGAATTCCTGGCCAAAAATTTTCAAATTTTTCAACAATGTGAATTGACGTCATTCCCCTTTCAAAAGTGAACCGGATCTATGTTATTCCTGTTTAACGACAGCAATCTGAATGGGTTGTTAGACGATCATATCAGTTCCAGTTGTTATATCTGGACATCCAACAAAGCTGATGATGGCTTTGAGTTTTCTATACGTTCTTTATCTGTTCTTCATTTTTGTTAACTTCGGATTATTTTTTTTTGGACGTAAGTTCCATTTGTCATTTTTCTTCGCATTTAATTCATTCAAAAATATTTCAGTAACCGGCTTTTTTTGTCAAGTTGTTTCGCTGCGGTTTCTTAGCAGCCGTTTTTGGGCAATGGTAACTTTGGCAAGCGTTTTTTTTACATCGTTTTCTTTTTTCAATGGTTTTATTTGGCAGCCTGTGTTTTTCTTTGCGCTTTATTTTTTTTGCAACCATTTTTTTATATGTATCGTTGTCCATTGCATTTTTTAGCCGTTCCTTTCGACGAACCTTTTTTCTCTCGATAGCTGTTTTTGACAGTCTCTCAGTTTATTCATGACATACGCGCAATTTGGTCATTTCGTTTTTGACAGTCGTTCTTTGGCCAACCGTTTTTCATGGGAACCTTTTTTTCCGATCACGCTTTTTGTCAACGACTGTCATTTTTATGTCCTTCTCTAAGCCAATGGGAAGAGGTAACAAAAATGGGGAAGAATAAAAAAATGAAACCGGAATATAGAGGGCTACGCCCGCAATCCGAGGGTTTTGTAGCAAGCGCTTATTTTGGTATACAAATTAGGGATGGGTATCGATTAATCGAAATAATCGATTATTTTGTCGAATAATCGATTTTTATTTAATCGATTACATTAGGGTCGATTTAATCGATTAATCGATTATTTTATAACGATTATTGAACTTTTTTCTTCGCTGAGACTTCAGATTTCAAGAGCGATATATTTTTCTTTCATTGCGAAAAATCACTTACAACAGTCGTGTATAGTATTTATCTACTACTTTTCTCATTCTACTTTTACCTATCTACCACAATTTTTTTTTTTATTAATGGTGGTGGTCGTTTCAGAGAAAAATAGAAAAATAGAAGAAGAACACCCTCAAAAATCTCGTTATTATATTATTATTATAGGTTATAAAAGACCCGACTCAGCCCATATCCTGATGCTGAGTCATGTTGTTTTGTATTCCTAATGATCCTTTAATGCATGCCCATAGCATGCTCGCTATCCTGTTGTTTAAGAAGCACAACAAAAGTATTCAGAAGATATGGTCCAAAAGTCGTGCGGCTCCCCAGGACGCTTCAGGTGGCATCAATGAGGAATTCAGTTTCTATCTGAGGACACCACAGGAGAGGATTCAACAAAATCCGGTCTTATTCTGAAAACAGATGGCTGAAACGTTCCCAGCAGTTTCTAAAGTCGCCTTAACATATGTGCCAGCGGTAGCGACCTCAGTTCCTTCAGAAAGGCTTTTCTGGTCAAATTCTGAGGGAACAGAGAAGCCGGCTGACCGCCGACATGGCCAATACACTTATATTCCTTAAGAACGTTCATGATAAGTATTGGTATTAATAAATAAGCTCAATACTTCTCACAACTCAATAATTACTATTATTTCTGGGAACGTTTCAGGCAACTGCTTCCAGTAGGTGTAATTATTATTTCTCTGTTTGATGATCTTTCTTCTGTTTTCATGTGTATAAATAAGGACTATTTTTTACTTGGAGTTCGTTGTTTTCATTGTACTCAGTTTTTCATTTTTTCCCAACCTTTTTTGAAATTGTCTATTAATCGATTAATCGATTTTTCAAGTCACAAATAATCGGTGTATCGATTAATTCGTAAAAAAATATAATCGATTTCATTAATCGATTACTTGTTGGTCGATACCCATCTCTAATATAAATATCGGCTCCTTGCTCTTCTTGATATCACTCAGATGGATAGAAAAAACGTAATTAAAATGTCTTACCCACTTACATTTTACATGCTAATTCATATTACGTGATTGTAACGAAACTTAGAACATATTATTGCTTAAGGTGCTGGTTATCGTTGGCCATCAGTACTTTTGACCTCGAACGTGTTTAAGGCGTGCAAGGGTGTGCTAACTGTAACTATACAAATAAACTATTATTGACCTATTCTGAGAAGATATACAAATTCCACTATTTTCCATTTTATATGTTTTTCGAAACCCACTTCCTGTAAGTTTTCATAATTCTAAGTATAACGGTCTCAAAATGCAGGCAAGGGGGGGTCAAATTACGAACTAATATTTTCTCCTCCCCCACAGTTCCCCTTTCTATAAATTTCGAGAAAATGCGAAAAAAATGGAATGTACTCATCATTACCTTTCTCACGACACCTCAATTCGATAAAAAAATTTGACCTTAATTTCGCCTCTATGTGGACCCCCCTCCCCTTCCTTCCACCCGGTAAAGTTGGCCAATTAAGGCACAGCGCCCCCAACCAATCTTTACCCTTTAAAAAATGATTAATTAAATAACTGCAATTCGCACTACGAAAAACAACATGAAAGTATAGTAGTACTCACACCTATGAGGCCGGTAGGTGTATTTTTTGTGTGGATAGTGTCAAAATGCCGAACTTTAAATGAATGTACTATTATTAAATATTATGTGATTATAATGAAACTTAGAGATATTATTGTCTATGATGTTGGTTATCATCGGCCATCAATATTTTTGACCTCGGCTACGCGTAAGGGTTGCAGGGTTGTGCTAACTGAAACTATAGAAATGTACTATTATTAACCTTTTCTGATGAAATTTCAAAATTCTAGAAATCTAGGTTTTCTACACTAGTAAAATGGCGCTTTTCTGTAAATTTTCATATTTCTAAGTATAACGGTCTCGAAATGCAAGGGGGGGGGGGGGACAAACTCTGATGACATATTTTCCCCTCTCCCTCTTTTCCCGTTTCTTCAAATTTGAAAAAAATTTCAAAAATGGAATGTACTCGACGGTACCTTTCTTATGATACCCCACTTGCCTGTACCAAACGAAAAAAAAATTTCGACCTTCATTTCCCCTCTATGGGGACCTCCCCTTAAAGTTGACCTATTACGACGATTCGCTTTCTCCGGCGAATTATAGTAATTCTACACGTTCCTACAAAATTTCATGTATGTAGCTTCAGCCGTTCCTGAGATATTCCATGGACAGACGGACAGACAGACATTTGACCGATTTCATAAGGGTTTTGTTTTACTACAAAACCCTAAAAATGGGGCGATGAGGATGGAATGGTTGGCGGACGGTGGAGATACCCCGTGCTGGCATCGGGGTCCGGGTGTAATGGGACCATCGGCCTCTGGTTTCGTACCACCGACAGATCATTACTCATTGAGTGCTGCCTTCGATCTGCCGGTGGAAGCAGCACGACCAGACTAGAATATGGTTCATTACAAAATTTTCGAAAAGGTGAAGAAATTTCGGGAAAATACACTTTGGAAGAACTCTCCACTTTGGCTGAGAAAAGTTCGTTGGGTATCCTTAAATCTGTGGTCTCACTATCTTGAGAGATAACCATTACCAGTATCTGAACTGGATTTGGAAAGAAAACAAATGATTCATCGATTCAATGCGTTCCAATCTGTATCACCATAACCAAAATCTTGGGGCCATTCAATTGAACCTCTCACTTGAAAAATCCTGCCAACCAATTTCATATTTGAACAATTCTTTCCGTTAACCTTCACCATCTCCGCAATCATTCATTTACAACTGGTTGCTTGACTTTCTTAAAATCATTTTCATTCCATTCATGGACATCCATACACGGTGCATTGTTATCAGCACACAACCGAATGTCCTGTCCGATAAATCAGTCGCTTTGTCCATTATCTTGTCGTTTGCATGCCATGCAACTGCTAACTCCAATTATTGATGTCCATGCTGAGTATAAACTAGTGCGTCCACTTTAATGCAGGCATTTTTTTGTTGTCGTGTTGTCGCGTACACGCCAAGCAGTCGTCATTTTTGCATTTGTCCATAAGAATCCCGGAGTCCGAAGAGACTGCATTTTGCAGTCCCCTATAAATAAATACACAGTATGCACACGCCACTCTCTTCACTGGCAATTTACATTTTAATTAATTGTCAATTATTGCCTGATTACAACGTTAATTGAGTGAATTTATTGGCTTGGACATATCTGATTGAGTTTCATAATGGAACATGTTCTGAAGGCTGCAAACGAATATTTACGATTGATCGAGAGAAGCGAGCCTCACTTACTGACCTGCCATATTGTCGAGCAACCATTGCTCTGTGTCCTCATTACTTTCAATTTGAACAATTTTCGCTCTGGTGATTTTCATGAATGTGTTTTTTTAGTAGTAGTCTCTCTTTCATTAATTTGTAAAAAAAAAAGTGGCAACGTATGCGCACACTTGCTGGCAAAATGCTCCACATATTTTGCTGCAATTAAACAAATTTATACACAAAAAAAACCTCTAAAAGCGAAATTATTAAAGGACAGGTAGGTGTAGTTCCGAAGCAAAATAAATTGGAAAAAAAGTGCAAATAAAAATTTTCCAACCTTTACTCAGGCCCTAGAACAACTGCCATGACCACTGTCGTATTAATGAAAATTAAAAATTTACATAAATTAAAACAAAGTAAATTGCAAATAAATTAAATTTTTTTTTCCACTGCTGATTGGTTATTCTGTTCTTTCTCTGTACGAATAAAAATACTTTGTAAGAGCAGCTGTTAATTTACCAGACCACAAATACGAAACAAAAATAGTACTGAAAAATTTTCAGGTACTATACGAGTACTCCTGCAAAAATAAATTGCAATCAGGCTCTCTCTTTATTGTATATTATACATTGTCCATTTTTTTGTAATCATCTTTGCAATTTCATATTTTTAATTAACAGTTATATCATTTTTATATTTATGTAATTTTCATTGTTTCATGTGGTTCTTTTGCAGGGTTCTGATGGAGGGTCAGTGGTGTTTCCGTCAACACCAACACAAGTTACAAATACAACACCAAGTCCGGCAGCGCCACGAAAATCATCCGATTTTCCACAAACTGGTCTGCCTCTCAGCAACGGACCATTGGGGCTGGGAGGCAGCGCTAGTCCAGTGCCTGTACCTCCTGGTCCTGGTCCAGCACCGCCGGCACCATCACCAGCACCAGCAGCACTACCGCCACCAAGCCTGCCACCGCCTTATCCTACACCAATGCAGGTGAGTTTAAGAAATGTTTTTTTTTTGTCGTAATATTTTCCAAAAATGATACAGAAAGTAGCTATGTTCAGCGGTACTTCAGGCCCGTCCTATGAAAACATAACTTGGGATGCGCGTCCTTATAGCAAATGAGCCTTTGAAATAATTTTGATTGCCATTCATGTTTTTCGTGACCACTATGTCCCTTACGTCCTTTATGTTTTTGTATCCAAAGGATTGCTCTCATCACCCCGTTCGCGATAACATCCATATTTGCTAGGTTTGGTTTTCGTTTCACTTCATCTTCAAAAAGGTTCTTTTTTTCTGATCAGAGTACTTAAAATGTCTGCGTACTGTTGCGTGCATTGGCCCCTTCATTTCGATTAAGAAAATACCCATATTTGCCAGGTTTGTTTTCTTTTACACTTCACCACGCCCAAAGAGCTCGTATTTTCTTACTCAAAGGACTCCAAATTCCTTCAGAAGTACTCCAGTGCATTGGTCTCATCACTCCGATGCAGAAGATACCTATATTGGTTATGTATCATACCACGGTTAAAACGGTCTTTTTGTCCTGATCAAAGGAACTAAAAATACCTTCAATAGTACTCCATCGTCCATTGGCCTTATCGCCTCGGTTCAGGAGACACCCCAGCTACCAGGTTTGGTTTCTATTTCATTTCATAATCCGTATAGGTTTTTTTTTGTCGTAACGCACATGTTCAGCAGGATCAAAATATCACCGTGTGGTTCTTGCAATAACCCAAGGAAGCTACGTACCAAATTTGGTTGAAAATGGACCATAAGAAATGCGTGGAGGAGCGATATTTGAAAAGACTTACGCGATTAACTCTGATTTGAAACACAACAGAATATACCGTTAGTCCAGTCGATAATTAAAAATGAAGTCTCTGACCCACACACACACAAGGAGCCGATATACCAAATTTGTGTAGAACACGAGAAGTGACCGGACAAACGAACAAACGAACGTGTAGCAAGCTTCGGATGCCCGTCCATATATTGTATTTTTATATGGGACGGGTACTGTTAAGCCTCTGAGCCTTTGGTGACGACCTAAAACATCTGTCCAAATGGGACGCTCTTCACTATAGTTTATATGTTCGGTTATTCTTTCCAGACTCCGTCATCTTTAATCCCTTCCTGAAATTGTCTCGTACTTAGGTGCGTCAATTCTCTTAATGCAGTAATGGCAGAAACAACAAGACGCAAAATCCGCTCCCACAACTCCTGTACTAAGGTACAACAACAACACGTGCCGCGGCTAAGCTTATTAATTTTTTATGGCGCACATATTGGCAAAACTTGGGGTAACCGTTTGATACGATAGTGTAGCCTTGCTGAAAGTGTGGAATTCAAATAAGGATGAAGAGATGAGCTGAGTTTGGATACGGTTTGGATGTTGGCGATGCCGGACCTACATGGTAACTTTGGCTTTGGCTGCTACGTCTCCAGGCAGGTTATGTTGGTAGAGAGTTGTGTTGGTACAGAGACACCCTATCGAGTATCGTCCTCCTCCCTCAAAAGCTTTCCTCGAAGCAAATGAAATCCAAATACACTACATGTCCCCAAACATTGTAAAAGGAAGTCATCGTCATCCATCATTCTTTCCTGTTCCCCAAAGCGATCATATCAACAATTCCTTCCTTCCTTCCAATGTCCATCGTCCATTCTGTTCAACACACTCTTAATGGACGACATTCAACATTTTTACGGTTGAAATGCGTGTTAAATGCGACACGTCATACACTTAATTGCCAACGTCAACCAATAGCGGCTTTGAGCCGTAGAAGAGACCCTCCAATGACTTTGATCAATTTTTCTAGCACAAGAAGCAAACGTGCTTCGCGGTAACACATAAAAGCGTGAATTTGTTGCGGTTAATGGTCTGTAAATCTGAATAAATTCGCCATTATTATGCGACTGTGACTGTGAGCCAATGTACAAACATTCGTTGAATTCATTATTGTTCACAACATTGTTGCTTGGCATTAGGTTGACTACTACTGCTTTATGCCTGTCGGACGTAATATCCGTCATCTCGGATTAATTTGGTGGACGTGTGGTAAATGTGCGGTTTTGTGGCGAAATGTCTTTGGCAAAATAATTGGAAGAATGCTAAGCAGTTTGCTAATTGAAATGATCTAGCGTGGTGTGACGATTAAATTAGTCATTAGTGTGCACTGTGAAAATATTAAATGGAGGGAGCTCAGCGGGAGGTATGTGGGTGTCAGAGACGCAGTAGGGAATCTACGAGATTCGGGGGAAAGGAAGGATGGAAGGGTGGCATGGTTATCGAGGAAGTCGTTCGTTGCTGTGAGTCTTTGAAGTAGAAAGAAAAGATTTTATGGAAAAATAAAGAAATTGCTAAAATTCTCTAGAACTGAGTCGAATTTCAATTCTAGCCAAGATATATAATATTGGGGTATGTTAATTGCCTTGACCCCTCTAGAATTTCTATGCCTTTTTGACGTCCGAAAAATAGATATGCTAATCTACTTTTCGGACGTGTAGTTGCTAGCATGCACCTCCTATTCGCGCCGTCTTTATACTGACCAGCTCGGAGCGGAGTGGGAGTTCTATTAGTACTCACAAGCAATTTTTGTTCGCGCAAAAGATCGAACACTGTATTTTCTGGATCGTAGAGAAGTGATCAAACGAACACGGCCACCAAGCGCGTCAACGAATTCTGGTATGTACCAGGGAAATTTCAGAGTAGGGACTTCGGTGGGCTCATTTGATAATCTAAATTAAAAGTCATGATCCACTAATTTTACGGATGGGTTCAGACCTGATCCGGTGCGGTACATAACCTAGGTTCGAAAATTGATGTCGTCGGGCCTACCCCATGTTTGGCAATCAGCGGCCCCAATAACAATACCCAACTGTAAGACCATATTAAAATATGGTCAGAAAAATATCCATACACGATTTTTTTTTTGATGATATCCATTTATTCATATACACATACATATACCAGCATATATGTACTAACGTCGTCAGGAGGCTGGATCGGGTGTGTGTCGTTGGTGGACCGAGCCTGCAAATATATTAAAAAACAACCAATGAGCTTGAATTCTACTTCTACTACTCGTTATTTAACAGTTCTCGCATTTACGTACATATTCAAAATTACTAACTTATGTCTGACTCCACCCAGCCTAACCGGTAAATCACTCAAGACTCGGCCTCACGCTGCGATCTGGGATCCCGCCAATCAAACCATTGACTCCCCCAGCCTAACCGGTATATCGCAACGGGCACAGCTCTTACAGAGTGATCTGGGTTACATCAGCCATACTAATTGGCCAGTGTATCACAACATTGACTCCCCCAGCCTAACCGGTAAATCATTTAAACCTTGACCTCACATAGCGATCTGGGATCCCGCCAATCAAACCATTGACTCCCCCAGCCTAACCGGTAAATCGCTACGGGCCCGGCTCTTACAAAATGATCTGGGCTCCCGCCAATCACACTGCCAATCATAAAACACATCAAACGGCAATTCTTACCAATATATCATCAACATCATCAGGGGATGACATATCGGCTTGCCACAACAAAAACAAAGACGCGATCACACCCTCTGGGGAGGATTCTCACGAGCACAATTTACAAGTTTACATCACTTGATAAATAACGAGTAGTTAATTTAAGATTCCATGCTACAGGCTCATGCACTACCTATTGTAATTATATCTAGCACTCAGTAAGTCTACTTACCAAATTGTCAATCTACTCGAACCACAATTCACTATGTCTTTTAGTTTTTCTTTTCTTTTAGTTAGCTATTTGAAAACACACCACAATACACTGACTTGGGAACAAGACTGACCCAAGTCAACTTAAACTACTCGCGAGTCGACGTATCCTTCTTACTTTAGAAAGAGTAAGAAAAAGGGTACGTCTGCACTACATATGCGTTATATAAACAAACGCATAACTAATTTAAATGAAATATGAGGAGACCATATAGCGCACTTTCTTCCAAAGATAGAAAGATACCCTTGGTCGGCCTTCTCATTAATATTTCTACGCAATACAATTTAAGTGAAAACTAAGTTTAGTCTTACACAACTAGTTCCTTCCTGCAAGATTGAAGGTATTTATTTGTGAAAACAGTGCTGCCACTCTGTAAGCCCGTTTTAATTTTTTTTCCTGATCTTTCGACTTCAGATTCGCAATTAACGACCCCAGAGAACCTCTACTAGTTTTTTTCCAGCAAGATTGAACGTTTCTATAGAAAACAGTGTTACCGTTCTGTAGCCCCCATTTTTTTTTTTTTGTTGCAATTTTGACCTCAGATCTGCAGTGATCCTAAGAATCTCCTATTAGTTTCTTCCAGCAAGATTGAACGTATTTGCGAAGACAATGTTGCCATTCTAGAATCTTTTTTTTTTTGTCAATTTCGACTCAGATTCCATTGCGGAGGAGGTGACGACAGGTCTCGTGGCTGGTCCTCCGACTGATTGGTATTGTGTCTAAAAACCACTTCACATTCACATAGAATATGTTTGGTGTTCGTTGTCCAATGTCTTCGCACCAACGGCAGCTAAAGCATCGGACGGTAGCGATGATCATTTCTTTTCTTCAGGTGGCACAATACCACAGGAACAATATCTTACAAGAACCTGTGCAAGTATGTTATTCAAATTACTTCATTTGTTTGTCCAAACAGAACTTCTGAAAGTATCTCTTCTTTGAAAATCCAATACCTCTGTGTGCCATCACTTCTGCCATCAACCATTCCAACAATAGGATCAATATCCATGCACTACATGCTACGAGCTACGTACATGAAAAGAGGCTCCTTCAAAGCACAACAAACTCCATGCATCTTATCGCAAAACTCATAAAATATCGTTTGCCAATTTCAATATGCTAACCAGTAGAAATCGTAGCCTGCAGGGAAATGGCCTTTTCTTGATTGCTATCGAACCATTAAAACCTATCTGCATCTTCATTTCGTATTCCCATACTTGTCTCTCTAGCTCAGACGATACTATCCATCGACTATCGGACTTACATTCCTCTTATTCTTTTATTTCTGCAAACACATTTTCAATGGCAATATTGGCTAGCTACATAGATAGTGATGGTACACTTGAAACGTAACGTCCTCGCTCCGTAGCATAACTGAAAGGAATCATTTGGCCCAGAAGTTAATGGTGCAGTAAATCTATTTAAGTGACCAGCGTAAAAACTCGCAAGAGATTTATAGATGTCCATTTGCACATAGTTGAACCTAAACAAGGCCTCGGCAAAAGATACATCTCCAAAGTACAGACAAAAATCCTGATGATCCGTTTAGGCTGCCATATTCCGGCCAAGTGTGGTGGTTACGATATGAAACTTTGTGTTGGGATTTTATCTTAAGCCAAGTATCTCTATTCAGTTCAGATAATTGCAAAGCAACAAACCAGACAATAAACGATAAATGCGCTCGACCGATTCCCTAAAGGTGAAATCGAGTATGTACTCGTATGTGGTGTTTGGAGTAGAGTGTTAAGTATCTGCACGATATGACTTTTGGATCGACCATAGGAGGGAGGAAGGAGGCATCGGTGGGTATTGCCATGTCGCTAGATAGTACACTCGATCAATATTATATGGATTTCGTGGAGAGACACAACAATTATGTATTTATATTGGATAGCAATCCGGCGATATCTCAAGATAAACATCTTTTGCAAAGTGCTGGATTCTACTATGGTACTGGTTGACTGTATAAAAACGTTTATAACGCGAAACCTATTACTCAGTTATTAGTGCCAAGTGAAGTGTCGTTATAAAGCGGCTAAATACTTCAATTAGACGCCTGATTTATGGACAAACAAGTCATAGTGCAACGTAAGACACTGAGTAGATTGTATGTGAATTTTAATGATATACTGGTACTAGACCACTTCATGACAATCAAACAACAGCGGGCCAACAAGCATGATTGTTGTACACTAAGTGGGATTGTTGAAAGCCATAAGAGCTCTGGATTGGATATCTTTGAGTCTTTAGTGGGAATTTAAAAGATTTTTGTTTGTTGTTCATAGAGTGGCGACTGTTCAATTGTGAGCATGAGCATTTGTTTAAGAAAATATGGGTTACGGCATCTGCGGATGGCAATGCGAATTAATTACGTTAGAAACAATGGGTGAATTTAAAAGGCTAATCCATGGTGGAATGGATTTTCAGGAGAGCTAACAGAAAAATTAAAATTGAATAGCTAAGAGGTTTTTAGACGTCATGCCCGTCTATCAAACCTGTTATCAAACCTGGCATCAAACCTGACATCAAACCTGCCATCAGACCTGCTATAGTCCAGCTATCAAACCTGTCATCAGACTTGCTATCAAACCTACCTTTAGACCTGTTATCAGTCCAGCTATCAAAACTGCCTTGAGACATGCTATCAGTCCAGCTATCAAATCTGCCATCAGACGTGCGATCCAACCTGCCATAGTCCAGCTATAAAAATTACCTTTATTCCTGTTATCAGTCTATCTATCAATATGAAACCTTCCATCAGACTTGCTATCAAATTTGCCATCAGACCTGTTATCAAGCCTGCCATCAGACCTATTGTCAGTCCCGCTATCAAACCTGCTATTAGAACTGCCATTAGTCCACCTATCAAGCCCGCTATCACACCTGCCTGCGTTCCAGCTACTACTTTCGTTGTTAGTTGTTCCCGAAATAGGGAAAATAGGAAGGGTGACCCCCATATTAAAACCAAGGAAAAAGTCAACACTTGGTGAATTGTATCGCCCAATCTCTCTCCTCTCATCTGTTTGTCAAGACGCTACTCTTGCCACTGCTCACATCTCATTCTCAACTTGCCAACAACCAACATGGTTTTAGGAGCATGCACAGCAACACGACGCCCTTGGATTCAATTACATCCCAAATCCATATAGGCCCTAATCAGCCTCGTCCGTGTCACAAAAAGATGCTGGCCGCTCTTGACTTGTCAAAGACTTTTGACACAATCAGTCACTCGGTTTTTATGTCAGGTGTCTGCTGTACGTCACTTCCTACACATGTAAAAAAAATGAATAGCAAACTATCTGGCTGGTCGACAATCATTTACGGAGTTCCGGGACAAGAAATCCAAACTAAAGAGAATTAGAAAGGATCTCGCGTAAGGAGGAATCCTATCACCTACCCTGTTCAACATCTTTCTATCAGGACTCTCAACACCGCCAGAAGGGCTCCCAACTCATCACCTACGCGGCTGAATTTGCCAATGACATTCCATCTATGTGTGCGTTGATCAACAGGTACCTTGACGAGCTCAACCACTTCTTCGTCAACAAAAACTTGTTGATCGCAGCGCCAAAATCGTCTGCGACCCTGTTCACCTCTTGGTACTAGGAGGTGAAACTACAGCTGGATGTATCAGTAGGCAACCAACCCATTCCCACCACCCAAAAATCCTTGGTGTCACCTTGTTTCATCATCTGCCCATGTTTCCACAATCTGCAAAAAAGTGAGGGGTGGCAATATAGTTCTCAAAGCACTCGCTGCAAGTCCGTGGAGAATAGACAAGGAGACCCTGCTGGTAACGTATAAAGCCATTGTAAGATCGGTGGCCAACTACCTGAGTGACACGCACTGGAAGAACACACAGTCTTATTGAAACGCTGCATTACGCATAGTGACAGGCTGTCTCTTGATGTCATCTCAGGATCACCAGCACCAAGAGACTAGCATGCAGCCCATTAGATGCCACAACACCCTTCTCTCGAAGCAATACTTAGTGGGCTGCTACCGCAGTGACCACCCAAATTATCATCTCATGGACAAAACACCGGCCCCACGAAACATCAGAACCAGTTTTTGAGCATGCTATACCTCTCTAGCATGCTCGCAACATTAAATCCCTACTGTACTTTACGCTTATTATAAATGTCTATTGAATTACAACCAACAATTTTAATGAACGCGACAGTAAGAAATATTATTTTCCGATTTTGTCATTAATCAGACAATTTTCCACATGACTATTTGGAACAAATATTCCCATACAGATTGCTTGTTGTATATTTTTTACCTTTTTGACACAGCTACCCGACCCACCTACTCGCAGCAGTCATAAGTATACATACCTGCTGTATTGTATCGCAATATATCCCTGACTTGCTATCCAACGATTTTATATACGCACACTTCAAATAGAAAATTGCTAAAAGCCATTTACGTGTCAATTTACTCAATTAATGGTGTCATTCGAAATATAATTGCTCAAAAAGACATTATATTACATTTATGGATTTTGATAGTTGAAATGACCATTTAGCCAATGTGTCAGTTTGCATTAATTATGGTTAAGTGGTTTGCAATGTGTGTAAATGATATATACGTTGTAGTCAAGAGGATAAGTGGATTGGATGTATTCAAACACCTCTAGGTATCTAATTGAATTACATATTTGCAAATTGCGGTCGGCTTCAATTTAACTGACACCCTCACAAAGTGAAATGGGAGATGTTTTGAAAGGAGTAGTTGTGAATTGTGTGTAATGAATGATTTCTTCATTTGCTAGGCGATTCGAAAAATTTCTGGAAGTTTTCGTATCTCTGGCCTGTACAACATTCTCCAACTCTTTTTGGCCTATGGGGCAATAAATATACTATTTGCTCTAACTACACCTAACAGTCATTGGATAGCTACTGGCAATACCTATCCAAAGCTATCTCCATCTTCCCGCCAGAGGTCGTACTTGCTGAGATATCGCAGTATTTCCCCCATGCTTTTACAGGCCAACAGCCAAAAAATCGATGATGCCTCGCAAATCGGGCTTCCGTGTCCACAGTTTTTACGATACCATGGCGGTCTTTTTGTCAGATAGCTACTGGTGATACCTACCCAAAACTGTCTGTAAAACTGTATAATATATAATATGTAAATATATTGACCTCCACTCACTCTGTGAGACCACCCCAATAATTTTGCCTGCAGACTTTTCATCATCATCATCGTGGCGCAACAGCCCGACGTCGGGGTCTGGCCGCCTGACCTGCAAACTTTTAGGTGATATTTTTTCACTCTTGGGTATCCTCCAACCTTCACGGTCACTGCATACTCCTCGTTCTTCGTACTTTCATAACACCACTACCTGCAACGTTGAGCATGAAAATAATAAACAAGATAAACATCATAAAATTTTTTAATTTTTTAATTTCAAATTTCGGATTTCACTCCACTCCAATTTGGGTCTTTTTCAATTTCCTATGTTCCATTGCCTATTTTCCACTTCTCATTCCATTTCCGGTTTTTCAGTTCCTATTTCCCATTTCCTGTTTTCCATTTCCCAGTTTCCATTTTCCATTATTAGCTCCCGATATTCCATTTACCATTTTTTGTTTGTCGTTTGTAACATTCTGCGAGCCTGAATGAAACCATTTGATGAAACGCAACGTAAGCACTGCTTGTTAGGGGATATGTGGGGATAGGAAAACCTACTCTACATGGATGGGTACTATACAAGGAGGAGATATCAATTGCCTTGGCCACTCCAGGGGCATGGGTGCGTCAACTAGATCAACTATGGGTCCCACTGCCGGAGTTTGCCAACTTTTGAGGTTCAATCCTCCTTTAAGTGATGGACGCACATAGGGACTTATAAACTCCGACTCATTTTTTTTATCGATCCTCCTTGTAGAGTACCCATCCATGTAGAGTAGGTTTTCCTATCCCCACCTATCCCCCAACATTCAGTGCCTACGTTGTGTTTTGTCAAACGTTGTCAAACGATGCTTTTGCATCGTGGACAAGACGTATCGATAAAAAGGACTCTTCTTTCGAATTATCGAATCGCAAGTTTACGCCAGATCTCAAATCCGAGTCCCTTGAACGTCTTCCCACCATTGTATGTGGGGACTGACCGTCATTAGCTTATTCTGATTATAAATCAGATGTCGTGACTTGTCTTTGCTTTGTCTACCCTGTTTCGACGATTTCGGGATTAAGTGAATCGCATTGTAAGATGATTCCAACTTCCCGAAACCTCGGAACAGGATACGTAACGTATCGACGGGGAATGACTCCGTACTTGTTCCCCACATTTGCTCGCATTTTGCATTTGCATTTTCTCTTGGCCATCGGAGTTCCTTTTCCATCTCTGGAACTAGCACGCTTTTTATGATGATAATAAAAACAATGGAGAGTGGAAAGAAGAAGGAGTCCGAAAGATACTCAGAAAGCAAAAACACATTTAATACCCATTTTTTTTTGTCGAGTACCAAGTATCGCGTTTCATCGACACTTTCTGTATAGTTATCGACACGTTCCTTATATTGTAGTTAGCGCATCGAATTTAAAATACATAATAACAATAAAGGCTAGCTAGCTAGCTAATTTATGCTAACGAAACGTCACCCAAGCTTCTTACGAATAGTTGACGCGCTATGCCCACTAGTGGTTAGGGCAAGTAGTATATTGCGTCTTGCTCGACGTCGCCGTCAGTTATGCTGATAATTCACTGTACGAAACTTTCCCGGAATAGAGTACATTAAAAGACACCCGACAGTGAATGACAGGCTTTAAGTTGATTTTTAATGCGTCCCAGCATCGCATGCTTAACACTAATCCATCATTTGTCCAACAAAAAAGAAACACAAACACGCCAAGATATTATCAAACCCGAGCGTTAATCCACTCCATTATGACTACCCACCGATCTCCATTTGAGTCTCATTTATGCCAATTTTTCCCCACAAGGGACACACACTTGGTAAATGAAACTTTATGGGCATTTTGATTACCACCCGATACTACGCACGCATCTGTAACAGCACTAAAAAAAACTCTCTTGCCCAAAACAAAAAAAAAATGTTTTTCTCACACGTACTCCATTCAATTCTCTCGTCCTTCGCGACACACGCACAGGATATTATGATAATTGAAATTATTGCGGTAATTTTGTAATATTCCGGGGGTGCGTAATATCTTTATTCGCACGAAGTTAGTGTGTAGAACATATTGGCCTCTTTTTGTAGGTGGCATTTTTCGCATTTTCACAGTTGTTATTGTCACCCGCGTAATGACCAGCAGTCCTGGGCTCGTCATACATTAAACATGAAATTGCGTGCGTGGTACTAATCGAAAATTGTCCCCTTCTCCTCTCCAGAATGAGTCGTAATAATTGTAGTGGCTTTCTGTATGGATTTAATTAAGTTGTCATAATTGGATTTTACACGCATTCGTGCACTGTTGGGAGGAGGGAACCAGTCCTTGAAATATTTCGACAGCTTTTGGTGTGAGGCCATAGTACCGCTGACCAAGAAGGATCAAAATTGTTATTGAAAATGGGAACTTCTTCGTTAGTTGAATATGCGCCCTTCATTTTGTAAAACACTTTGCGGAGTGCAAGGCGACATGCTTGGTATCATAACTTGTCTCGCCCTTAATTTCTCAAATCTATGTACCCATTCACAACGAAAATCAACAGATACCTGGGTTCTGGCTCGAAGCTTTCGGTTGTTAGGAGGTTGTCTAGCTACGATGAGCAACCATGACCTCTTTATAGGCTACTTCGTTAGCTGACTGTAGGGAATTTTGGAAGAATTGCGTAAAAACTCGTTGTTAGAATTAAGGTGGCTTTTCTTCGTCTGTTGTATGCTCACATTTCTGGCTTTGTGACCCTTCTTCGATTTTCATCTTACTAAATTCTATATTTTTCTCTCTTCCAGGTCTCAAATGGTCCTATAAGTACACATTTAACGCCTATCTCCAATCAATCGCCTGCATCGCAGCAATCACAGACGACGCTCGTGAAACCGATGCCAACGGCTGCAAAACTACCGCCAAATTGCACAAGTACATCACCTTTGCCATCGATCAAATCCCAATCGGCACAAGCACATTCGCCTGGCAAGCAGCACCCGATTCAACAGCAGCAACAACAACAGCCACAACAAATCCCGCATCCTCAACAGCAATCTCCTGCACAGCAAGTGCCTGGATCACATCATCCCCAATCGCCACATGTGCAACAACAACACCAGCAGCAACAGCCACCACCGCCAACATCATCTCATCCCCAACAGTCGCCCGTATCAATAGCAAATTTGATCGGTGCACCGTTAACAACGCTGGCAAATGGTTTCGCTGCATCGATACCGCAATCGATAACGACCACACATCCGATATCGAGTTCAAGGATATCGCCCACGTCGCCACAACATCCTCCACCGCCCGGTGGTGGTGGTGGACCCCCGCCCCCTCATCATCAACATCACGCGCAGCTTCATCAACCGTCGCAACACGTGCAGCCGGGACAACAACCGCCACCGGGGCAGCAATCACAGATGGGGCTGCCACCCACACAGCCACCACCCCAATCGCTGCAACCGCAACCAATGGCTGCAAGCAATGGAACTAGTAATAGTAATAGTTTAAGTAGTAGCAGTTTAGTACAACTACCGGCATCATTGTCAGTGCCTGTGCCTCAGCCACCACCGGCTACGGCACCCACGGCACCACCACCGGTTACACATCACCCCGGCTTGGATAGTGCAGCGACGGCGGCGGGTGGCGGTCGTACAAATAGTCCGGCCGTTGCAACAAGTGCCGTTCACTCGGCAACTGCGCCTTCGTTGAATGGGAGCAGTAGTGCACCGAATCATGCAACGAACGGTAGCATTCCGCCATCGCCATATCGGACACCATATCCCAGTTATATGTATACGCCGTACAGCACATTACATCACAACCACAGTCCTTACTTACCTCCAGCTGTACCATCGCCGACTGCATCACCCAGATCGGTGGATTCCCGAACCAATCGGGAATCGCCGCTGGTATCGAAACCTGTACGACCTTTGACGCCATCAAGTGCGGCTGCCAGTCAACCGCCCACGATATTAGGAAGCAATGGACATCCGTCAGGACCGTCTGCGGTTGTGTCCTCGGCTCAACAGGCTCAATCCGGACAGTCTGTTCAATCGCAATCTGTTGGCGGATCGCAACAATCCACACAGTCGCAATCCCAGTCCCAGCAGCAGCAGCATCCATCACAACAGACGCAATCCGCGACATCGCATTCGCATCAGCATCAGTCGCAGCATGTGCCGCATCAACCTTCCCCTCACTTGCTGGGCGCCACGGGTACTAGTAGTAGTAGTTTATGTAACAGTAGTAACAGTAGTGGTCCATCGCCGACAGTGCCGCCTTCAGGTCTCAGGGATCAACAGCAACCGCAACCGTTGTCGTCGCATTCGCAGCATTCGATGGCAACGAACTCATCTGTGATTCCGCGAGCCCATTCGCCGAGAGGACATAGCCCGAATCGGGAACGGGAAAGCTATAGGTAAGTTGGACTTGGAATAGACCTTATCCGTGACGTGTCAAAAAGCGATATGTCAGAACAATATGGTCCTATGACGTTTTGTGAGACAGTAGGTTTTATACTGCCTAAAGCGGAAATCCACTCGAATGAACTGGTTTTAGATTTCATTTCCGCGTTAGGCAGTAGGTTGACTCAAGACCTTACTTGAGATGAGATGATGTGGTTGCTGTTAATTGCCTTGACCCCTCCAGGGGCATGGGCGCATCAGCATCTCTTGCATTTCTATGCCTCGTTGACGTTTCGATAGCATATCTACTTTTCGGACGTGCAGTCTTCTATCCGGCGCGTCTTTATACTGACAAGCTGCCGAGCGCGTTAGGCAGTACAAACCTGCCTCGTATACATGATAGAAATAGCTTCAAATCGGAGAAAATGGAAAAGACTCACAATTTTTCGCTTTTAACAAATATGGCTTTATGACCCTCTTTCATATTGTGTCACGGCGCTTTACGGAATTTTTTAAAGCGTCACATTATCAAATGGCGTGAAGACACGGAACCGACTTCATCTAGGGCCTATTAACAATCGCTTTCTACCTTCTATCTTTGCAGTAGTAATGTAAGCAGTTTGTCACGTTCTTCAACAACGCCCAGCGCTGGTGGGGTACCGTACAGTAGTGCACCTACAGGTCCATCGCCCTCGCTGCCATATAGCAGTAGTTCGGTTGGGGCCACGTCATCCCCACTACCACTGCCACCTTCATCAGTTGCTGGTGCAACGTCGTCTTCTAGTCTTGCTTATCCAAAAAGCTCAGCGTGGTCAAGGTATGCACTAAGTTGTTCCTTTTCATACCGAACTTTTCTAATCCTTGTTTTTTGCTTTATACTTACAGCACAACTACAACGCAATTGTCGCCAGCGATCACTAATACGATGACGCGACCCACTCCCCCGCCAGCTGTACCCGTTTCAGTCTCGCCCCTGCATTCGTCAGCGTCAACGCATCCGACTTATCAGCAACCCTTGTTTGCTGCACCGCTTCCACCGCCGGCTGTTAGTTCGGCATCGTCAGCACCCCATCCATTTTCGGCTGAGTCGTTATTTCAGTCGAGCAAAAGTAAGTAAACATAAGAGTACTCCGGATCCTTTTAGACTACGAAAACTAATCAATTCAATGTTTTTGCCTCTTTTACAGCCGATCAAGCGGATCTATTGCGCCGCGAGCTGGACAGTAGATTTCTCGATCGGAGCGGCTTAGGACCAGTTCCACCACCGACATATCTCCGCCAGGAACTGCATCATCATCAACATCAGCACACGCACTTACATCAACATCAGCCAATATTGCCGGCCGCGCCGCCGGCACAGGCACCTCTATTTCCCCCGCCTCTGTACAAGGACATGCCGAAAATGGGTGCTGTCGATTCACCGTTCTATCGAACGGGTCTAGGTATGCCGGCATATCCGGGCTATTCGCCCAGTTTGTTGCATCCTGGACTGGGGGGTCCAACACCGTTTGTGCCTCCGAATCATTTACCATCGTTCGCGCCAAAGGTGAGCTTCGATAAGTTAAGATCAGGTGGCTTAGGAATAAGTTTAGGGACTCTGTAAATAGATGAATTTGATGTCCTGATTTTTAGACGATTGTGAATGAATCGTTTCATTTTTTTTATTTTAGCTTTTGCATGTACTTGGTCACTTTTTGTTCTAAACATCATGAACATTCATTGAAAAGTAGTTTTGTGGAAAGGACAGTTTTTATTTTCAACGTACTTTGTATCAGAACTTTACTTTACAGGGTGTTCAACAAGAATCTAAGCTGTTGTATTTCCATTCCAATGCTCGATCGGAAACAGCGAAATCGAATCGAAAAACCTTCACCTCGGTGACTTATGGATGTAGATAGATAAGAAAGCCCTAAAGGCGGTGATACATTAGCGGTTTTACTCGCAACAGTATTACTCGCCGATTTTCAAAACCGCAGTATTAATCGCTAATGTATCACCGCCTTCAGGATCCTCTGCGACTTATTGTCGAGTTTGCTATTAACCTGATTCCGTCAACAGGATTAAATATTACGATCTAAGGCTACTAATTCTAACGAGTCTGCTCAGTTGTGTTAAATTGATAATGCATCTAGAAAACACCGAATGACGGCAGACAACGCCTAATATTCACAGACATTATATTGAGATGTGTCCCGATCACCTTCCCAGAAGAGACAGTTATGTAGCGTAAAAAAAGGCCAGAATAAATGTTGCGTTACGTCACGCTCAGATCGCCAGTCTCTAGGTAAAGCAATACACTGGAATTGAAAATGGATAGTCGATGTCGGTAAATGGGAAATAGGAAAAGTAAATTGGAAAATGGTAGTGTGCCATAAAGGAGATAAAGGACTTTCTTAAAGGTAGCATTTCTCCCAATAGGAAAAGGAAAGCACCTTTCTTACGACTCTTTCATTCCGCTGTGGATTTCGTTCGTTTAACAATAGTATGCAGTCCTCTCATCATCTCCTCTGGGCACATCAGTGTCTGTTTAGGAGGGAAAGAGCTACGTTAAAAAGATGGAATGTGGAAAGGAACACCAAGTCCTAAGGTCTGTATTTGACATTGGCATAAAGCCAATGGGCCGCATTGTAGGGAGTGAATTGCACCTCAGTTGCTGGCTGAAAACTCTGGTTTGGAGCTTTGGTGGGCTTTTAAACGTATTCCTTGATCAACTTAACCATTAGACTTTAGACTAAAAGATGAACGCGCGACAGCGTTTTAAAGTCTTGTCTAATGTGCCCGTGGTCATGCTATTTCCTTCACATGTCCACCGTAAGGTTTATGATACTAGGAGCTTCTTATTCCTGCAAATCATCTCCGGTCGGTCTGCCATGAAAAACCCCTAAATGTTGCCCTGCAAGCAAGCGTTAATTGACGAACGTTGGCATGAAGATTTATGTTTAGATATCTGACAGGCCTTCACGGCAACGGAAAACTACTTTGGATTCTCGGCTACCATTACTTTTTCCAATATCCCTGAAAACCATCATTTACTCCGTATGGGTTATTACCTATATACCTCCGAACTTTCTGGTACTATCTGATACTCACACATTCCGGCGGCTCTGATCAATAGGATGAGAAATCCGAAAGCAGATTAATGACCATACGACAATCTTCGTTTTTGGATCGGGTAGAATTGCCATCCAGAGAACTCGTATTTTTTGAGGACCAGGGTTATCAAATGACAAAAATTCTATAAACCGAAACTTTTTCCAGTATATACGTCTACGAATTTCTAGAAGCTTGGTTTTGTTGAACACTTTATGATAATAGTAAGCGGTAATAAGTCAAATCAATTGAAAATAGAAAACAAAAAAATAGACTAGGATTCATCCCATCATTGTATAACCTACTTCATCATCAAATTCATTTACAGTTTATAGTTCTATTTGCGTCAAGTGTATTGCTACAATTTAAAAAATTAACAAACAAAATTTGTGAATGCTTTGCATCATCGTTGTGTATTCTTTTTGCTTTTCTAAATCCTATTTCATTATTAATAATCAATCATTGAATCACAGCATTTCATTTAAACATATCATTAAATCGTTGGAGAAAAAAAAATACGAAAACGATTCTCAATCATAATCATCGCTATATTATTACATATACATTTCGTTTCGTTTCGCAGCAACCACCTTCTGTCGTTGATCCCACTAAGCCTAAACAAATGGTAGGTTTCAGTTCAATCTGTTTTTCATTTGTTTTTTTTTTGTTATTATTTTATTCATCTTTCTGTTTCATTTGTTGATTTATTTGTAATTGGTCCTAAGAGGGAAACGTATAAATTCTGCTATGGGGCGACGTTTGAGTTGCCTTACCGGGCTCTTAATCTCTCGTCTATGAAAAACTTTGCCAAATAGATGATCTCCAGGCGAATATGGGATATATCGAAATCCTTCTGGACTGCTCTGTAATCATTCAACTATTCTGCGATTCTAGTTGGAGTCGATCAATTTTACTTGAACGACAAAACTCAGTCGACTTGATCAAGTTTTCCATGGATGAATCGTTCAAGTTGAAGCTTACCTTGAAACGGAGTCACTTGTTCAATTTGAAGAGTGTGCACTTCAGTTGTTATATTGTTCACTTCTATTGATTCACATTATGTTCAATATTTTTGTCGTTCAACTGAAATCGAAAAATATGAACAGTTTATTCGAAACTGATCCAAATTTAGTTGATCAAGTAAACTCAAACAAAAAAAAATCAAAGCAGAATTTATGTTTCCGAAATCTCTTTTTCTCCCTTTTTCCTTCATCCTTTCTATTTCTATCCTCAAGTTTCATGAAATCGCTACTGCATTAAAAATCCGCTTTGCTGCCTAACATAAGATCAAAAACATAATCAGATATCGCGTGAAATTAATTTTCTGGAAGCAATATTCTGTTTAGTTGGCATGCGGTATTTTTATTTCTGTAGTTGCTATATGTCTTGAGTGTCACCACACACCCGTTATAATGTTTGTAAAGCAATACGTGTTATTATTTTTTTAATTGTTTAAGTATGAAATGTGAAGTAAGGTGAGTACAGGTACAGAGAACTCGTTAAATTAATTACTTTCTCTAGACATAGTGTGCATTGTGCGTTAAAGCTAGATATATTCTCAGATATAGCCAGAATGGTGTAACCCTTAACGCATTCACCTTCTGATCATTAGGTCCCTGATTCGAAACCTGTTGACGGCAGTCTTTTTTTCGCAAGAAATTTATACATCAGGCTGTGACTTTCTGAGCGCACCTTAGAACATCTCTCTCTTTCAATTGCCCTAACCCCTTGTGGCGTATAGCGCGTCATGTTTTCCATGTGGCCCAGTTGACGTTTCGTCGGCATAAACTGTTTTCGGAGAATGCAGTTGCCAGCATGCACCTCCTGCACATTCATGGCCACGAACGTCGTCGTGGACGGGACTCGAACCCAAAACGCCGGTAGTCAAACATAACACTGATGCCTCAACACACTGCGCTAGCGGTCGCCCCGTTGGACTGTACCGCAGCCAATTTTTGTCTAAGGATTTTTTCTCGTCCTAGCCTCATCATATTTTCCTTCCACTTGATCTACTGAGCATTATCCTCTGATTATTTGTTAGTTTGACCATGATCACCATGCGAGACAATAAAAAGGACATACACTTTTGAACAAGAAAATGGTCTCAGTGGACAATTTTCTTCAGATTTGAGTGAAGTGTCTTGAGCCATTTGCTTGAGGATCACCTTTTTACAAGCGATGTGAATGGATTAAGACTCTTCACCCAAATCTAAAGAATATTGTCCACTAGGACCATGTTCGTGTTCGATAGTATGGTGCCGGGCTAAGAACGCAAAATTCTTTCAACGACACTGTTTTTCAGTTCATTGGCACATGATGGCACATGATTTTAATCAATGGTCGCGGTTTGGCGAGAACTGGATCTCGTAGCATCGATTTAGTGACAGTGATAGTGAGCGACAGAAATGTAAAGCGATACGCAAAGCTTTACGCGTAAGTAAAAAAGAGACGCATTATCTAAACCGCACTCATGTCGAAGCATCTACATGGGAATGCTGGGAGCAGAATGACTACCGACCGATTTTCATTATCGCTGTTCATTAGTAATTGTAATAAATCGAATGATACAAAGTAGCCAGTGAGGTCTCTCTCAATTCTCCCCTCAAAGCAAATGGCTCAAGACACTTTAGTCAAATCTGGAGAAAATTGTACTCTAAGACCATGTTCTTGTTCAAAAGTGTGTGGCCGGGCTTATGTCCTTTTTATTATCTCGCATGATGATCATTATTCGGATAGGCCAATATAAATCCATTCACTGATCTGACTTCAATGCAGAGAGATTGCAATGAGATTGAATATATTGTAAATTTCTTATGCGAAATGTACCTGTACCTGTTGTCCTCACAATTTAAATTATAATTATTAAAAATTGCCTTTCTGACACAATATACTCAATACTACAATATTCTTTCTCAACTCCACGACAATAAACAGAAAACTGGCCGATGGAATGCAATGCACGTACGTATTGCGTGGGAAATTTACTATCATCAAGCCAAACTGAATCCCGATAAGACTGCAACACCAGCGTTAGGTGTTAAATCGTCCGTAACGGATATGCTTCGACCGCCATCGCATATGTTTCCATCATCGGCAGCAGCCGCGGCTGCAGCAGGTTTGCCCCGGCCCCATGAATTGCCACCCGCCGGCTATGGTATACCCGGTCGAACACCATTCGATACAGCACCACTGCCATCAAGCTTTCTGGCCGGACCAACTAGTCATTTAGGTAACGTCAACCCAGAGAAAGTAAGTATGCAAAATTGGTTTTAGTATTAATCTTGAATGTTTTCTAGGGAGTGGAGTGTCACCGTTTGGACGATATGGTGCTTCACCGTTTGGTGCATCACCATTTGCAGGAATTCCACAATTCTCGCGTGAATTGCAGCTTGGTGCATCGTTACATGATCCATGGCGAAAGTAAGTCAATTAGAATAATTTTTTTGAAGGATAATCTCGCCTCAATCAAAGTCGGTTGAGTTTTCCGGGTCTGGGTAGGATGGAGTTAGGAGAGTTTAAGGGGTGGGTTGGAGAAGGTCTGGAGCGGCCAATTGACAGTTGACAAGAGACAAATAAGAAGCGACAAAGAAGAGGGACAAACGAAAAAGGACAAATGATTAAGGACAAAGGACACAAAGGATGCAACAGACTCAAATGACCTTAAGGAGAGAAAAAAACAGCGAAGACAGGAAGGGCACACAGTACGTAACGGATAGAAAGGATATGAAGGATATAAAGGGCAGAAAAGACAAGAAAGACATATAGGACACAGAAAAGACAGAAAAGCTGTCCTTGAGATGACAAAAAAAAACACAAAAGACAGGCAAAATTACATAAATGACGGAAAAGACGCTCTTGTCTGTCTTTTCTGCATGGCAGAAAAGAAAGTAAAAAAAGAAGACGGAGAAGACAGAAAAAAAAACAGAACCAACTGCGGCGCCGGTGCAGGAATCTTTTTTGACGCACTGAATGTCTTGGGAGTGTTACCGCTTCCCAGATCATGCCGCAGATCATTTTCCAGGCGGAAATGCTCGACATCATGAAAGCTTGTCACACTTTCAGAGACATACCAAAAGAAACACAATATCGCCATTTACTCAGACAGCCAGGTTGCTATCAAGGCACTGAACTTGATAACTACATCCTCCAAGCTTATTGAGCGATGTGGGGAGGAGTTAAATTGCCTTGGCAGACGACTCAATATTACCCTGCTCTGGGTTCCTGGTCACATGAACACAGAGGGCAACAAGAGGACCGACGAGCTGGCCAGACAGCTCTCATGCGGAACCTATTTGCATTCTGCTGAGGGCTGTTAAGTGCAGTATCTCCTCTCACTATCTCAAGGTTGCGTATTTACGAGCAAATCACGTACGGCAGTCTTCACGGGATATTGACCTATAAAGGATCACGCAGTCGTCAGGCTGGGTATCCCCTACAATCCGCTACTTCATTTGCGAATGCCCGGGCCTTGCTAGGACCACAGATATCGTGCGTTGGACAAGATCTGTCTTAACAACCGAGGGAATGTGTCGAGAGTGAGGATTATAGGTATTGAGGTCGCCGTGACTAACATAGCACACGTAGACTATATTTGGGTCCATTGTGTTACCACTGGTAATCTATGAACCGATGCGTCCATCCTATGCGGCGAACTAACAGGAATGCATTGTGAATTTATGTAATTGACCGATCTCAACGCTTGATAGATCACTAGATTCGTCAAAGGCGTAGATATATCCTTCTACTCCTTGCCAGAGCTGGACAGCGAGCGCATTCGGGGGAGTTGCTTTACTTCTTTAACTCCTCCGATTGAATCTAGGCATTCCAGCAGAATTTCTAACTATCATCTAATAACAAATTTTCTTGAGGTTTGTGGCTTCGCCTTCTGCGCTAATTGGGCTCTGACAAGTCTTGTCTCAGTCATCACTTATATCAACCAACCAAACGGACAGAAAGGACACAAAAGACATAACAGATAGAAAAGACAGAAAAGACAAAAAAAAGACAGAAAGGACGGAAAAGACATAGAAGACAGAAAGGACATTTTTTCTGTCCTCGTATATACTCGTATAATAGTTATATGAAGGACAGATTAAAAAAAGAGAAGACAAAAAGGACTGAAAGGACTGAAAAAAAAACAGAAAAGATAGAAAGGGCACAAATGACATTAAGGACAGAAAAGAAAGAAAGGACGGAATATACGGTAAAGACAGAAAATGATAATCGAATATAGAAAATTCAATTTAAAAAATCCGACTCCGAAAATTGGAACCCAGCCGGACTATTATATGTATACTAATAAGAAATAGTTCCAAAGTTGAATTATTTCTTTGAGGCGCCTTTGTTCCCCTTGGTTTCCTAAAATAAGTTAAATTCTAAAACCTTTAAAAATAATGCATTTAAAATATTTTCCAGTACCCTTCAAAGAACCGTACCCGGCTACCCGCCTCCACCCGGTCAAGGATCGTGGCCCCTCAAGCCCGACCCGGGACTAGATGCTGCGCGTCGCGAAGCCGAGGAACGAGAACGAGAAATGCGCGAACGTGAACAACGCGAGCGTGAACGGCAACGTCGCGAACGCGAAGAACGGGAACGACGCGAAAAAGAGGAAAAACTCAAGCGCGAACAGCAGGAACGTGAACGCGAACGAGAACGTGAACGTGAGCGCAAGGAGCGCGAACGACGCGAAATGGAACGACGAGAAATGATGGAACGTGAACGACTTCTACAGCAACGAGTGAACGATTCGAAAATGGCGGCAGCCGCCGCGGCGGCCGCTTCCAATGCATCGCGCGATCGTTCGCCCATACGCAACGGAACGGATCCCGACATACGTGTAAAAGAGGAAATGCCCCGAAAAGACGATCCCGAACTACTCATGCGAACCGATCCCCGCTATCATTCACCGTCGGCAGCTCTGGCGGCTGCTCAGGCGGCCGCCCATCACTCCTACATGGCCAGTCGACATGGTCACTTTCTACCGGCACATCCGAGCCTAACGCGATCTATGATGCCGCCGTCTATGGGCGGTCCACCGATGCCACATTTTACAGCCGGTCCGCCCGGTTGGCCGCCTGCCATTGATCCGTATCGTGATAGTTATATGATGCATCGTTACAATCCAATAATGGAGGCAATGCGTACGGACGAGGAACGTTACAAGGCGATGAATATGTTCGCTGCACATTCGGCGGCACATTTACGTGGCAAGGAGCCAAGTCCTGTGCCGCCGGCCGGAATGGCACAATCCCATCATCGTATGCCACCGGGCGGCATGAAGCCACAACAATCGCATATGCCTGGCCTTCCGGTTTCAGTCACTGAAATGCACAAAAAGGACGATTCAACGTCTGCTCGATGATAATTTCTTAGTTTAACTAGTGACTTAATTATAGTAAGTATTCTAATTATTAGATACTAACGACAACAAAAACATGGAATAAAATATTGAACCTGTAAAATAATTCACTATAAATAGAGACCCCGAGACAGAAGTGAAAATTAAGAGAAAAAATTGTATGAAACAAAAAAAAAACACAATATTAAGTATTTATATTTAAAATAAATAAGAAAGAAAAATTGTAATGTAAAAAGGAGAACTAAAAATACACATTTTTTTAAAAACCAAACAAATAAAAAAACTGAAAAAATAATTGTTCAAAAGATAGTCTAGACTTTTTCCAATTCCTACCAAGGATGGTTTGTATCCTTTATTTATTTATTTTTGGGGTGTAAACATCTTATTTGTTGTTAAAATTTGAATCGTGTTTTCATTTTCGAAAGAAAGGACGAAAACTTCACAATAATAATATAAATGTTAATTTTATTATTCGTTGTACATAGTTTTGATAATTTCTGTTCACTTGAAAAGAGAAAAAGATATCTAAAAATTCAATTATACAAAATAAGACCAAAAATCAATTTACACAAAAAATAAAAGACCGGAAGGAATCGAGGATTAAATTTCGAGAGATTATCGCAAGATTTTCTGAAAAATTTAAGAACATTTCAAAACTATTAAACATGGCTTTAACGAAATACGAATTTCAAAAGAATTTAACGTAATTTTTCACTGAAAAGCAGAATGGACAATTTGTTTAAACAAATGCAATGAGACAAAAAATTCGAATAACAGATCAAAGTGCGAATTGGAAAAAGAAAACCTAAAACTGAAAGGAAGAAAAATATCCAAGTCATTTGAAATTTATCCGAATCGTTGTGTGTGCGCTTCTCTAGATATTTATTTCGCAATCATAAAATTAATAAATGGTAGTAGACTCGAACCAAGAAGAAGAGGATATGTGCATATTGTATTGCACAGGTCCCTATTGAAAATTTTGCAATTCAAAGTAATAGCTGTGTTCTAAGAAAAGTAAAATAAAAATGCTTCACATGTTGCACATTGATTGTATCGTGTGTAGTAAAAATTTGGGATCGGCATTGTTGAATTGAAAGAAAGAAATATGTAGAACGATTGGTCGCCAAATAGTAGAAGAATCATTTGAAACTGTGATAAATAATGTGAGAAAATTTGAAGAGATGACCGTGTTGCAGGATAAGCGTTAACTTCGTAAACTTCCCTCCAACGTTGTTGAACGAGTGCCATTCGATGAGACTTTGAACGCATACGGCAAATTCGTAAGTACAAAACCATTTTTCTTTCTATTTTTGAATCTTCAGTATGCATATTAGGTGGTCTGGAAAGATTTGAGTCTTTGTTATTTGGAAAAAAACATTAGGAACATTCGATGAGCTTTGGGTCATTATCCCGGCTCTGTCAAATTTCGGTGGTTTGTGGCCAAAAAAAAGTTGGAATTTAGCGATAGCCATCGGCAACTTTGGCCCGTTTCATTCAAATACACCATGATGACAAAGACTTAAGGAAGGGACTTGCTCTGCAAAGATTCAAGCGAGAAACTTACTAAGCGTCATTCAAGAAAGCAAACCAAATTTGATTGAGATTCGTCAACGTGTCGGACCTTGCTGGTCAGTATCGTGAAGATTCCAGCGAGAAACGTACTAAGGGTCAACCAAAGAAACTACAAACCAAATTTGGTTGAGATCGGACAACGTGAAATGCCCCTATAGCTCGATAGTCCGACTTCGGATCGTTTTCATCCAAAATATACTGAAGGCGTAATATATTTTGATTTCGGCAGCAGACAATTGTCATCAGCATCCACTGAGTGTTCCAAATGACCTATCGGTCTTGATCGCAGTCATGCTCCGCGGATGCGTCCTTTCAATGTTTGTTTAGGCATGCGGCTGCCATCCATTCGTTGTACATGCCCTAACTACTGAAGCCGCGTTGTAGCTTGACGATTCTGAAAACTTTCAGCTGGCATCGTAAAGTTTGTACAGTTCATGCTGCTATCGGATGTGTCATCTATATCGGTCACAAACTGCTCCGTATATTCGCCGGAGGATCTATCGTTCACGTTTCTACTATAACTTTCAATTAATATTAGAAGCATGGTCGGTGACATTTTTTGCGCTATGTCGTGACGGTGTGTTTTGAGCAGAAGTATGTGATCAGCTTTGAAGAGAGAGTGTATGAGGAAATAAAAAAGAGCGAGAGAAACGAAACAATTCGGCACAAGTGAGGAAGTAGGAAGGGGGATGGAAATTTGACATCTCTTTTGCTCTATATGGACCGGGCGGGTGTTCCGCGGCAGAGGGACAGACTGGAATCTTATTGTTCCAATTGGAAAAGTAGGAGAGGGGATGACATCTTACGTGCTTCCTGTGCTTTTATATAGACTGCGCGGGTGTTGCGCAGTGGAGGGCGTGTGTCTCTCTGTTTACTTATTACGACTGGAATTGCTTCAAATAGTTTAGTGTTGAGTATATGCGGATTGCTCCTCCATAGGTATTCTCTATGGTGATCAGCAACACGCTCAACCGAGGTATTTACCTTAAATGGGTGCTCGTCTCTGAAATGGCGCCAAGAGGAAAACCAAGTTGGAGAGTGGATTTTGTCAATTTAGAACTGGATTTAATTTAATTGCATTTAGTTATAAATATTTCGCGATTTCTCCAATTGAATGTGATACTCACAGTTGAAATCTAACTGCACGTACGCAATGGCGGATCCAGAGGTGGGTGGTGGGGGTCCCACTAAAATGTTTCGTATATAAAGCTTGGTCTTAGAATATTCGAATGATCGAAAATGAACTTTAAAAACGACAACGAATACAAAAATGATCCAACAACGGTGTATTGCTTTTCGCTGCGCGTTTCTCTACAATTTTGCTTAATGAAGCTCATGGTGCTTGTGTTGGCGCACTTGTAGGGGAACATCGTCTGGACGAAGACTTGTATGCTGGGCTGGTATACTCCGCAATGTGAAGTGCTCCCTAGATTTCTAGATCCGCCACTGCGCGTACGATTTAATTTCGAATCTTAGGCTGCCGTCTTCAGTGAGAGTGACTTATCAACGTTAGTTAGTACTAAGCTAAACGGCCCGAACAAAATGTAAGAAGTATGAAGCGAAACCGCTTGGGCAAAAGTGGTGTTTAAAAAGTCGCTCTCATAACCGCCCGTGTTCAAGTGATACCAACCCCCTTCTCTCCCCAACCCAAAAATTTATGTGTCAGACTATGAGCCCATTCAGCTGTTAAACGAGTACCCATTTAGGGTAGTTGGTTGAGCGTGTTGCAAATCACACAACTCTGCACAAAACACCGTCACAATCTAGAGCGAAATTTTCCTTTTCTTGCGCTTTAAGTAATAAGACTTTGACCAGCCGTGATTAGAAGCGGAAGCGGTTCAAGTGATATCAAGAATGAGCACCGATGGTCAATGTTTTGCGTTGAGTCAGCACCGATAGTCTTGTGGTCGATCTTTTCGGTGTTCTCTACCATCGATGTTTTACTTTCGATGTTTTATCTTCGATGTTTTATTATCGATGCTTTTTCCATTTTCGACAGCTTGGTTCCATGTTTTTATTTCGATGGCGAACATCGATGTTTTTCTTTTGCAACTCACCTATAACACCATCACTTCGGTTCGAAAAATGAAAAGAATCTCCATTAAAAGCCACCACCGCGTCCAATCGTCATATTTCTTTGACACAAACAACAATATTGCTACTATCCCCTGGAAAAGGTGATAAAATTAATATTACTACTTTTAGATGTTATCTCTTAGGAAATATACTTACAAAACGTTTAGGTGTGTATGTTTGAACGATTTAAGAAAGAAAAAATACAAAATATCAAAAACCACTTTAATCAAATCTCTTTATAAAAATTTTAATAAAAAAAAACCGGCACGCATTTTTGGAAGTGAATTTTGGCAATTGAATTTATCTTATTCCAAAGCCGGTCCTAATCGTAAGAGCCTTCGGCAGTAGACAGCATTCGATACTCCGAAAGAGCACCACAGGTCCGTGAACTGTTTGATTGCCAAATTTTACCTTCACATAAATTCAACAACAAAATAGTCATTTTTCCAAAATGTTTCTGCAGTTGGGACTATTATTGCGCACTGCCAAAATTGCAAACCATAAAAAATACAACAAGTCGTATAAAAAGTATAAAAAGTTAAATATTGGTTTTAAATTTAACTTTCTGCTACCAACCACTTTTTGGGCGATACCATATTTGTAAGCAATCAAAAGCTATGAACTGTGATAATGAGAAAAGGAGAGAATTAGGGGGTCACAAAATCAGAGAACAAATAACAAAATGTAACTCAAAATTTTCAGTATTGAAACAATAATAAATTAAATGAGAAAGATTTCCCAAAATTAGCCAAAAGTGAACTAGGTATGTTATAATCAATTCAAAAATAGTACTACATATAATACATACTTAAAAAAAAATCGTTCAAATCATTTTTGATGTGGCACAACCTAAACGCACCCTCCCACAAGACAGAACGGGTGATAAACTTTCTTCGAAGCATTTTTTTAGTAGAGTTACTTAAAATTTAATACGAGAGAACTAGCAATGTAGTTAATCGATAAAAAATATAGTAATAAATTAATGTGCGGAAAGAAAACAATAAAACAGAAATTACAACAACAAAAACTATCCAAACACATTCCATGTTCAGCACGAAAACTAATACCACAAAAATATAATAATTTGGCCTCTTTACATTTCTGGAATGCTGCTATATCAGAGATTTATTAGTGATGGAATACTTCAAAAATACACCCTTTCTCTGTTGAGTGTGATTTCTTTATATTTTCGTCCGCTTGCATTCCGAAAGGCACGAATGTTGTCTTAAATGGGCATTTACTAATAAAATAACAATACCTCGTCTCCAGTGAAATTAAATTAAAAAGTAGTTCGACATCTGTTATAAGTATTATGGTATAGCACGTGGAGGTGTCGTTCATTTTGAACGATAACAGTGTTGTAGTTTGCGAAGTATACAAATATCCATTTGAGTCCATGCTAAAAGCCATTAGAAAGTTCAATTTACCGACTTCGCATCAACTTTTATACCTAACAATATTTGGAGCTCGTCATGAGTGAGTGACACTATAAGTCGTCGATAATCTTTGTGCGCCCAACTGATTAATACAAGTAGTGCACTAAATGCATTGGAGTGGAATACAAACTTCTCATACTTCATGAGGTTATCATAAAAATCAATTTCTGAACGCAATTTGACTCGGAAACACGTCTTATATAGGTTGGGGTAGAATAAAGAGGCTCATATACAGGCCAACGGTCTAGCAATAATTGTTCAACCATTTGAAAGTTGACCAATAATTGGCCTGTGTATGGCTAAGTTGTTGCGATTGAGTAACCGTTGGGAAATTTAACGTCGCCGGATTAAATTTTCAAAAATTCGGTGCGCAGTTAATAATTATTGTTCAATTTCATTTCCAATGTAGAACTTCAGTGAGGGAGTTTTATACAAATTTTGCGTTCTACATCATAGTTGGCTCCGCGAAATTCAAAAATGCTCTCCAGAGCAGTTGTTAAGTAGCGTTTACACATGCCAGTAGACCGTGCTAGTACGTACATTTTACATGCATTGCAAGTGCCTTGCAAGTAACTAGCAAGCTGTCACTTGCATATGTGTAAACACCCGTGCCTGTGAACTGCCAGGCCAATAAACCCGCACGGCGCCTTGCAAGTAGCTGGTCTCCCAGGACAATTGATTTCCTACTGTCACTCCAGTAGAGACTTGCGATGGTGGTCGGGAACCATTTGGTTAGCCATGTGTGTCAGGCTTTACTTGATACGCGAGCAAAAATTTCTAGTTATGACGAGCCGCGCTTCACCGTATATGAAGTGAAACCGCGTTGGCACTGATTGGCGGGCTTCCAGGCATCTTTTTGACGTAGCCTGGCCTCAATCGATTTTTTTATCGAATGGTCCAATGGGTGGAAAATTTCTAGTGTGAAAAGAAAAGCTTAAAGAAACTACATAAACCACAGACACGACACGGCATACACACCTCTGCAGCGACAGTGGAAAAGCATTTGTTTCACATCCTTAAGGAGTAATTGAGTAATTACTATGCGACGACTAGAAATGTGCGCTTAGAGACGTACAACGTCTACAGACGTACGTCTTTAGTCGTCGCAGAGGAATTCCCCCTTTTGCGGCTCCCACACAAGTGCTGATCTACTTTCTTCATGCTCTGTGAGGAATTCAGGTAATAGTACTTCACCGTACTTTCAGCCAATCCGTACCTCTATATACGCACTGAGTGTTTGAATGAGGAGGTGACCATTTTTTTCGTACGCCAGAACGCATATGTTCCGCATCCAACACAACTCTCGTAGTAGTGAACGAGCAGTCATCGGTTTATCCATGTCTTTACTTTCGGCATGAGAGCATGCGTCCATATGTAGATTATCGGTGATATCACTTTACCATCGAGCTCTCATTCTCTTCGCTTTCGTTCCCCATATAACATAGGCTCCAGATATCACCTGTTGCAAAATCATTAAACTTCTGCAAGCATGGTAGGTTGGGTGAAAAGGGCTGCCGTGGTACACACAGCACACTTGACCACCTCCGGGTCCGTTATGATACCACTATTGACTCCACAACCCACGAGTCCTGGCACGACTTCAATATCTGAGGCGCCAAATTTTATGGGCGGCTTATTCACGCTAAATTTAAAATACGAGTGGCCTGAAAAAATAAAAAAAATAAATGATAATTTATCATAGTAGGTTCATAACTACCTAAAGCGGAAATTTATTCCATATTTAATTCTAGCACTGGATTTTCCCATGCAAAAGTTCCAACTTTATAGGCAGATATCTCCAAATCAGTTATGAGTTTGCAGAAAAGGATTTCAGATTCGTTCATTTCACACCAAATTTGACTGAACCCCATTATTAAAATTTGGCGCCTCAAATACTGAAGTCGCCCCCGAGTCCTGTCTATTCATTGAACCAGCCAGAGCTGTTGATAAAACGCTGAAACCGATGCTAACATCCTGAAGATCCTCTAGAATGTCAAAATAGAAGGACGCCAGCATATTCCATGTTTTTATAGCCAAGGGATGACATGTACATAGTATCATAGATAAAAGGTACACTCATCCTCGCCTCCCCAGCTCCCACAGAAGTCATTGTGTGGAAGTCCCAATCTCCTAGCAGGTTTGCCGATTAAGCAATGCTCTGTAATCAGCCCAAGAAGAATTCTCAGGTTTCTTTTCAACGCCAGCAGCTCCACAGAGCGTTTAGGATCGAGCTTGGGTCAGAGTTGCCCAGTAACATTAAGTGCTACCATTGCACTACCTCTACCTGGCGTGGGCAGTATCCGACGCGTCTCAGCATTTGCCAAAATTTTATAGGCTGCTAAGCACCACTCAAAATGGCGATGACTTAGCCTGATCCCCCCTTCCGCACCTTCTCTGGCTAGTTAATCTGCTTTGAAGTAACCATCGAACCCACTATAGGATCCAAAATAGGGAGATGTTGAAAAATTTCCCCTTCTCCAGAATGGAGGTGCGACATTCGGCAACCGTCTTCGAGTTTGTAATAACAGACTCAAGGGATTTGATCGCCGACTGGCTATCAGTAAAGATAGTAATATCCCCAATGACATGATGCCCCAACCAGGCGAGAGCCTCCGCCTGAAGATCACGCTGCAAAAGTCAGGGAGATGTAACGATATCCTCCGCCCGAGTACACTCCCACTTCTTGATCCGTTTCAGAGCCATTGGTGTATAAACTTATAGCATTTGACTGCTGATGCTGGTAGATGTTGTCCGCCCACTCGTCCCGTGAAGGAATTAGGCTTACAAAATTCCTACTGAACAAGTATTTGGGAAGAGTGTAATCTGTCCGCAGAAAGATCTAAGCTGTTAGGAACAGACGAGTGACACACACAGAGTTTGTCGAAGACGGATGGCTGCGATTGCTGCCACCTGCTTAGCAAAAATATCTAAGGGAAGCAAATTCAGCAGCACATCAACAGCAGTCACCAGTATAATTCTAAGAGCCCCTGTGATGATTACACACTATTCTTTGGAAGTGTGTAAAGTAATGTGTTCCATGTTTAACATGCTTCGGTAAATCACAAAATTTAGAGCAGTCCGCCAGGCGATAATTCCATGCAGAAGCATAGGTCACAGGAATGAAAAATAGAGCCAGAATACAACCTTTGGTTGTAGGCCGCACTTTCTACCTATGGCCTTCCTACACTGTACTCGTGTGCGCAACATTCGCTCTAGCTACTCGTTCCGGAATATTGGGTCTCCACTCCAGCTTCCTGTCCAGGATGACCCTCAGGAACTTGGCCCTGTCAGAGAGAACAAGTCTAGTCTATCATGTAATTCGTTTCAAATCGAATTGTTTCGAATTCGAAAACGAATTTCTCCATTTCAATAATCATCAAGTATTCGATACGAAATTTTTCATTCAAAGCGAATACTTGATGATTTTTGAAATTCCGTTAGGATTGAGAGGGCATTCGGCAAAATATCTCTAAGCACACAGGGAAACTTTCCAGAGATGGCAATTTCGTCGATGACTGTACATTCCACACCCTTTAGCTCCAAAAGCAGTTTGTTGACCGCTAGATTCCAAAGAAGGGCGATGGGACACTGACGCACCTACGCTCAGACGCTGCACCCAAGCGAGTACATGTTAGTAGTTGGTCTTTACACTTACAGAGTGGTCCATCTGCATTAAGACCGCAGAGAGAATTGATTATAGCTGCAGGTGCGACATAATTGAAAGCACCCTCGATGCCCAAGGAGGCAACTAAGGTATATTGTTTACAGCCAAGAGATCGCTCAGTGGAACTGGCCAGAGAGTGTAAAGCTTCTAAACGATGCTACGAACACCTTCCAACGTTGGACGCTTGATGGTTCGTAGCATCGTGTGGCCGAATGTCGAGATACGAGCTTCCAATGTCAAGCGTCGAACGTTCGCGTTGGAAGACGCTCGCTCTGTTGGCGAATTTCGTACCCGAATCAAATGAATTCGAACGTTCCAACGTTTGAACGAAACAATTGCCGAACCGTTGAGCAGAAACATTTGAAGCAAGCTTGGTTGCAAGGCACGACGAATTTGGTAAACCGGATTCTTTTTTTTAATTAAAAAGTAGCAACACGACAATACCACCATGGCGGCAGCAACAGATGCTATTTCTTCTTCCTTCCGCCATCACCGTGATAAGTAATTTCAATTTAATTTATTAATTGACAACTCGGCCAAAGCGTCAAACGTTTGAATCGAACGATCGAATTGCCGTTGCCGTTGAGAAGATACATTTGTCGCTTCAATTGTCAAATCGTTTGATTCAAACGTTGGATCCAACGTTGGATCGAACGTTGGACGCATCGTTTAGAAGTGGCTTAAGGCAGTATCCACCAATCTTCCCTTCCAGTAGGCATGCCGTGATGTAGACAGAAGGTGTGCTGGAATAGTAGCACCCCAAAACCTTTAGCAGATTTGTCAATTGTTGATCAGTCAATGAGAGTAGCATTCCAAGATTAGAGAAACAAAACATTTAGCAGACTTAAACGTCCCATTTATACTCATTTTTAATAAAACGTTGTTTTTTTGTAATTCATAACAAACTCCATCTATATTCATTTTTATTTTCCTGTTTTCTCCTAATATTACTTTAGTTTTTAATATTAAAAACAAAACTAAATAGCATTCAAGCAAAACTAGGCATTTTTTCGACTATTACATCCAACTACGGTGTGGCATGTTGTTAATAATTTATTTTATTTTAATAATATGAATTTAGTCAAAAATTTAGAGAAAAAATGAGACAGACACACACAACTGATAGAAATTTATGATAAAACAAATCGGTAAAAAAGAACGTTAAAAACTGAACGAGAAAAAAATGTGACTTTACATTCTCCTGAAGAAAAAACACGAAGTTTGCGCGCATAGATCACGACGAAAACATTTTCCGAGAACTAGATCAAAACAAAAGAAACAAACAAAAAATGAATGAAAAAAAAACTGAAAAAAAAACGATAAAAATGTGGATAGATTTTGTAAAATAACACAAACGAGTACTATTTAAGTACCGAATGAAATGCAATGTTGTACAAGTAGAAAACGTGTAAATAGACAATTTTCAAATATAAACTGACAAATACATTATAAATATACAAAAAAAGTCTAAGATTAAGTAAAACTAATTTTTATGAATAATTTGTAGAAATAATAAAAACAAAACACAAACAAAAAAACAGACAAGACAAAAAACACAATGATAGTCTTTGCAAAAGTTTTAAATAGGATTTGGTTTTTGTTCTAAACAAACAAGCAAAATCAAAAAAACACGAAAGTGAAAAAGTGATGAAAATGTATTTTGTAATTTAAAAGAAAAACAAAAAACCTGTGAGATAAAGTGTATGCTAATCGCTAAAAAAAAGAAACAAAACTCAGCAAAGTGCATGTGAATTCAAAAGCAAAAAATTGAAAAAAAAAGTTAAAATGCGAAACGAATGAAAGGGATTAGCATGAATAACGCAATTGAAGTGATAAGACTAGCGCGTAATATGGAATTCGTGAAAAGAAAAACAAAAATTGTGTATTCAAGACAGAAAATGGAACACAGTGGAAAATTGTCTGTAATATTACCCCCCGTTTCCAATATTTTCATTTCCATGTTTTTCTTTTCAGAAATTTCATTGTGTAGCATTTCAATAGACCCGCAACAGTCTTGTGTATTCCTAGTTTTATTATTTTAATTTAATAACTTAAATTTATCGTGTAAACATAAAATTGTATTCACTGTTGTTGGAATAGTGTAATTTTTATTTAAGAAAAAAACAAAAGAAAAATCAATTAAGCAAAACCCAACAAAATCTAGCTGTAATTTTGTCTCTAGATATTTTGTAAAAAGGAAATAATTGAATTTTAAATTTAAACAATATATTTTATTTTAATTTAATTTCTAATTGAATTTGTATGTAACATCGACAATTTATGTAGATGGTGGATTTTTCGTTTGTATAGTTTTTAATTTATTCGATATAATTTAAATAAATTGTGAAAAGAAAATTAACAGAAAAGAAACAACAGATCGAGCAAACATCGAAAATAATATTGTAATTATTTTAATTTGTATTGTAATCGATTTATATATATATGCATACATATATAAATATTCTCCATCCTCCATATTATATAATTTTGTCAATTTCTCCTAGCATTTAAGTGTTTTATTTTATTGTATGAATTAATATTATGTTTATAATTTTTTGTTTGTCCTTTTTATTTTTATTTTTTATGTAACTTATAATTGAAATATACATTTATAGATTTTAATTTCAAATTTAATCATGCGTTTCCTTTTTTATAACACATTTTTTTTTTTGATCGCTTCTCTGCTTGATGCTCTCCTTCTCCATACAGGCGAAAAACTCACAAATCCCTTTCAACCTGCAGTGAGTGCAGGAAATATCGTGGACCTTTCACAGGTCAATGCAATCCTAAAGGCTGGTACTAACCTTTTTGTGCGAAAATCTTGCACTTATTTTTCGCACTAGGAAGTGGAAACTTACACACAGCACATATCCGTGGCGCTCTACATCACACTTCGTTCCTGCGGCAGCCGATTCTACGTACCGGATCGATCCGTTCATTAGAACGGTCAAGAGCTGCCAAACCCCTTTCAACCCAAGAGAGAAGTGTGTATGTGTACTACATGTTCAACTACGTTTTTTACGACTATTGGGACCAATACATCTCGGTGCAACTGCTCTCAATCCTTTTACACTGCGCCGGCAGTGAACGTAACCCCGGTCCTGGGATCTTTCAACTACTGTGATTGGTGGTGCCATTTGAGGAACTGCTTCGGGCTTAACCACCACAAACACTGGAACTCCTCATTCACTGCTAATCAGTGTAAAAATAGTGGACAACAATCTTTGCCTTCAATATCAGTGAGCGCCCAGACAGGCTTCCAGTCATCGCCGGTAACTCCAGCAAATAGTTCAAAGCATAATAGAATCTCGATGTCTAATCTTACGCTTGCGTCACATATCGCCTACTTTAATATGCTCTAGTGAGAGCAGCTAAACTGTAATGAACTAGAAAACAAAATTGCCAAGTTAACATCATTCGTGGACAGACACCGACTTACAAGAGACGAAACTCCACTCAAATTCGTCCCTTAGCTCCCATGGAGACTACGCTGTTATGAGGAAAGATCGATTGACTAACACTGGAGGAGGGCTTGCTTTTCTTATTCATCATTCCGTGCAATATCGTGAAATTGACATCTCCATTAATGACTAAGAGTTATGACATGCCTCCCCAGCCAAGACAGAGCTTCTGGCATTGGCGAAATCTCCGGCTGAAAAACGCTGCGGTAGTCAGGAAGATGAACCTAATCCTCAGTCCCACCGAGTAAATGCCCGCACCCACCCTTACGTCAGTCTTAGAGCCATCCGTGTAGATAGTCGAGGAGTCGGGTATAATAGAGGTGTTGTGCACCCAGTGATTCCTGGAGGAATCAGGGTGATGTGGTTGCTGCCAAATGCAAATTTCGGAGAGGTGAAATTGGTTTCCGCTGGGAGATCCAGACCACCCGGAATAGCGGAGTGACCACTCCTCAGCACGCGCCACTGACCATCATCGCGAAGGCGAATGGCCGTGTTTGCCGCCAAATTTTCCCCAAAAATGCCCACCCGAAGGAAGTTGAGCAAAATGTCCAAGCCAGCCAACGGAGTAGTTCCCAAAGCCGCCGTAGCGGCAATGGCCACGTTTATGCCGTGGAACTAAAAGGCGATTTAACTAAATCGTTTTAGTGCTAGTACTTGTTCGTGGTGTGTTTATACCGACCATACGAAGAGGTACTAAACATGAAAGATGTCAGCTGTTGGTTTGTGACTGCGGTGACATAGGTTAAGAAAATGTCAAGGGGCAGTAGCCTGCTAATAAAAACACGTTTCTACCGCTACAATCAAAGGATGAAACGAATGCAGAGTTTCAGGAAAGGATGAGGTATTTATATAACAAATAAAATATAATTTTCATCAACAACAGCATTAGCGAAGACAGCAACACCACCTATTCCCAATTTTTCAGTCCAGTTCTGCATAGCAAGTGGAGCTAAAATTGGTACCAAGACTAGCTAGTGCGACATGTTTATGTCGTCGTGAGTTAGCTCGAATTAGTTAATCCTCGAAGATAGTTCCACGGCATAAACAAGGCCAATCACAGCAAGTCTTTGCACTTCACCCAGCTAGTTACACTCTGAGTGTCGTCCACCACACGCATATGCCGTATAGTAGAATAGGACGTACCACTGTTGTAAATAACCAGTACACCATCTTCGGCTGGAGGCCCCAGTCCTTACCTATGGCCTTCCTGCACTAGTAGAGTGCAGTAGTAGCCTTGTTCGCACGTTCTAGGATGTTCAACTTCCATGTCAGCTACCTATCGAAGATGAGTCCGAGAAACTTAGCTTTAGTCTAGTCTGTAACGGTACCGCTCATGATGTTGATCATAAATTCAATTGCTGAACAGCTCCCACACCATCAACACCAATATATTCAATTAATGTTATGTTTACCATTTTTCGTCCTGATTTTTTTATGTAACTTATAATTGGAATATACATTTATAGATTTTAATTTCAAATTTAATCATGCGTTTCTTTTTTGTGTTTCTTTTTTTCTTTCTGGTCCCTTTTCTGCTTGACGCTCTCCCTCCCCACACAGACGAAAGCCCCATAAAATTTCTTTCAAGCTGCAATGAGCGCAATGGGTCAATTTGGTTTTCCAGGCCAATGCAAAAAAAAGAAAATCCCAATGACGGAACCATCCCGAAATTCGTCAATGGAAATTTTAAAATGAAATTCGTCAACAAATCTGTTTCAGAGCAATTTTAAGCGCATGAACTCTATGAGCAGACTCCTACAATGAACAGAACAGAACAAACCAAAACCGAAAAAAAACTGTATGCAATAAAAACTTCGAATACCGGAAGTACTATCCGAAGAAGCCAAGTTGCAAAACCAAAACTGCAAATTATAAATATTATAAATAAAGTACGAGGTAGAAAACTTCATTATAAATAAATATCCTATTTTTAAGTGTTCTATATTCTTATAAAAATAAGACCATTTAAACTAAATATATAAAATATATCTATAAGTTAGTATATATATTAAAGAAAAAGCAAATCTTGAAAGAAATTTTATCTCTTTGAACAAAATGGAAAAAAAAAATAAGAAAAAATCGAAAGCCATTGAACAATTTGATCATTTCGGGATGATCCACTTGTCCTCTCGTCAAACCAAACAAATATACTACAATTTATCCAAATTGCTGGCCAAATTTTGGAAAACAAATTGTAGACACGACGTAGGCAAACAATGACAGTGTAAAAATACAGATTCGTCATGTATCATATTTGTCGGTAAAACCACAGGCACATATGAAAGGGACAAACAAAATATAAATAATAAAAATAGTTTTGGTTAAAGCGATAACATAAAAACAGAGGACACGAAACAAACTGAAATAAATGGAAAACAAAACAAAAACGTAAGCAAAAAACAAATATGTGAATATGAAAATGAAAATACAACATATTACAATTAAGAGTATATTATAGTGTACACATAAAACAAGACAGAAAAAATAAAATGAAAAAAAAAACACTAAAAGATAATATATATATATATACTTGGACATATATATAATATAAAATGTAAAAGAACACAAAAAAAGAGACGGATAAATTAAAGCTAAGGAATAATTATTAAAGAAAATTGAATTTAACATAAAAATATAAACTAAACACAGACACAAAAAAAAAAGATTTAAAATTCGTAAGAATTAAATACCAAAAGATAAGATTTAAAATATAAAAAAATGAACACAATTTTTGTAGATAACTGTGAAGCGAAACTAAATGAAAAAAAAATAATAAATATGACGGAAAAATATTTAAAAGGTTGCATTTTATTATTAACCCTCTACCGCCTAAGAGTGCCTCAAGGCATGCACGATAAGGATCGAATTTACTCCTAAGATTAGCATTTTTTGATCGTAAGTGCATTTTCTGTTTTTGCCCACTCGTCTACTGCCTTGCATATTTCAAAGCTCTATGAACTATGATGCTTCGTTTTGATTCTCGGACTCTGTTTTGTGCAAGAAGTCGTTATCATCATCATCGACAGCCCGACCTTATGTCTTGGCCGCCTGGATCGTTGTCCTCCAATTATCTCGGTCACGTGACCGCGTCCTCCAATCTTGGAAGCCTAGTAGCTGCTCGGCGTCCGCATATACTGAACCCTCCCAACGTGATCTCGGTCGTCTATGCAATCTCGCTCCGTCGACTCGTTCTACGTTCATTACTCTCTTTGGGATGCGATCATCGTCCATTCGTTGTACATGCTCTGCCCATTGAAGTCGTTGTATTGTAGTTTGATGATTTTCGAAACTTCCAGCTCATCGTACAGTTCATACAACTCATGGTTGTACCGGATGCGCCATCCATCTCGATCGCAAACAGCCATGGCATAGCACTGGTCGTATAATGGTTTTGTACAGGCGGAGCTTCGTGTTTCTGTGCACATCGATTTCATTATGGGAAGAACCGAGAAAAAAGTCTTATTAGCTAACTGTATCCGTCGCTTGATTTCGTCAGTTTCGTTGGCGTCCCTTGACAAGTTGCAACCCAGGTATCTGAAGTCGTTTACGAACTCGATGTTGAGGTCCCCTACATTGATGTTCGATTGTGCAGGCGTCGTCGATTGTATCATTATTTTAGCTTTACCCTCGTTGACACATAGTCCAACTTCTCTTGAAGCGGTATCAAGCGTATGCAGAAGTTCTTCTGCGTCGACCAATCTTCGGGATATGATCTTAATGTCGTCGGCGTACGCTGCTAATTGTGTCGACTTGATGAGTAGCGTCTTACTGTTGTCCATCTTCATAGCCCGAATAGCGTATTCCAGTGCTAGATTGAAGAGCGTCGGTGCCAGTTCATCGCCCTGTTTCAGACCAGTGCGTGTTTCAAATAGATCAGTAAGTTTATTATGGATCCTGACTTGTGAGACGGAGTTGGTCATCGTCATCTTTGTCAGTCGCACTAATTTGGCCGGTATACCAAATTGCAGCATGATGTTGTACAGTACTCCACGATCGATACTGTCGTATGCCTGCTTCAAGTCGACAAAGATTTCGTATACGTTTACGTTGTATTCGCAGCACTTCTGGAGTATCAGTTTGACTGTGAAGAGCTGATCGGTTGTGGAGCGACCAGGTCTGAAACCGCTTTGATATTCGCCAATGATTCGTTCTGCGTACCGTTTTATTCTATTTTCCAAAATTTTCGTCAAATTATTATAAGACATACAAACTAGTGATATACCCCTGTAATTCCAACACCGCAGTTAATCTCCCTTTTTATGAATTGGACAGATGATGCCTCTACGCCAATTATCCTCCCATACTCGCAGGAGTAATTGATGTATGGCATTAACTAGACCCGTTCCACCGAATTTTAGCAGTTCAACTGGAATCTCGTCAGCGCCCGGCGCTTTATTTCGTTTTAGTGACCGTAACGCAAGATCAATTTCCTCTACTGTCGAGAGTTGTATGGGTGGGCCTAGATCAACAATATCCTAGAGAGCTTCTTGTGTGGGGATGTTAGACGATAGGTTCAGAAGCCCTTCAACATAAGAAGCCCATCGTTTTTTAATGCCATCGGTGTCGCTGATAATGTTTCCATCCTTGTCCTTACAGAGGCTAGTCCTGGGTTCATAGCCGTTCTTAATTGCATTTGTTTGGGGGGCAAAAATTCCTCTTCCATAGTCCTCCGCGTGGGCGCCCCCTGGAACGGCAGTGGTCACTGACCATTGCCAACCAACGTCAAGCCGCCAGTGATGGCGGTGCGATGATTTGGTTGAGGTACCCCTGTGGTGTGGGGTGTGAAAAAAAATACCACGGCCTTTCCCTTTGAGGGCCTGTCGTTAAAACCGACAATCAAAGGACAGGATGTGTATGCCAGCAACTTGCACTATCCGAAATCTTTATATGCTAACGAAACGTCAACTATGCCTCGGATAAGGACTGACTCAACGGTTACGACTTTTAGCTATCGTACAATGACAAAGATTGGATTCTGGAATGTGCGTACTCTCCTGGACAATGGATCAGAAGGTCCCCAGAACGCACGATTTCTTCAATTAGAGAGTGAATTTCTGAGGTACAAATTAAATATCTTAGGAGTTAGTGAGATAAGATGGTGGAACAGCGGAGAATTCATCTCTCCAACGGGCAGCACTGTAATGTTGTACTCCGGTAAAGCTACCGGTAGTCGCCGTGAGTCAGGTGTGGGGCTCCTTTTAACCAGAGCCGCGCGAAACTGTCTCTTATCCTGGGAACCGGTCTCTGACAGGGTCTTGACCGCCAGGTTCCGGACCAAAATGAGGAACATCTCAATAATACAATGTTATGCCCCTACTGAACCCGACAATGTCTTGGCAAAAGACTCCTTCTACGAAGAACTAAACGCCGTTCAGAGCAGAACACCTAAAGGTGACATTGTAATGGTTATGGGTGATTTGAATGCGAAAGTTGGCGCTGATAACTATTGGCTCAGACATGTGATGGGGAGACACGGTCTTGGTGATCGTAATGACAACGGTGAAAGATTTGTAGAGTTCTGCAACTTTCACAGTCTCTTCATCGGTGGTACTATGTTTCAGCATAAGGACCACCACAAAATCAGTTGGTCCTCTGTTGATCGGCGCAGAACACAAAATCAGATCGACCATTTTGCCATTAGTAAAAGATTCAAGAGTTGCCTCCTGGACGTGCGAAACAAGAAGGGTGCCGATATTGGGATGGGAAGAGACCATTATCTTATGATCGCTAATGTTCGATTGCGTATTGCAGCCGTGCGCCGCCCCAGAGACGAAAGATCCAGGCCCCGCAAATTCAACACCGCTCGACTAAAAAATCCAGCTGTCTTACAACAATATAATGACCATCTTGCGCAAAAAGCGGCTGAGATAACTAGTCACCCAGATAGTGACATAAACGAAAACTGGGATGCCATAAAAAATGCGTACATTGATAGCGCAAATACCATCCTTGGCCCAAACCCGGATTGCCGGAATAAGCCCTGGATGTCCGACGCTTCATGGCAGCGGATTGTTGAAAGAAAGGAGCTGAAAGTTCGTTTGGCTGCAGCATCAGACGACAATCGAAGCAGCATCGAACTCCTTTACCGTCAGAAAGCTCGAGAAGTTCAGCGTAGTGTGCGATGCGATTAAAGAGTTTATGCCAATTCTCTTTTAGCGTCAGCAGAAGAAGCCGCTAGAAGTATCAACTTAAACGCCGTATACGGTGTCATCAAGGAGCTTACAGGTTGTCATAACTCCTGCCAACATCCGGGGAAAGATAGTGATGGAAAGCTACTTATCTTGGAAGAAGATCAAATGAGGCGGTGGAAAGAACACTTCGCCGCGGTCTTGAACCGTGTAACCTCTGGTGAAGTTCCCCCTCATATAGATAATTTAGCTAACCATCAAAATGTGCGTATACGGTCCACTGCCCCGACTAAAGAGGAAATAGTCACTGCAATTATTGCACTAAAACGAGGAAAGGCCGCCGGACTTGACGGCATCCCTGCCGAACTTTATCAAGCAGCGCCAAGCGTAACTGCCGATTTGCTGCATCCACTTGTTGATAAAGCGTGGAATACAGAGACCTTTCCCACTGAGTGGAAGGAAGGTTTGATCATCAAACTTCCAAAGAAGGGTAGCCTCACAGACTGTAATAATTGGAGAGGCATTTGTGTGCTTCCTGCCGTTGCCAAGATAATAGCCAAAATCGTCCTGGAAAGACTAAAGGCCCACTTAGAAAGCACAATTGATGAAGAGCAGGCTGGCTTTCGATCCGGATTCTCCTGTGTCGATCACATTAACACCTTGCGAATCATCATCGAGCAATGCGCTGAATACGATTCTCCGCTTCACTTGCTTTTCATCGATTTCGAAAAGGCTTTCGATAGTGTGAACCGGGATTCTATATGGGCGGCCTTGCGCAGGAGAGGCATCCCTGAGAAGCTTGTGGCTATTATTAAGGCAACCTATGACGGCGCGAAATGTCGCGTTCTGCATAAAGGTAAGGTGTCGGGGGACTTTGAGATTCGCAGTGGAGTTCGGCAGGGGTGCATCCTCTCACCGATCCTATTCCTCATAGTGATCGGCGATGTGTTGCATGCAGCCCTATCCGGACTCGACAGAGGAATTCAATGGACTTTGACATCTTATCTACAACATCTTGACTACGCTGACGACATATGCCTACTCTCCCACAAAATCATGGATCTGTCTGCAATGGCGTTAGATCTCGAGAGGGAGGCAAGCAAGGTTGGGCTAAAGATTAATACCAACAAGACCAAGGTTCTTAGCCCACCGTTGCGAAAAAGAAATCCGACACCTATTGCCATCAATATTAATGGGCAGCCTGTGGAGAAGGTGGACAACTTCGTCTACCTGGGTAGCATTGTTGCCGAAAATGGTGGTACGGAGCAGGACATCGCTCGTCGTATCAACCAGGCTAAACGCGCATACGGCATGCTGTCCAAAATCTGGCAGAGCAGTTATCTCAGCATCAAGACCAAGCTGGGCCTGTTTCGCTCCCTGGTACTATCAGTGCTTTTGTATGGGAGCAGTACATGGAAAGTTTCCGTAGGAGTTACCAGAAAGCTGCAAGTTTTCGTCAACTCATGTCTTCGTCGAATTTTAAAAATTTTCTGGCCCGAAACAATATCAAATGAAGAGCTAAGTCGGCGTACGGGTCAGATGCCAATCGACGAATTGATACGCAGGCGAAAATGGCAGTGGATAGGTCACACATTGCGGAAGAGTGATAACTGCATTGCTTTGCTTGTCATGAAATGGAACCCCATTTCCAACCAAGGCCGACCAAGAGGGGGTCTTCGAATCACATGGCGTCGATCTGTGGCAAAGGAGTGTCAGGTACTGGGTAAGTCTTTTGGGGAGTTGCGCCCCATTGCCCAGAATAGAGTACGATGGCGCGCAGGAGTAGTTGACGCGCTATGCCCCGCTAGGGGTTAAGGCAAAGTAGTAGTTAATTGCATTTACTAGTTTGTACGCTTCTCTGCTGTTCCTATTAACAAAGTTTTCTTTAATATTCAGCAACTACTCGTTTCTTACGTCTAATTATTCTATTCGATATTCGCTGTAGCTCGTTTTATTTTTCTCTTTTGGATCTGATTCCTCGTTGAATCCATTGTCTATAGGCCTCGTTTTTCGCGTCAAGTGATACGATAAATTGAATTTAAATGGGACTCTATTACAAGAAAAATTGCTATTTTAATCAGTCGAGATTAATATCGGAAAATTTTTCAATATTTGACATTTAGGTACCCACTTTTTACTAGACACAGATAATTGACTTCCCACGGAATTTACTCACTTTTTGTTGTTGTTTTCACATGTTTTTGGACTATATTCGAATCCTGTTATTTTTTACATCTTTGACAAAAACGGTGGCCTCTGGGGTGTCCGCTATTGGGAGCTTTCAGTGTATTATTCAAAAACGACTTTGAAATGAAAATATAGGTGTCTCTGCAATCGTTCAAAAGACAATTCGCAGCCGCTCCCAAAGCAAACCAATCTGGTATCTGTAGTGAAACACGCCGCTAAGAAGAACAAGAAAGTTGTCAAGAGTTAAGAAAGATTTAATACGGCTGTGATTAATGTGGAACGAAATATAAACGTTTAGCCGTAATAATGGAAAATATTCCACGAACGCACGAAGGTAAGTAGCATCGCAACGATTTGCGCAACAGATTCCGTGTTTACTTCAAGTGATTTGCGAAATATTCGCGTTTTATTTGTGAATTACTCGCTGCGACCAGGCGCCATGTTGTCATTCTGTTTGTCTTTTTCTCGTGCAGATATCGAGGCGCAGATCAAAGAGCTACAATCGAAGAAAAAGGATTTGAAAGCGGTCTCAGACGACGGTGTGGGACTATTGGACAGCGGCAATTATTATGATCGCGACTTTTATGACTCTGGGCCGCAGAAGAATCGCTACGAGGGCTACAACACTTCCATTGCCGTCAACGATGAGGTGGAGGATGACGAGGACGAAGGATTGCCGGTGGTTCAGAAGCGCAGTAGCTACACGGCACCGAAGGCCGTTTTAAAGGAATTGCAGGTTTGTGCGTTAGTTGTGTAGAGAGGTTTTTTGGGTCTACAATGTACATGATTTGTGATACGTAGACTATGTACTGATGAATAATTTGAAAGAATTTCTTTCTTTTTTCAGAGTAAGGAGGATTTTGATCCTTTGGCCGACAGACGACGTCCAACTATTGCCGATCGTGAAGATGAGTACAGACAGAAGCGACGCAAGCTCGAAATTTCGCCCGAGCGAGCGGATCCGTTCGCTGAAGGTGTGTATCGATTTTTCACCTTTGCCAATAGCCACAAATTCAAATTTGTTCCTTTAGTTTGTAAGATAGTCTTATTTTGAAAAGTAGGCAACGGTGTGCATTTGGGAAATAAACGATCTGATTAGGTTGAAATTGGTTGAAGAAATTGTTTTCGGAATGGAAGATGAAAATTAGGTTCAGATCGTTTGTTTCTTTTCGTGGTTACATTGAAACAGTTAAGAAAACACGATTTAATTCTTTTGTAAATGTAAAATTTCTCCCATGCTTAGAATGTATCGAACAAGCATTACACAAACAGGCCGCTCATTGCTTCTTGTGTAATGCGTGCTCGTTACAAAGTCAGTAGTTTTTTGAAGCAAGGAAAAAACTCGTTTTTCAATTATGAGGTAAATTATTTCATTCAGAACCTCCTTATATCTCAATGACAAAAAGTTTTGCAGATTCTGGATACCTCTTATTCAATTTAGTAAGAAAAAATACATAAGGAACTTATATTGATTTGTATGCTTTTTTCTAGACAATTATGTCCGAAAAAACAATTGTGCGCCAGTTTGGACCCGCACCTGAATCTTTTGTAATTGTTCTGCATTCCGTGAGGGTAGAGAGTAGCTATGCTCTTTATAAACCTTCATTAACATCAACAGAAAGATCGGCTCAATAGTCATTTCCATGTTTTCTTCTTTTGTTGCGGACGGTTTAGGGCTTTATCGTGTTCGACATTAAAACTTCATACGTAATCGACAATCAAGCCATTTAAGCAGGGACACTTTGCAATCATTTCCGCCATCGGAAAACTCCTCTTCTATACATATATCGATAGGATGCTGAATTTGGGCGTCATTGAGGAATATCAAGCCTGGAAAAGTGCGTTTATGCCTGGATGTGCATAAGGTCAACACGATGTCCTTATCCTTTGGCACATATAGATATGACTCAGAATCGTCTCCCGCAGGCTTATTTCAATACGAGCGTGAAAGGATGCTTTTTGACAAACATCTCACTGTCCGATAGGCCGTTGTATCAGTTCGTTATCATATCGTTTGGTTTGTATAACGCAATACAAAGGATGCTACAGATTATGGATCACGTTATTCCAGCACATTTTCAAACTTTCATATAAGGGCTTCGGCGGATAGACGTAATCCCGCATACCGTCAGTCGGTCAGTTTGTAGTTGAGGCTCGGTGGAGGGTCAGGCCCATCCTGACATCTGTAAATAAAGAACTTTTAAGTGGGGTCCGAACCTACGGCTGTGATTATGAGTCATACATACATATACTCTCATGCGTATTACATAATTACAGTGATAGCTTCATTCATGACTTTACTCTGAAATCTTGCGTCAGGGAACGCCACTTGCAGAATCTAATGAACGTGGGAGCGACATTTTGTGAAATACTAACGTACACTGTCACTACGCTTTGCATTATGTGTTGTCAAAATCCCCGATCGTTCATAGAAAAACTGAATATTTCAATTTCCACAATGCCCGATTGTATAGCTACGGCTTGTAGTTCAAGGACATTGTCATTGTGTACAGGTGGAGCTAAATCTCTGAACAGATCGGTGAATTAAAAGTGCAAATCCTCCGCCATCATTGTATAATGGACGGGTTGGTGGGCATCCGAAAATGCCCTTGGGGACGGAGCCTAAAGTGGCAAAATGAGCGTGAAGGTCGGGCCATGCCATCTGGCGAAGAAAAACGAGCTAAGCAGCGGTCTATGCTTACTGTAGCTCAGTTCGAGAGACGTTTACGGGGTTTTCGCCGCTCGTTGCCCCTGTCCTTTACGTATTAATAGAAATTCATAGGCCTGGGGAAGACAACACAAACAGGGGAGGTAAAAATGGGGAATAAAGAAAACATGGGCGACAAGGATGGAATGGTTGGCGGACGACTCAGATGTCCTCGCATGGGGGTCCGAGTGTAATGGGAACCTTGGTTCTGGTTTCGTACCACCGCCAAATCAATACGTGCTGCCTTCGATCTGCCGGTGGAAGCAGCACAACAAGACGAGAATATGGTTCATTACACTTTCCCGGTACCGAAGAGAACGTATCGTACACACACTGCGGGAATGTCGGTAATTGCTGCAATTGCTGTGTGTATGGCGGATATTCGGCAGTGTGTGAGTACCATCGAGATAAAAGACACACGAGAGGGGGTCATCGTCACACAATAAAAAAAAGTTTGTTTAACATTTATGTCTTTTGCCTGGGGGTCTGAATAAATTTTTGTGTAACGTAATATGACGATCGTCACGCTCTTGAAGCCAAACCTAGTAAATATGGGTATTTTCTGCATGAGGCTGATGAGACTGATGCAGTGGAGTACTCTTGAAACTATTTGGAGACCTTTGATCAGGACGTGAGGACATTCTTTGTCATGAAGCGAAATCTAGGCAATACGGGAATCTTCTGAATCGGGATGATCAGGAGAATGGACAGGAGTACTGTGGAAGGCATGATGAGAAGAAATTGAAAATAGAATACGGTATGTGGGAAATGGAACGGTTCGGTTGCAGTGAAGATATAGAGGAAACAAAGGAAACTGGAGTGTTGTTAAAGGCGTTGTTAATCCTTTGGTGTTGACATAAGCACATTCTTGGACATGGAGCGGAACATAAGAAAACACGGGCGTCATCTGAATGGGGGTGATGGGGCCAATACACTGAAGAGTTATTGAAGGCATTTTTAACCCTTTGATGTTGACATAAACATATTCTTGGACATGAAGTGAAATCTAGGAAGTCGTTTGAATCAGAGTGATGAGGCCAGTGCACTGGTGTGTTGTTCGAGGGGGTTATAATCCTTTGATGTTTATATCAGATATTAGCGATATTGAGGCAATTTTGAATCAATATCGAAGCGATATTGAGGCGATACCGAAGCGATATCAAAGTGACATCAAAGTGATATTCATACTTATGATATATATTCGTGATTTCGACGCAAGATTGAAGCAACGCTAATGCAATATTGTCGAAACGCTAATATCACATTGAAAAACGCTGACGCAACATTGATGCAATGCTGACGCAATACTGACGCAACATTGACAACGTTGGTTGACGCAATCACCAACTTTCCCCATTTAATTTCTCCTATTCATGGTTGAATCTGAATTACACAATCATAATCGCAACATTTGAAATCCTGAACGCTGCCATTATGGTCTTTGTTCAGCAGTATTGATGGGTAGCACATGTGAGTGAGGCAATCAAAATGAGTCAATCATCACACTGAACTAAGAGAGTCGACTCCCTTCATTCGATAACGATCGCTCACCACTTGCTTTGCAGAGCCAAGCAAATGCCATCAATCTGCAACTCATTCGATGTGCTGATTGATTGAATATGCGGTTGATCGATTGCATCGCGACTCTGTATTTGGCTCTTCTGCTGCTAGATGATTTTATCGGTCGCCATCGCCACTCTTTGCACGCTACAGGCTACAGCGACATAAGTCTGCGACTAACTCCATGCCTCGTTGTGCACTGTGCGCTTGCATTTGAATGTGTCACCATACACTGTCGAACTCGAACACGAACCTAGTACAAGTGGACCGGTTTTCTTCACAACTATGTGAAGTGTATGTGTGTGTCAGAGTACATTTGTACCAGGTTCGTGTTCGAGTTCTACAGTGTATGGTGACACTAACGTTGATGTCATGAAGAAAATTTGAATTTTTATGGAGACGTTAGTGGTCTATGTGCATCATCATCATCATCGTTGCGCGACAGCTCAACGTCGATCCTTGGCCGCCTGGTCTATGTGCAAATATGTGGATATACCTAGTCTAGCCATAAATACTGTTACAAACTTTTTGAAGCACTGTTCAATAAAAGAGGTGTTATATGTCAAGAAATCATTGTTTATTTATTAAATGCATTGTCAACAACGGGAATTGCAACAAGTTATTCGAAGTGATTGCCTTTTGCCTTTACACAAGCCTTTAATCGAGCTGGCCACTTATCTATGGAAGCACGCACGACTTCAATCGGAAAGTTGGCGACTGCATGTGTAAGAGACTTCTTTAAGGATTCGATATTAGAATGTCTTTTAGAGCACGTCATTTGCTCTAAGACAGACCATAATTCGTAATCCAGCGGATTCAGGTCTGGGCTAGAGGAAGGCCAATCTTCAGCTTTAATAAAATCTGGAACATTTTCTTCAAGCCATTTTTGGGTTGACTTCGCCTTATGACCTGGTGCAGAATCTTGCTGGAAACTCCAAGGCTGGTTTTTGAATAATGACGTGTTGAGAGGTTTCACTACACTTTCAAGGACACTTTCTTGATAAATTTTGGCAGACGTTTTGACGCCCTTCTCACAAAAATGCAACTTTGTCACCCCGTTGTAGCTAACACCCCACCAAACCATTACTGAGGCTGGATGATGACCTCTTTGAACCTTTTGGGCAACTTGAGAAGCTTCTCTGGCACTGCGAGCATAAACCCTATCGTTTTGTTTATTAAATGTTTCTTCGACAGTAAAAAATTTTTCGTCCGTAAACAAAATTTTACGGTGTTCTTGGTTTGCGTACCGGCAAAGTAATCGTTTTGATTTTTCCACTCTATTTTTTTTTAACGAATCTGTTAGTAAATGCCCGGTAGATCTACGATAAGCACCCAACCCCAAGTCACTTTTGATGATACGTGAAATTGTTCTTTGGGGTATTTTCATCTCACGCGATAAAATTTTTTGTTTCCGAAGAGGATTACGGCGAATTCTCTCGCGCACGGCTTTAACCGCTTGAGGTGTTCGAGTAGTTCGCGGACGGCCACTTCTTTCACGGTCACTTACTCCAGACGTATCATTAAATCTTTCAATAGCCCGATATACAAACATTCGGCTTATACCAAGGGTATGCAGGGTCTTAAAAATATCACTTGGTTGCATTCCTACTTTGTCACCCCAATCCATGTTCACTACACTAAAAATTAAACTCAAATGATGACAAATGCATCAAGCACACGCGTACTATAGCGATTAGCTCAATTTTTAAGAAATGCAATATAACGGTTCCTTTCTGCAGGGTTACCAAACCTTGTAACAATATTTATGGCTAGACTAGGTATATATCGGCATTTACTGTTCGATAATTTCAATTTATTGTAAGGTGTGTTTTGAACATTTCGAGCGAATAACATTCCTGAAATCATTATTATTTTTATTCAATTATATTAATTATAGGTTTCTTTTCGCAATTACATTATCACGTTCGTTTTTTGACTTCTCACTGAAGTAATAATAGGAAATAGCTCTTCTGTACGACTCTTTGTGATTGACTCACTGAAGTGAGTGAGTCGTAAGGGGGCAACTCATCCAAAAGAGTGAATTTTCCCATCACTATTCAGCAGACATATTATACATGATCCAATATTTTTCGCAATAAGGGAAAAGTTGCCATGTCATTTTTACCTAAGCCACGAATGCATTGGGTGAGTTTACTAGCAGCTAGTAAATTTGCCGGCTTGTAGCTGGTAAACTCGCTCAATGGAATCGGGGCCTTAAGGTTATGTTTTGAATTGATCATTCGCATATTTGCTCAGTAATCATAATTCTTTTTTCTTGGTCAGCTGTTAATCAGTACTCCCCGATTACCGGGTAGTGTGTGTGTTTAGATAAATTACTAATGACGACCTTATGCAAACCTCCAATCCCAATGAAAAATTCTATTTTGTCTGCCAATTGACCAAGTACATTTATGTAATTTTAATTTTTGTTTATTTTCGGCCTCCCGTTTTCAATGTAACCACGACTTGTTTTCCATACATTGTGTGAATGCGATAGTGTGAATGCAACAAGGACCGTGTGACAGTCAAAGTAATTAATGACATCCAAAATTTACAACAGGTCAACGGCGGCTGCTCTCTACAGCTTGCGAAAGCGCTCACTCAGTTCTCTGCCCTGAAAGTGTCTAAAAAATAATAAACTGACGGTTTTCTTCTCAAATGTAGAAAGTCTCAGTAGTGGCAAAGCAGAGAGTCGCTATGGGGTTGAGAAAATCTGTGCTTTTGACGACCACATAAAAAAACGTATTTTGGCTATCGGAAGTAATCGATTTACGATCAAACTTCAACCCATAATTTCCAAATGTAGGCTCAAAACAGAAATTCAAGCAAAATCACAGATTTTCTCCGAATCAAAGTGTACAGTATGATTGATAGCGTATGAATGTTATTACAGAAAAGTATTAATCGAAAAAGAATTATTTCAGGCGCTTATGTTCCCAACACATTGATGAACATTCAATATTTTTGAATGTTCAAATAAAAATAAAATTGTAATAGAAAGGATTGCAACGATGGAAAGCGTACGTATACATTGACTGGAAAATATAAAATTTGTTGCAATAATTGTTGTAATGTTTGTACTCGCATATAAACAAACAAATCCGATCAGACCGTTGTTTTCGAAATCAGAAAAATTGCGAAAATCAAATTTTATATTTTCCTCCCACACCTTTAACTGACAATCAGAAATCGTTCAATTGTAAACGTTCATAATTCGTTTCTGATTGAAGGTTTCTATCTCTGGAACATGAAAGGTTCCGTTTAGTGCGCTTAATGCTTTGATGTAACTAACTTGTTTTTTCTATTTGTGTTTTACAGGGGGCAAAACGCCAGATGTCGGATCTCGTACGTACACGGATATTATGCGCGAGCAAATGCTCAAGGGAGAAGAGAATGAGGTTGGTAAACATGCACATTCCACTCAGTATTTCAAATATAAAAGAACATCCATTTCTCTTTCAGATCCGCAAGAAAATCCTGGAAAAGGCCAAGGACGGTACATTGAAAGTATCGAACGGCGAAGCTGCCAAGAAGGAACCCCGCAAACGTGGGCGTTGGGATCAGACCATTGACGATCAATTTGTACCGGCTACGAAGAAACAAATTTCAACTGAAGCACCTACTCCTTCGTGGGATGATGTAAGTTATCACTCGAATTTAATAACATTATTCAAACTAACAAGGCGTTTTTTTTTCTCTTACTAGAAAACTCCAGCCGATCATCGCTGGGACGAAACTCCTGGTCACAAGGGCAGTGAAACACCGGGTGCGACCCCTGGGTTGAGCACTCGAATGTGGGATGCAACTCCGGCACATGCTGCCACGCCCGGTCGCGAAACACCTGCTCACGAGAAGTCGACGCGTCGCAACCGATGGGATGAAACACCGAAAACGGAAAGAGAAACGCCCGGACACAGTGGTTGGGCAGAAACTCCGAAAGCCGATCGGGGCACTTCGGACAATGTTATGATTGAAAGTGGTTCAACACCGGGCACATCGAAACGTCGCAGCCGATGGGATGAGACACCCTCTAACGCGACTCCTTCAATGACGCCCACCTCGGCGATGACACCCAGTATGACGCCCAGCATGACTCCTCATGCCACTCCCGGTCATGCTACTCCGTTGCTCACACCCGGTGGAACCACCCCCGTTGGAGCAAAAGCCATGGCAATGGCAACCCCCACTCCCGGTCACCTGGCGGCTATGACTCCCGAACAATTGCAAGCCTATCGTTGGGAGAAAGAAATTGACGAACGTAATCGACCATTCACCGACGACGAGTTGGACTCTATGTTCCCGCCCGGCTATAAAGTTCTGCCGCCACCGGCCGGCTATATTCCGTTGCGAACTCCAGCTCGCAAATTGACTGCAACTCCGACACCGATAGCCGGAACGCCGGCCGGATTTTTCATTCAGGTGGAGGACAAAAGTGCAAAATTTGTTGACAATCAACCAAAGGGGCAGAATCTGCCATTCATGAAGCCGGAAGATGCGCAATATTTTGATAAACTGCTAGTGGACGTAGACGAGGAAGCTCTCAGTCCGGAGGAACAAAAAGAACGGAAAATCATGAAACTTTTATTGAAAATCAAGAACGGAACGCCGCCAATGCGAAAATCGGCTCTACGTCAGATTACGGATAAGGCTCGTGAGTTCGGTGCGGGTCCGCTGTTCAATCAAATTTTGCCGTTGCTTATGAGTCCGACTTTGGAGGACCAGGAACGACATTTACTGGTCAAAGTGATCGATCGAATTCTGTACAAACTCGACGACTTGGTGCGTCCTTATGTACATAAGATTCTTGTCGTTATTGAACCGCTACTTATCGACGAAGATTACTACGCTCGTGTGGAGGGTCGTGAAATTATTTCCAACTTGGCGAAAGCTGCCGGCCTGGCAACTATGATTTCCACAATGAGACCCGATATTGACAATATTGACGAGTACGTTCGTAACACTACGGCCAGGGCGTTTGCAGTGGTTGCGTCGGCGCTGGGAATACCGTCGTTGTTGCCGTTCTTGAAGGCCGTTTGTAAGAGCAAGAAATCGTGGCAGGCTCGTCACACCGGTATAAAAATCGTTCAACAGATCGCCATTCTAATGGGATGTGCTATTTTGCCGCACTTGAAGCCGCTCGTGGAAATTATTGAACACGGATTGGTTGATGAACAGCAGAAGGTAATTTCCAATACAATCCTTTCTTCAATTCTTGTTGACTAATCAATTTTTTTCTAATTCCAGGTCAGGACTATCACGGCCTTGGCTATTGCTGCCCTCGCTGAAGCTGCCACGCCCTACGGCATCGAATCCTTCGATTCGGTCCTCAAGCCCCTCTGGAAAGGTATCCGTACACATCGTGGCAAAGGTCTTGCAGCTTTCCTGAAAGCCATTGGTTACTTGATTCCGCTCATGGACGCCGAATACGCCAACTACTATACGAGAGAAGTGATGTTGATTTTGATTCGAGAGTTCCAGTCGCCGGATGAGGAAATGAAAAAGATCGTATTGAAGGTGGTGAAGCAATGTTGTGCGACGGATGGTGTGGAGGCGCAATACATCAAAGAAGAAATCTTGCCGCACTTCTTCAAGTTCTTCTGGAATCACAGGATGGCATTGGATCGGCGAAACTATCGACAATTAGTCGACACTACGGTCGAGATCGCGAACAAAGTCGGAGCATCGGAAATCATCAATCGTGTCGTGGACGATCTGAAAGACGAAAACGAACAGTACCGAAAAATGGTGATGGAAACAATTGAGAAAATCATGGGCAATTTGGGTGCGGCCGATATCGATTCGCGTCTCGAGGAACAATTGATTGACGGCATCCTGTATGCCTTCCAGGAACAGACGACAGAAGACGTGGTCATGCTGAACGGTTTCGGTACAATTGTCAATCAACTGGGAAAACGTGTAAAACCATATTTACCGCAGATTTGCGGTACAATTTTGTGGCGACTCAACAACAAATCCGCCAAGGTACGACAACAGGCGGCTGATTTGATCTCACGTATAGCGGTCGTGATGAAAACGTGTCAGGAAGAGAAATTGATGGGTCATTTGGGTGTCGTGTTATACGAATATCTCGGAGAAGAGTATCCCGAAGTGTTGGGATCGATTCTGGGCGCTCTCAAAGCCATTGTCAATGTAATTGGCATGACAAAAATGACACCGCCCATCAAAGATTTGCTTCCACGTTTAACGCCCATTCTGAAGAATCGTCACGAAAAAGTCCAAGAAAATTGCATTGATCTAGTCGGCCGGATAGCCGATCGAGGACCGGAGTATGTTTCGGCTCGTGAGTGGATGAGAATTTGTTTTGAGCTGTTGGAATTGCTCAAGGCCCACAAGAAGGCAATTCGCCGGGCCACCGTAAACACATTCGGCTACATTGCTAAAGCTATCGGTCCACATGACGTGTTGGCGACATTATTGAATAATTTAAAGGTACAGGAGCGACAGAATCGTGTTTGCACCACTGTGGCTATTGCCATCGTGGCCGAAACATGCCGACCGTTCACAGTCCTGCCCGCGTTGATGAATGAATATCGAGTTCCCGAATTGAATGTTCAGAACGGCGTTCTCAAATCGCTATCGTTCCTGTTCGAATATATTGGCGAAATGGGCAAAGATTATATCTATGCCGTGTGTCCGTTGCTGGAAGACGCCCTCATGGATCGCGATTTGGTGCACCGGCAAACAGCCTGTGCGGCTATCAAACACATGGCGTTGGGAGTGTACGGATTCGGATGCGAAGATGCCCTCATTCACCTGTTGAACTATGTTTGGCCGAATATTTTCGAAACATCACCACATTTAGTACAAGCCTTTATGGACGCAGTGGAAGGGTTGCGCGTGTCTTTGGGGCCGATAAAGATTTTACAATACACATTGCAAGGACTGTTCCATCCGGCCCGTAAAGTTCGTGATGTCTACTGGAAAATTTATAATTCGTTGTATATCGGAGGACAGGATGCATTGATTGTAGGCTACCCGAGGATAAGTAATGACCCGAAGAATCAGTATGCAAGATATGAATTAGACTATACGATTTAGTTTGTTACGAAAGATTACGATTGGGTAACGTGATGTAATCTTCACTGAGTGTAGTGTTGCGAATAATATGACGTGAATAAAAAGAGAAGTACCGACAATGAAAATAGTTTTTCTGACTAATAATTCCTCTTTCAATGCATTTAAAACTAGGATATAAAAAATATATCTCCTGATCCTGGTACTCATTTGCCCTAACGTTTAGTGGGGCATAACGCGTCAACTATTCCATGTGGCTTAACTGACCGTTTCGTTGGCATAAACCAGTTTCGGATGATGCACGTTGCCAGTATGCACACCTTGCTCCCATTTAGCGGCCTACCTGCGACTAGTCGGGAGATGTGACTTATTATTACGCCCCACACAACAGAGGGAAGACAACACGAACATCCATGGACACGGCAGGAACTCTTCAAAGAGTATAGAAAATATATCTACGTCAAGCAAGCCGCTCTCGGATTATAAGACAATAAATTCAACTCGTTGAAATATTGGCTTAGCCGCGCTGCAGCACACATGCCTCGCAACAAAATCCAGAAGGCTGTGAGATCTGGTAACTGTCTGTTATTTTTTTTTGTCACGACGAAAATATGTAACACCTTAAAGGAGGCTCCGGAGGTATAGCAATGTATATATATAAATTATCAGGGTCACCTCCTGATTCGATTTAGCCATGTCTGTCTGTCTGTCTGTCCGTTCGCACGATAACTTTCGATAGAATGAAGCTAGAGCCTTGAAATTTTGGTCAAATGTTGGTAGTATGACCTAGTTGGATGGTATTGAAATTGGGCATCATCAAGCCAAGAGAACGCCTACCTCCCCTACATATGTAAAATAATTAAATGTATCTACAATATAACTCCCGATTAAAACATCATGAAAAGCTTTAGCTTTGGTATATTGCTATTTTTTTTCGATTTTCAGTAGACGACTTGTAGTAAATACTTTACTAGTCCCATAGGTTTACGGAGGTTGCCTTTTATATTTCGGGATTGGACAACCCTAGTGTTGCAATCTGGCAACTGACAGCTCTATCGAGCTCTATCGTAAAGTTTGACATTTTTGAGGTTATACGTACTCAGAACGTTTTGACATACGAGCGCTATTTGTGTTTTTTACAGTAACTTAAAAGATTAATCTCGGCCAAATAATGGAATTCAATCGTGAACATTTTCGTGCGATTATTTTTTACATTTATCTATTTGAAACACGCACTGGTTTGAAACAGGGCGATGGACTGGCACCGACGCTCTTCAACCTAGCACTGGAATACGTTATTCGGGCCATGAATATGGACAACAGCAAGACGCTACTCATCAAGTCGACACAATTAGCAGCGTACGCCGACGACATCAACATCATGTCCCGAAGATTGGCTGACGCAGAAGAACTTCTGCATACGCTCGATACCGCTGCAAAGGAAGTTGGATTACGTATTAACAAGGGTAAAACTAAAATAATGATGCAATCGGTGACAAGGACACCTGCACAACCGAGCATCAACGTGGGGGACCTCAACATCGAGTTCGTGAACAACTTCATCTACCTGGGTTGCAACCTGTCAAGGGACGCCAACGAAACTGACGAAATCAAGCGACGGATACAGTTAGCTAATAAGACTTTTTTCTCGGTTCTCCCCATAATGAAATCGAAACATGTGCACAGAAACACGAAGCTCCGCGTGTACAAAACCATTATACGACCAGTGCTATGCTATGGCTGCGAAGCATGGACCCTAACTCAAGCCTCCGAAAACATGCTAGACACTTTCGAACGTAAGGTTCTACGGCGAATTTCCGGGGCTGTTTGCGATCGAGATGGATGGCGCATCCGGTACAACCATGAGTTGTATGAAATGTACGATGAGCTGCAAGTCTCGAAAATCGTCAAACTACAACGACTTCAATGGGCAGGGCATGTACAAAGAATGGACGATGATCGCATGCCTAAGAGAGTAATGAATGCAGAACGAGTCGACGGAGCGAGACTGCGAGGACGACCGAGATCTCGTTGGGAGAGCTCAGTAGGTGTGGACGCCGCGCAGCTGCTGGGCTCCCAAAATTGGAGGACGCGGTCACGTGACCGAGATAATTGGAGGACAATGATCCAGGCGGCCAAGGCCCGACGTCGGGCTGTCGCGCCACGATGATGATGATGATTTTTTACAACTTTCGACGTGGATTAACTCAGCAACGGTGCATGGATGAACTGAATTTAATTTTTGGCGATGAAGCTCCATCAAGGACCAGTGTTTATCGATGGTATGGTGAATTCAATGGAGGTCGTAGTTCACTCCAAGACGAATTTCGTGAAGGTCGTCCAAAATCAGTTGTTGTTCCGGAAACCATTGATGCTGTGCGCGAACTGATATTGCAAGGTCGTCATGTAACCTATCGTGAGATTGAGACAACCTTAGGCATTAGTGGGACCAGCATACATTCAATATTGCATGAACATTTGACTGTCAAAAAAATTTGTTCGCGTTGGATCCCACACAATTTGTCAATCGCTCAAAAAAAGGCTCGTGTCGATTGGTCGAAAGAAATGCTCAAAAAATACGATCGCGGTGCTTCGAAACACGTCTATGACATCGTGACAGGTGATGAATCGTGAATTTAAGCGTATGAGCCCGAAAGTAAACAGCAGTCGACTGTATGGGTGTTTCAAGATGAGCCAAACCCAACAAAAGTTGTTCGCGCACGAAGCACTTCCAAGCAAATGGTCGCCTGTTTTTCCGGAAAAACTGGACATGTCGCATCCGCACCACTAGAACAACGCAGAACAGTCAATTCTGAGTGGTACACAACCATTTGTTTGCCAGTTGTCTTCCAAGAAATCAGGAAAACCAATCGTCGAAGACGGATCACTCTTCACCACGACAATGCGAGCTCTCACACATCAGCTCAAACAACTGCATTTTTGAGCACTCAAAACATAAAATAGATTTGATGGGTCATCCGCCGTATAGTCCTGACTTGGCACGGAATGACTTCTTTTTATTCCCGTACGTAAAAAACAAACTGAGAGGTCAATGTTTTTCAACACCTGAAGAAGCGGTTGCTGCGTTCAGAATGCATGTTTTGGAGACACCTCAATCAGAGTGGCAAAAGTGCTTTCACAATTGGTTCAAACGCATGCAAAAGTGTATAGATCTTCATGGGGAATATTTTGAAAAACAATAAAGCGATTTTCAATGATTAATATTTGTTTTTGTTCTCTAATCCCGAAATATAAAAGGCAACCCTCGTAGCATTTATTGGATCGAGGCAAATGCAGGTGATGACTAACGGAAACCACTAGCCTATCCGTAACGTAAATACATCAATAGAAATATAAAGAATCAATTAAAAAATAATAGAGATTTTATTCGAACTCTCAGAAACTTATACAAAATCATTATTGTATGTTTTCTTATCAGAGATCTAATTTTAATGATAGTCTAGTATATATAACGTACTGATTAGTTCACCAGCTTGACTCTTCGGGAAGACCACCAGGGTATTCTCCTGTTAGACATGCTGTGCAATGTCCTACTTGTGACGGATCCGCACTCTTCAAGTTACGCCGAACGGCATGGACGAGCCCCTCTACGCTAAGATACAACAGACTGTCGGCTCCTGCAAGTATATATAATTAGCTACATTGAACACAGAAAAGCATAAAACGTAATATTCCTTCACATACCGACATGTTTTGCCAATTGATCCGCATCTAACTTATTCGCTATGAGTTCTTCGCGCGTTGGAATGTTAATGCCCATATAGCAGGGATAGAGTAGCGGTGGACTTGCAATCCTAATGTGCACCTCTTTTGCTCCAGCATCTCGTAAAAGTCTAATGATTGGACCAATCGTGTTACCTGGTAAAATTTGATATTAAAATATATTTTATGATATAAATTTCTATTGAATAATGGCCCGGTTCCCAGAAAACATATCCCGCTCCCGTGACTCTCGCCCATTTACAGATGTACAAAATTTTCAGCCTCCGTCGCACACGAGATCGGGATCAGTAGCTTCTGGGGAACCGGCCTATAATATGTTACCTCGCACAATAGAATCATCAATTAAGACCAACCGTTTTCCTTTCACATTTTCCGATAATGCACCGAATTTTTTGGCCACGCCCAGCTGTCGCAGTCGGGGCGATGGTTGAATAAATGTTCGTCCTACATAACGATTCTTGCATAATACTTCGGCAAAGTGGAGATTCGACTATGTATGACAAGAAAACAAAAAAACACTCTCAACTGATCTTCAAAACCGATTCACATGAATATTACCTCTCGTGCATATCCATGGGCGGCTGCTGTGCCAGATTCTGGTACGGAACTAACAATATCGGCATCGACTAGCGCTTCACGTGCCAGCTGTCGCCCACATTCCATTCTAACCGAATAGACCATTTGTCCTTCAAAAATGGAATCAGATCGGGCAAAATAGACATATTCGAAAATACAAAATGCCTGTTTCTTTTGTTCCGGTCGTTCCACAATATCAATTGTTCGAATTCCATTTCGGGTCATTTCTACAATTTCGCCAGGCTCAACTTCGCGCATATAACGGGCACCGATTGATAGGAAACCACAACTTTCACTTGAAATGACCCATCCATCGGCTGGAACTTCTTCGGGAGTTTCTGCAGATAGAAAAAAAAATATGATTGATTGATTTGAATCTAAACTACTAAAAGAGCTCATTCAGTACTGACGATATTCCTACAGGATAAACTGACCATAATCTTGTAGGAAAAACCGAGGTTAGCTCAAGCGTTAACATGAATAACTGACAATATTTCTACAGGAACTGAACTGAAGATAATCTATCATCCAATTATCTTCAATTCCTTCTTAGGGGCCGCACCACACTACTTGTGACTCGCCAATGCACCCAGCAATTCAACCACACTATTCGGCATTCGTCAAGCAGCGAGCACCTTGAAAGATATTAGCGTCTTTTCCAGTGCATCAATAAATGGCCACGTTTATATCGTGGAACTAAAAGGCGATTTAACTAAATCGTTTTAGTGTTAGTACTTTTCTTGGTGTGTTTATATCGACTATACGGACGGGTACCGCTACAATCAAAGGATGAAGCGAATGCAGAATTTCAACACCACCTAGTCTCATTTTTTTAGGCCAGTTCTGCATCGCAAGTTGAGCTAAAAGTTAGTACCAAAACCAACTTAGTGGATACGTTTCCAACGTCGTGAGTTAGATCGATTTAATTAAACCTCTTAGTCCCGCGATATAAACGTAGTGGACTGAAATCGCAACGAAGTCCGAGCAAATACTCGTGATATTCATACGCTGCGGATATTGCGAATAATCCACCAACAACGACCAATTGTCGGGCTATAATTTTCGCCATTTCCGCAGTGCTCAGTGCACACAATTTTCCGATTCTAGCCGATGAAACTTTTTTCCAATTTAAGAATCGCTAGATTGGAGAGACGCACGCTGCTTACCATTTTATAAGCATTTGCCCCTTGTAGACGTCTTGCTCGTAACTCGGCGAGTCACATGCCATACACGCAGCGACCGATCGGCCAATCCGTCGCCCGATATCGATATCGGCCAGTGTATGTGAAAATCGCACCGACCGGCCGATCAATTTTTATCTGCTGATATTTTAGTGCGATTTTCGTACGATCCGTCGGTGACGATCGATTGGATGGTGGATGTGATTATCGCAAGTGAATGTCAAATTATTGAAATTTGAAGGATTCTAATGATTTAAATGGCTCTGCAATTGAAATATCAAATATGTAGTATACGAAAATACCACACAAATCCAAATAGTTACTAAAAAATAGTCTAGGTTGTATTGGGAGCTGAGAGTATGGATTATGGAACATGTATTGAAGAGAGGCTATCATCACACACAATCCATACGTGTTTCGTACACATTTTTTTAATAGCCTGCTCTCTTCTTTCCCTCGTTTGTCAAATTAACTGACTGAAAGTTGCAATTTGTGTCGGCTTTTTACAATATTTTTTTTCATTGCCTACTTTCTCCTATCAGCTGGTGCTCCCTCGGTTGCGGTATGATTGAAAATCTCAACAAATTAGTTGACAGCCGGGGGAACATTTTGGTGGAGTGTGTAAGTGGATACCAAAAATCTTGGCTTATTTCCGTTCTTTATATAATCTTCATATTCTCATAGCCCCATATACGCAATCCGTCGTCAGATCGATCTAACGAATTGTGATCGTCAGATCGATCGCACAATGTATGTGACTATCGTTGACAATTTAACTGATCTGATGATCAAAGTTTATCTGCCGATTTTTTGGTGCGATTTTACTGCAATCCGTTGGTCTGACGATCGATTGGATGGTGTATGTGATTATCGCAAGTGAATGTCAAATTACTCAATTATGAATTTGGAGAACTCTGATGATTTTAAATGGCTCTTCAATGGAAATATCAAATATATAGCATAGATCGACAGATATTTTGTGGCAATCCATCGGCCGATTGATCGGGCGACGGAACGCATAGTGTATGACGGCTCTCAGGAATATCGCCAATTTTTTTCTACAGATTCTCATCTTTTATTTACGAGTACACATCAATTTACTGAAATGTCTTTCAATTCAAATATACTTACGACTGCCTAAATTCAATGGCACAATCTTGCCAATGCACAATGGACGATTTCCATATGGATCGCGTACTCCATAAATCTTATCCTTTAACATTAAAACTAGGGAATACGACATCGGAGCAAGTTGCATGAAATGCCTTATTCTAGCTGGCCAGTCGGGACCATTCCTCTGTAAAAAAAATCGAAATCAGAAATTGTTAAATCAAGGTTGTGTGGTGATTATAATGACACAGAAATTTCTCCCCTTTTTGAAAAAAATTATTGGATCATGGATATGTCTTCTTAAAACAATCATTGGAAACGGCACGGAGAACACACTCGAACTGTATCGGATCGGTACCAAAACATATACATACTATATAAATTCGATTTACCATTCCCCATCAATTACTTGTACCACCTACAACGCAGCTGGATTATTTAATTTTCAATTTACCACCCAGATGGCAACCCGGACCGGTTTTTTATTTTCAATTTACCGACTTTGACTATCTATTTTTATACCCTAGACTTTATAAAGTACAGGGTGTTGTAATGAACCATATTCTGGTCTGGTAGTGCTGCTTCCACTGGCAGATCGAAGGCAGCACCTGATGAGTAGTGATCTGTGGGTGGTACGAAACCAGAGGCCGAGGATCCCATTACACTCGGACAGCGATGCGAGCGCGAGGTCACCTGCACCATCCGCCAACTATTCCATTCTTCTCGCCCCATTTGTTTTTTATTTCCAATTTTTGCCTCCCATGTTTGTGTTGTCTTCCCCAGGACTATGAATTTTTATTAATATGTAAGGGACAGGGGCAACGAGCGGCGAAAGCCCCCGTCCACGTCTCTCGAACTGAGCTACAGCAAGCATAGGCCGCTGCTTAGCTCGTTGAGGGGCCTTGTTCGTCGCCAGATGGCACGGCCCGACCTTCACGGTTATTATGCTACCTTAGGCTCCGTCCCCACGGGCATCTTTGGATACCTACCAAACCGTCCATTGCATATTCGGCGCCCAACGTGGGGCTAATTTCTGGTACAGAACAGGACTAATAAGAACCCCATCGGGTTCCTTTTTATTCCTTCCACTGATTTGTATCCCCACAAGCACATTAAGGCTACTTTAAGTCTTAGGACTTAACCATTTTTACTTAACGTATTTGCCTTCAAGTAGCTGTGCTTTCCTCTGTAGCACCCCTCCCTATCCTTCCTATTGAGGGTTTTCCTTTTAGATTTAGCAAAGCAGTCCTGGCTTTGTGTTCGTCTTTTGTGGTTTAGCCACGTATTTAAGACCTCCATAAAGGCTTCGAATTGAAGCCATGGGAAGCCTCTTCGGTGTCCGAATGAAGCGCAGAGGAGCCCTTTTTGATTGCCAGGATTATCTTTTAAGTAACTTAAAATGTTTCTTTAGACATAGTATTGCATTTTTCTATTATTCATGTGCTCAGCAGCTTACAGAATTTATGAGTGAACTACGGCAATGCAGTGTTGCGCCTCTGTTGGCCTCAGGATTCTCTGTAACCTGTCGATCATCTGGATGGTAAATGCAGTATTTTTCTTTCTTTTCTTTTTGCTATTTTTCTCCTTTACAATGGAAGCCCGTCTAGCTCAGTCGATAGAGCATGAGACTCTTAATCTCAGGATCGTGGGTTCGGGCTTCACGTAGGGCGCCAAGAATGCAATGGGCAGGTGTTGATGACACTTGAAGTGTTCATGGGGAGGGAATGAAGGTTGGCCGAATTGACCGTGAAGGTCCGGTGCCGTCCAGCAATTGAGATATATGTTTTGCAAGCCAATGTCGCGACGATAAGGGAAATCAGTTTTTCGTACTTTTGTACTCGATAAAAATAAAAACCTCCCGTCCGTGGGGACTAAAAAAAAGAAAGCGCATCCCGGCGATGCGATGGTGTGCCGATGTAAGCCCCCATATACGAGGCAATCCGTCGTCAGATCGATCTGACGATATTGTGATCGTCACATCGATCGCACAGTGTATGTGACTATCGTTGACGATTTTTTTGACAGTTCCATATAATTTCGATCGTCAGATATTTTGTGGCGATCCATCGTCAGATCGATCTGACGATAGAGCGCACCGTCTATGGCGGGTCTAACGGCTTTGAAGGGTGAAAGTGCCGTGCAGTCTAAGATCGTTTTGTTTTTGAATATATTTGTTTTTTTTTTCTGTTCTCCTCCTTGAATTTGTTTCTTTATTTGGTGACTTCACTAAAAATTTCGCTGACTTAGTAATCTCTAGCAGTTTGACAAATGACTTTGTATTCTTGATTAGCTTGTTTCTGAGTATAAATTTTTTTATCACCTTTCTTTTTTCTTATCATGTTTGTTTTATTTGCGTGCCAAGTTTTTCCAGAAAAAAATGCAAAATATTAATGAAATCCAAAGTAATGCCGGAACCAGAATGAACGCAGAAAGCAGCAGATGCGGCAGCAGCAACTACAACATGTACAATCTAGGTCGCGTATGAGAAATGCGTGTTTTCTAATTTGACATTTCGCTGCCGCTGCATTCTGCGTTCATTCCGGTTCGGGCATTACTTTGGATTTCATTAATATTTTGTATTTTTCTCTGGAAAAACTTGGCACGCAAATAAAATAAAAATGATATTATAACGATTGAACGAAAATTAGGCTTTTCCTTCCAAGGAACCCTATCGCCCCCTTTTCAGGTTAAATTAAATAAATAAATAACTGGCGCAACAGTCCAATCTGAACCACGGCCTCGAGATGAGTTATCATCATCTCATTTTTCTAGATCGTGACGGTTTTTGTGCAGAGGTATGTGATCAGCAACACGCTCAACCGAGTTATTTACCCCATAATGGGTACTCATTTAACAGCTGAGTGGGCTCATAGTCCGACACGTAAATCCCCGGAATCGAACCGGGGCCCAGTGCGTTGAAGGCGGACGTGCTAACCGTTGCGCCATCCGGACTACTTCAGGTTAAATTGATGTAAGGTTAATCCTGGAGTTTTGCTTTGTTTAGGGAGGTACCAATAATTTGGCCAAGGTACCTCATTGGTAGGAAGGGTTAAGATGCCGGAGTCCGTTACATCTGGACCCGGAACAGTGTCAGGTACATGAGCCGAACGACGGTCATTGCCTTTACTTTGTTTATTTCCTTTTGCTATTTTTTGTAAGGTCATGGAACCTTAGTACCCTTGAGTGTACTTTTTACCCTAAGGCACGAGATTTTTTTTTAGAATAGTAATGGTAGGGGCAGCGCAATTGTAAAAACCCCGCCCACATCTCCCGTCACTGAACTACAGCAAGCTCGTGGCGCCGCCTATCCCGCCGAAGAGTTTTCACCAGATGACGTCGCCGAAACTTCACGGTCAATTCGGCCAACCTTCATTCCGTCCCTATGAACACTTCAAGTCTCATCAACACCTGTCTATTACAGTCTATTGTTGAATGAAATCATCAGGGTCGCCTGCTCAATCGATTTAGCCATGTCTATCTGTCCGTCCGCACGATAACTTTCGATAGAATGAAGCTAGCGACTTAAACTTTTGGACATATGTTTGTAGTAGGATCTAGTTGATTGGTATTGATAATGCATGATCCGACCAATGAAACGCCTGGCTCCCCTACATATGTAAGATAATTAAATGTATCTATAACTTCCCATCGAATAAACGTGAAAGGCTCTAATTTTGGTAGATGACTCACGAGGGTCACTTTATATTCTCCTGTAAAAATGAAATCGCTCAGTACCGTTAGTTTCCAACGGTACTTACTTACAAAGAGCCCCGTATTATCTTACTTTTCACGTGTTTTGTCTATAATTCTTGAACCAATTCACGTAGAGAGCTGATGTTTGGCGTGTAAAGTTCAGATGAGAAGCTGCTTTAGTTTTAGTAAGATAGGCATAATCAGACAAAATGCATATGGTTGTTACCTATTTAGAGTTTTGGTGTCACCACTAGGTCTGCACAAGTCTTTCATCAAGTCAAGTCGTTCATTCTATTGTATAGTTCTATGTGGCGTGACAATCCGAACGTTATGAGCGTGACGCAAAATTTAGTCTGAATTCCAACCAAAAACATATCCATAAGAAAAAGTGCTTCACGCGAAACAGTTAATCTAAATCGCTGATGAGGGTAAATACTTATTTAAATAAACACTCACCTCCCCTTCTGGTGGATTTAAGCACAATGCCTGTGTTATCAACTCTGAATCACTGTGTGTCGATAGTCCAACTCCTCGGGCTAACACCTGTTACAGGAAATATGTGAAATTCATATACATATTACTCGAAATCCTATACAAACAAAAATGCTAATTTACATTTTTTCGCAAACTCTCGCAATTGACCAATTCCCCATTGTGGCCCAACGCCAGGGCACCATGTTGCGTATGCACCACAAACGGCTGACAATTCACCTCTTCCGATGCGGCTGATGTTGAATAGCGTGTATGACCGATACCTAAATTTCCTTTCAGCTTCTTCACCGAATCGTCCGTGAATATGTTATTGATCATTCCCATTCCTTTGAGCACGTTGAAATTTTTTGCACATTTTCCGGCTGACGTTACTATGCCCGCGGATTCTTGACCTCGATGCTGTAATGCAACCAGTCCCAAGCAGATAACTTGTGCAATATCAACCTAAAATTGCATCTTATGTTATTTATTATTGGCTATACACAAGACTGATTTACTGGAAAGTAGCCTTAGTCGGTTTTTTAAATTTATATATTTTTGATAAGAATCGGTGAATGATGTAAATAGATCGCGAATCAATAATTTTAACAACATCAAGAAAAACACTACCAATAACAACACAAACAACAACAACGACTTACTTGCGTAGGCCAGTCGCCACATGCAATAGCACCAAACACCCCACATTCATGTGTTAGGCCACTGAGTACTTGACCGCGTCCAGCTCTTTTATTGTATGTACTGCGCTTTTCTAGTCTGACGCCTTCGTTGTCTGGATGTATTTAGATTGAAAAATTTTAAAATGATATATTACTATTGACACCCAACAGATTTTTTTATTAATTAATTTACAAAATACCATCTGTTATGCAGCACGACGCTGTTGGATTGGATTTTACGGTAGATGCACTGCATTCTGCAATGGACTGCATTCTGTTTCCTAAAATGGATGAAAAAAATATATATAGTACGTACACGTATTAAATAATATTGCTTTCTAACTAATTCTAATTACATAAAATAAATAAATAAATAACTGGCGCAACAGTCCAATCTGGAGCATGTCCCTGAGATGAGTTAGCATCATCTCATTTTCTAGATAGTGACGGTGTGTTTTTGTGCAGAGGTATGTGATCAACAACACGCTCAACCGGGTCATTTACTCCATAAATGGGTACTCATTTAACAGCTGAGTGGGCTCATAGTTCCACACGTAAATCCCCTTTTTTTTTATCAAAAACTACTGTATTGAGTAAGAATTGAACCGGGGCCCAGTGCATAAAAAGCGAACGCGCTAACCGTTGCGCCGTCTGGACTAATTACATAATGCTCTAAAAATTCACCGTGTTTTTTAGGCCGAATTGGTTAACCGGTTCACGACCTCAAACTCGTTAAAGCATACTTTCATCGCTACTGAATACCCCCCCCCCCCCCTCCACTCCACTTTTTTTGAATCCCCAGTTTAAGACAGGATAAAAATTCGCTTACCCGAGCACTACAAGCGAAGTACAATGTCAACTGATCCGGCCTAGTGTCTCCAGAAGGGTGTTGTTGCCTGCCACAAAGCCATCGTCAACCGCGTCGAGTTGGAGTTTTCACCTACTACTACTATCCAGGTAAAAACCTATCTATATCTTGCACGGATGCCCCACGGAACAGCTGTTCTGTTAAATATGACTTTGTAAGTGAGATTGGCTAGCCGCCACCTCCTCCTTCCAGAGCTCATTATGGATGACACAAATTCGATCTGATCGAAGAATGTGTTCCACAATACTTCCCGAACTCACTACACCTCCCAGTAACTACTTTCCTATATATTATCTTTAATCTTTCAAAAAAGATGTTTGATGTAGGTTTTTCACCAAAGTAAGTAAAGCTCTGACCCGTTTGGCCTTAAACCCGGAGGAATCAATTCATACCCCGGGCACCTGTAGATTCTTTACAAAACCCGGAGTCTCTGGGTGAAATCCGGAGTCTCTGGGTGAAACCCGGAGGGTTGTTAACCCTAATTTGCTATGTGTAAATCGGCGATTAAGGCCACTGCTGTCAACAGGGCCAATACAAGATGGCTCAACGGGGCAACATGCAATACGACAAGGTCGATTTGGCCGATATTGGATTGCGGCCGCTCTGCCACTCTGCTTTCGATGAATAGGAGGCACATTGGCAGAGTTGTTGGAGTTATTACCGGACACTGCGCAATCGGGGAGCATGCCAGGAGGCTCAACATCCCCCATCATGATTTCTGCAGGAGTTGTGGAGATGAGGAGGAGGAGGAGACCATCCTCCACTTTCTCTGTCATTGTCCGGCCCTGGCTGGTAGGAGGGGCTACTTTCTGGGGTCGCGGATCTTCCATGATTTGGATGACCTTAAGAATATAGGTACATGCGCCTTCCGGTTAAATCGCTATATCAGTAGCACGGGCTGGTTTGATACGCAGCCCTCTTAAGGAGACGGTTTTTCTTTTCCGGGTGGTATCACAACGGGCCTTTGGAGGCCTAAGTGTGCTGTGCGTAGCGCGGCAGCCCCTTAACCTAACCCTAATTTCAACTTAATTCAATTCCACGTGCAGCAGATTCCATATAAGCTGTGCCGAGGTAAAAAATTTTTCTGGTTAACTCCTATTTATACATATGTATTTGAACTTTTGTAGTGAACCATATTCTGGTCTGGTTGTACTGCTTCCTCCGACAGATTTATGGCAGGACCTGATGAGCAAGGATCTGTCGGTGGTACGAAACCAGAGGCCTAGGGTCCCATTACGCTTGGACTCCATGTGAGCGCAACTAAACCGTCCATTCAATCCTTATCGCCTCATTTTAGTATTCCCCATTTTTGCCTCCCCTGTTTGTCTTGTCTTCCCCAGGCCTATGAAATTTTATCAATACGTAAAGGACAGGGGCACCGAGCGGCGAAACCCCCGCCCACGTCTCCCGAACTGAGCTACAGCAAGCATAGGCCGCTGCTTAGCTCGCTGAGGGGCCTTTTTCTCCGCCAGATGGCACGCTCCGGCATTTACAGCCCGAACAGCACAGTTTTTCGATTGTGATTCGGTCGATTGAATGGTCCGAGGGGGGACTTCCAAAACATCTGCAACGGGCTCAAGAGATGTGTAACACCGTCATCTTTTTGGACGAGTCAAAATTTAAACCAGACATTGGCGTCGGAAGAATCCTTGTGCGGTGGGAGCCTAGAAAAAAGATATGAATGCCTAACGCCAGTGACGTGCAGTGGAAATGTTTCATAGTCAAGCATTTGGGCGCCCTAAAGCCAATTTAGCATAAACAAAAATGGACTGTATAATAGAATATGGACAGTCACAAAAACATTTATACCAAGCGGCTTTAAGCCTTGAAGAAGAAATCAGGAAAGATATAAATAAAATATTGGCACATATATTCGGAATACAAAAAAAAAATAAATAAATAAAATATTACTAATAAAAAAAGTGATAAATAAATATTATGTTAATTAAGACTAAGAAAAATTCAGGGGTATTTGAAATAAATAAATATTCTTTCGCCATTGCCATTTATTTGTATTCCAAATCTATGCGCCGTTCTTTAAGTAAAAACTCTTTAATCACATTATCAAAAAAATCGTTTTCTCTTCGCATTTGTATAAGA